>ML677334.1:52810318-53081723 GCA_007922305.1 Dermatemys mawii
GATGGTGATTATCCAGGATTTTATTAACCAGAATTAACTTTTCCCTATCATCCTGGATAATCGAGAGTCTACTGTATTTATCAAAATTATGTTTCAACCAAATAGAATTGTGGCGGTGGATGAAGCACCCTCTGAGAAGAGCAGGGTAAAGAGAGTGAGTGAGTGTGAGTGTGTAAAAAAAAAAAAAAAACCTGTGCCCAAAATATGCTGATGTTAAGAATATTTCACTCTGAAGGAAGGCTAGCAGTTACCTTCTCTCTATTGCATTTAAGACTATGTTTCTGGCTAGGAAACGTGGGAGGCTCCTAGAGATCTTACGAAGATTTTCATTTATTGTTTTAAGAGAACATATCTGCTGAGGACTGTTGAAGCTAGAATGGCTCTAGTGAAATGAGTAACTAATGCTAAATGCAAGCCCTGCTGGGGATACTTCCATTATTTTAGATCAGGATCTAGTCAACTATCAGGCGGGCCCTTTGCAGCAAGATAACTGTCTTTAATTAAGGAACATTTAAATTTAGTGAGCTGCTATGTAAAATGAGGAAAAATTCCTTGTTGGACGCTGATGAAAATCATTTACAAGTGTTTTTGCTGCTTTCTGTCTAGCACCTCCATTTTGCTTATTACATGTCATTCAAGAGGGAGGATTGTCTCCAACAATTCTGAAAAGCAACTATTTTTAGATTTTTTCTTCCTCCTGATAGGATTCAGAAATTGTTTGTTTTTTAAAGAGAGACCGCTGCTCCAAAAAGACTTTTTTTTTTTTAAAGAGGCAAGGAGTTCAGGTGCTTGGCCCAAGGAGGAAGATCCCTAGGTTCAACAGAGGGAGGAATTAAATTAAAAAGGGAAGAACTGGTATCCGTGGCAGTAAATCCGTTTTCCAAACAAAGGGGACATTGCAACTATCATTGTCTATGGGGACCCTGCTACACAAAGCTGTGGGCACCCCATACGTAAGAAAGCTTACTATTGGAAATGTTGGTGCAGTCAGCAAGGAAGCCTTACTCTCTACAATTACATTGTCAGGTTGTTGTAAGAATGGCTATTGAGCTCAGCTCTCCACTCACCCTGGACCCAGGTAGAGACTTCTGCCTTCTGCCTGTCAGAACTTTCTACCTGGGAGCAGAGAAGGTAAAGTTCCCCTTCAATGAAGGTCTAGACAAGGAATTATAAGCAGCATTTTCTGATTCTTTTAGATTTGTCTGATGTTTACCTCAGACACAAGAGCCTACTGCAGAAGGATGTGAACTCATAGTGTCTCTGAAAATAGAATTAAAGACAAATGATCAATTGTAGGTGTTCACTTGAAGATATCAACGTCAAAGCAATTTCTAGATTTAGAAAAATAATTAATATAAAGATTCTGAAAACAAATGTTCTGCAAAGGGAGTCCAGAGCGTACTGTGGGGAGAAAGGGAGAAGTGAACAAACTGGCTGGTTCTTTGCTGGGGAAGATGGAGAGATGGCCTTCCTTATTGTTAGATTGGCAGTTGAACACACCTAAACTCCATGGAAACTAAAATCTACTGTAAAGCTTGGTAGACCTGAATGGGGTGAAAAAAGTCAGATTCAGACTAATGTTAAAGAACACTATTTAAGTAGAAGTGTACGCAGATAAGAAGAATACAATAGGTAGCGCTGTGTTTTTGTGCCTGTTAATGTCCCCTTTTCTTGTTTCCGAAAATCCAGGAGATGTAACTAATAGATTACGTAACATAATGAACACAATGTGTCTTAAGGTAAGAGTGCTTAACTCCCATTTTCATAAATCACTTAGGCACTCTTGAAGATTTTGTCCCTTGTCTATTTTGCCTACTTCATTGTGGACAACATCCTGTCAGCCAATTTGATTCTCAATAATTGTATTCAAGCAAAGTTTTTTAGGGTAGGCAAGCCCTATGAGAATACTCAAACAGTTAAAATTCTGACTAAAAATCTATGTAAAACGGAGCACAACTTTCAGTTTTAGGTTTATATCCACAAATTAACTGAAAAGATCTTTAAAAAGAACACAAGACTGTCAGACAAAAAGCCTCAACATTAACAAGACTGAGCTCCAAATAACTAAAATTACTTTTTTTTTTTTTTTTTTTTAAATATTACCTAAGACACTCTATCATCCGAGAAGCGATTTTCTTCCGACGCATCATACTGAACACCCAGATTCGACTAATCCCACAGATAGCAGGCTCAGGAGAAGTCGAGCAGCACCATGCTTTTTGTCGCTCAAATATGATTTTCTCATTTTCTGAACTAACTTCTGGAATCTTCTCTTCTATAACTCTATAGCCCTGCAGATAATGTCAAACTTTAACAGCATGATTCATAACTCCACAATGTGTTAGCAATGCTTGTACAAGATAATCCACTCTGCTGTAAACAAACACTTCAGTTACACGTATCTTCTTTGATGAAGTGGCATAGCATGTTAATGTATGTTTTCTCATCACAGTCAAACTGTGGAACTCATTGCCAGGGGACGTTGTGAATGTTAAAAGTATAACTGGGTTAAAAAAGAATTAGATAATTTCATGGAAGACAGGTCCAATGACTATAAGCCACGATGACCAGGGATACAACCCCATCTTCTGGGTGTCCCTAAGACTCCAACTGCCAGAAGCTGGGATCTGATGACAGGGGACAAATCACTTTATAATAGCTTTCTTTGGTTAATTCTCTCTGGCACATCTGTCACCAGCCAGTCAGAAGACAGGATACTGTGTCTTCTACTTCTACAAAATGGACCATTGGTCTGAGGCACTATTGCCATTGTTACATTTACAACTTTAGTTTCATTTCTGTGCCTTTAATTTCAAAACTAGGGTAGAAGAATCAAAAGTATCAGAGAGATTTCATATATGGTGTTTCTTTGGTTTAGCTCCCCAATTGAATGTGATAGCAGTGAACAAAATTTCTTAATAGTAAGGTAGCCATTAAATTGCACTAACTTCTATTGTTTAGATTTTCGGGGGGTTTTTTGTTTCATGTTCATGTCCATGATCTTGGAATACTTTTTGGGAGTTGGGGTATCCTTATTATCACAAGTCTGCAAGATCAGGGCTTAAGTACATGGAGACATGACTGACTACATTTTGGAAATGCCTATGATGGAAAAGTCTTTACCTGTCTGATAAAGATTACCTTTTAATAAGAGTTGTAAGTATTTTCTGTCCGCAGAGAAGTATCTTTTTACATGACCACATGGTGTAGGATAGAGACTGCTAAACGCTGGAATTTCCAGTAGATGGTAGAATCCCTGAGTTTAGCTGTCACAAATAAAATCCTAAACACCTTAAAATATTAGACTAATGGCTGGACCTGAATTTTAACTACCTCTGTTGCTCTAGAATGTCTAAAAAATATAATTAGTCATTCAACACTGAATCCCCAGTTTGTGCCTCTGGAATTTGATCACTTACCGACTGGATATGTTCTGCAATTAAACAACCAGTCACTTTTTTGTCATTAGAAATAAAGAGAAGTGTCTTTGTTCTAGAGTAGCACATGAGTGGAGCCTGTTGGAATCCCAGGTCATTGTCCACCATCTCTCTAATCTCTTCAACCTGTCAAAATAATAAATTGTAAGTAACATACAAACAGAAGAGCTACATATAGATATACCACTTAACAAGAACTGCTATATGTTTATGGATAGGTTTAGACATATTAAACAGATTGGAAGTGTTATTTTTCCAGACATTTGAAGGATTACTTTAGATATAATATATGGAAGATAGCTATATGAATCTATTTAATGAATGCTTAATTGCAAATATTAAATTAGACATTTCTTTTGGTCAACTTCCAGTAGTTTCAAACCTGATGCTAAGTCAGCGGTGGGCAAACTACAGCCCGCGGCCCTCCACAAAATTTTGAACCCCCTTGTGGCCCTCGGGCCAAAAAGTTTGTCCACCCCTGTGCTAAGTCTTGTCCATTATCATGAATGCCTTTCAAGCCAGGAAACAAGATTCCTAAAATTAAGTGCAAACTTTGCTGAATTAGGCCAACTCGGAGAACTTCCTACCCTGTAGAGTTCCAGGGCCAAGGCTAGAGCCCAAGCCTAGAAGCCTACACAGGAATGAACCAGCCCTGCAGCCTGAGTCGGCTGGCACAAGACAGCCGCAGATTTTTCTTTGCAATGTAGGGACACCTGTAGAGGCTAAAAAGCATCTGATAAATAAGCAGACAATATGCAAAAGTCTTGATGTTATATTAAAATTGAGATTTTAATCCCAAAAAAATCAGGTAATTCAGTGTGTACAGCATTTCATGTGATGACAATGTACAGATGTACAGCATTTCATGTGATGACAATGTAAGCAGTAAGAGTAGTGCATACGTATAATTACTGTTCAATGAGACATACTAATTTAGAAAATTATGTCACAGCTTTTCATTAGGATCATACTAATAGTTTTGTCACACTAGAGCAGAGAGCTATGGTTATTATGGGACTCTCGAATTTCCTGACTTGTGCAATTAAATTCTCAACCTTACACTTTTTTATTTCAGGACAATTAGTCATCAACACAATTCATTAAAAATAAGTAAGTGGGGGAGAAGTATAACCAAAGCTGCAGAAAGAGGCTCCATAGAAAATGCTAGCTTTGGCAGGGGTCTTCAAACTTTTCCCCCCACGGCCCCTTTCCGCAGAGGTTAAAGTCTGGCAGCCCCCGGGGGGTATGTCCGCCGAAATGCCGCTGCAGAAAGCGGAAGCTTCCACTTTCTGCGGCAGCATTTCGGCGGGACTAAAATAGCCGGCCCGGGAGTTTGGCGGTCTCCCGGGCAGGATCGGCAGCGGCACCAGGGTCTCGCACACCCCCTGAGGTGCGCGCACCCCAGTTTGAAGACCACTGACCTAGAGCACAAAACAAAGTTCCATCACTAATACCCTTGAAGGACTCCCATTGATACACTGAGCGGGGTAAAACCAGGTCAAGTTCATGAAATTTGAGCAAGCACCCTCTTGCAGCAAGTTAGCAGCGTTTTTGTTGCAGTGTTCTCTGAAGTCCTTGGAAATGAGCTAACAGAAGGAGTAATCACAGGTCTTACACCAGGGGTGAGCAAACTTTTTGGTCCGAGGGCCACAAGGGATTGTAAAACGTTATGGAGGACCAGTTAGGGAAGGCTGTGCCTCCCCAAATAGCATAGCCCTTGCCCCTATCCACCCCCTCCCTCTTCCTACCCCCCCAAGTGCCCCCACTCAGAATCCCTGACCCATCTGAGTCCCCCTGCTCCTCGTCCCCTGACCACCCCCTCACCTCAACCACCCCTGGGACCCAAGTCCCCCTGCTTCCTGTCCCCTGAGTGCTCCAACCCCTATCCACACCAACACATCCTGACAAGCCCCCGGGGACCCCCACGCCCTATCCAACTGCCCCCTGACCAACCCATATCCATACCCCTGCCCCAACCACCCCCCCGGAACCCTATCCCCTCTCTCTGCCCCATCCAACCGCCTCCTGCTCTGACTACCCCCTTATCCAATCCCACCCCCGCTCACTGGAGTCAGTCACACTGCTGCAATACTCCCCAGCAGGAGCAGAGGGCTGGAGCACCAGCGGCGTGGCTGCAGGGGAGGGAGGACAGCGGGGGAGGGACCGGGGCTCGCCTCCCCAGCTGACAGCTCAGGCAGGCCAGACAGGACGGTCCTGTGGCAGAACGTGGCCCACAAGCCGTAGTCTGCCCACCCCTGTCTTACACTTCATATTGCAGAGCACTACTGCTATGCCAAAAGGCAAGTGATAAACTGTCATAATTCCTTGCTTGTCATATTTTAATAAGTTTAAACATGAATTAAAAATTTGTTACACAAAAAAGATCTACTTCACAAGTCAAAAGCTATTCCTTAAACATAACCAAGTCACAACTTCTTGAATATTTTGCTTAACTACTGGAAATGTAAAATCACAATGAAATAAATTACTTCTAATCATTGCCCAAATCAGATACTTATCTACTCATTATGACATTTGTACAACTGCAATTTTACGGGTATTAGAAAATTTTGTAGAGTATGATAAAGAAAAAAGGCAATAGATTTTGATACTAAAAGATTTTTGATAATATGTTAAAATTAATTTCAGTCTTGAATCTCTCTTGGATTTATCTGAATTTAGATTGCATGATTTGAACTACAATTAAATTCACTATGTGTATGTCAGTCTTCATTCTTATTTCAAAATATTTTAAATCTAGTATTAAAAAGGTTAGATTTAGATTTAAAGTGTGATATTTCAGTTTAACAGGCTTAAAACGTCAAATGACATTTTACAAAAGATTGTTTCTCTCTTCTGGTATTTCAGAACCAACTGCTAATCTCAAAGACTGGATTTGTCAGTTGTTCCATATGCAAAACTCTAGCTGAAATCAACAAGATAATATATCTATCTCTGTATATATTAATTGCAGATCAAGCCCCTATGATAATTTCTTGGAAGTAAAATAATGCAATTTTTCATAACTCCCCCCTTCAGTTTACTCTGTTAATCAACTAAAGACTACCCTTAGTGTCGTGATCAAAGGGCTTTGTCTACGATAGGGTGAATACATAAAGCTGAATTATCAGATGTGCCACTGTTGGACTTGGTGCAGTTGGGGAAGTGGTAACCCTAAACCTGCACTGAAGTGTTCTGATAGTTATGGCATCAAAGAAAAGACTTTATAATGGAGTTAGTTTTAGTGAAATAAGTTTAACGGCATTGTTATCCTTACAAAAAAATATTGTTCAGGACAGAGTATGCTTTGTAAGAAATGAAATAGCTTCAGTGTACCTTTTTAAGTGCATACTTTGGATCATCAGGAAGAACCATTATTATCTTGCCATCAGGATATTCAGCCAAAATTCTCTCTTTCTTCCACCCCTAAGTAAAATAAACATTTATATATACTGTGTACAAGATAATCCTTTTACAATCAGAAAAGTGATATACATATCAATATCTCTAGATATAGTCAGCCTGTGCAAAATCTATGCAATAACTAAACAGTTATAGTTTAACTGGTAAACAACCTGATCAGCCAGCCTTATTTAACCACATAATAGGCATAATGTAGTATCATTCAGTGCAACATTCTGAATACCAACCATATCCAGACATAACTCGTGAAACTTTTATTTTAAAATTTCCAAATGGATAATTTTTTTTTGAAAGATTGTTAATCCTGAAAATTTAGTTTGAACTACATACTCACTCAACCAATACAACTGATTTCCCAACCTACAAGAAATATATTTTCCAGAGTCCAAAAATGGAAATAAATTAAGTTTTTATTTTTTAAAAAATCTTTAACATGGTTACCTCCACAAATACATACTCAGTTTTAAAATTCTGGCATGCGAAAGACCTCCAGGAGGTTTTAAATGAACTGATTGGCATGCAGTTGCCCAAAACTCAAGGAACAGGGTTTTATGTTGTTATTGATCATTAACTATCAAAGTCACAAGAAGGAGACTATAAAAAGTATTATAACTACCTTCTAAGAATCTAATGGGGAAGGAGGCTACGTTGTGTGTATCTGAAGTTAAACATACTCAAAAAAAGAGAGGTAATTAATTCTTCTTCAGATCCACACTCATGGTGATTAATGAGCAGTACCTGCATGGAAAAAACAAACAAAAAAGCCACTTAAATCTAGTAAGATGGGACAGATCCAGAAATTAGAAATCGAGTTGCTTTGACCGGATTCTGAAAATACTGAATACAAAAGAAATGAGGAACACATCTAGCTGACCTGGAAGTCTCACACAAAGCACCTTTATGTAAAAAGCCTTTGAAGAACCAATACAGGTGGAACGATTTTCTCAGTGACATCTACCATCCGCCATAAGTAAAATTTTACCCAACTAAAATGCAAACAACTGGATTTGGCACTGACAAAACCATATGTACTACCAAAACAGGACAAGTTTCAGAAGGGTTATTTCTACTTCATTTTTTGATCTGGATACTTTCAACCATTCTTTCCCAAACAAGATGTAAGATGACACCTTTAGAAACAACTGGTATCTCAGATTTACACTTGATGCCAGCAATGAAAACTGGCATAAGAGAGCTCTTTAGAACATATGCTGTTCCCGAATGATGCTACTACTGAAAACTAATATCACAGGGATGTCATGCACAAATTTAGTTTCAATCCTGCCCCTTTCCCCTCTCAATGATATCACTAAATACTAACAGAGGGGCAGACCAGTTAAATGGTGGTAAAATTCTGCTGCTAGGGCACAGTAAACAGCATTATTATGGCACTAGGATAGTGGAACAGCAGCACTTGTGAGAACTTGATCTCGTTAGAGCAAATGTAAAGTCTCCTAGATGAGGCAGGGATTAAGCTGTCATATGTTTCTTGGTGTCTCACTTCAATCTCCCACACCTTCCATCACCTACTCCTGACCAACTGAGAACGTCACTCAGCTGGCGTAAGTAACGTGAGGATAATCCTACCATAACAGCATCCAGAGTGCTGTTATCCCAACACAAAGATGCAGCCTTATAGTTTTGGTAAAAATCACAAAGGCATTCCAAGTAGAGTCGGTCAGCTATTTTTCACCAAAATGAAAGTTTGACAAAAGTAGAAAAAAAAATATGAAAATGTTTTTTTCAGAACAGCTCTAATTCCAATGAGTACTGTCTAACTATGAAGAGGGGTGAGGGAAAAATGTATGTTTGATGTTGCCCCATTCTGCTGCCACTGCTTTCAAGACAAATAGTATTTTACTAGCATGACTCTAATCTACAGTGGAGAATTCAATAAAATCAGCAGGAATTAAATCATGAAGGACAAATGAAGCTGCCTCTAAATATTTTCAGGATTCCTTTTAAAATTGATTTTATTGTATCTCTCATTTTCTGATTTTTTTTAAAAAGGAACTGAATATATTTTAGTACAAGATAATAATTCTGTTTTCAGCATCGCCATTATTCATTTCCAAATTCCAGAGGCTTAGAATTCAGCAACAAAGGTACAATTAGGGTTGAAAAATTATATTTTAAAGTTTTGCCATGCCAACATCTTATGAATGTTCAAAGAAAGATTTCGAATTAATTTGATTTTACAGCAGAGGGTAGAAAGTGAGTTTAAAAATGTTTCCACTTTTTGATTTTTGGTGTTAGCTGTACGTATTTCCAAAAATGAATAGGTTTAAAGAAATATCTGTTGTCAGCATTCTTATTGCTGTTCATGCTATTGTAAAGACCAAGTCATATTTTTTTCATTATACAGTGTTGATAGAAACACACCAAAAGAGGTCAAGGTGCTGGTATTATTCACAGATTAAAGCTTCCACTTAGTAATAATTTATCAAATTAAAAATATCTGCAAATATATCCAATATGATCTTAATGACAGTATCTTGTATGCATTTTCCTTTGAAGAAAACACACCTACGTACACCCACATTAAAATAAAATTAAGTGAAAACGTGGCTTCAAAGATCAAATTGCAAGGCACTTGCATCACAAGAAGCAGAAGGAGGGAGTCCTTGAAGTAGAGATAGGACACACAAAATAACAGAAAATTAAAGTACTTGTGCTTTTCTACAGAAAGGGCAAAGGTAACATATCTACAGATGTAAATACATTTCGTAATATTCTATTGTAGATCCCAAGAAGTTGGCTTTTCTTCTTCCATTTTTATTTACATTCCTTTTAAGGCATCCATTTTGTTAAGCCCAAATTTTATTCTAAGTACAAGGTATTTGGAATGAACAAAGAAATCTAAATTTAATATTAATGTCTGTAAGAAGTAGAAATTTCTTCCTATGGGCCTATCAACAAGCATTTGCCCTGAATGGTCAGGGAAAAGGATACGATCATAGCATATTATACCATATGTGAAAACTCCAGTGATTTTACAAAACTGCACCATTAGAAATTACATTACAACTATAAGTTGTAAAGGTGCAAATATAAACCCGTTTGCGGTGCCCAAACCAGCACTTCTTTCAACTGCTGCAACTCTACTGCCTGATGGGTTTCTATCCTGTAGTTCTCAGCACAGGTCCTCAAAGAAGGGGCTTGAGAGACAGTAGCAGTACACAGGTGGAGAGGCGGCAGACCAGATGATTTTTCAGTTTGAACCATACATATTTTTCATTGAATATGTATTTTGTAACTTAAAATGGAATCATCATTCCACTAAAATTCCATTTTCTGAAACAGACTGAAAATGATTTGCACTGCATCTTAATAAAACAGAAAATTTGTACACAGAATTATAGACCTGACTATTCAAACGAAGAAATGATTCAGAAGTACAGGAAACATTGCATATTGCAGAGGAGTTGCTGAAGCAATTTTCAGCATTATGGCACTGTGCAGGGAACACTAGCTGTAATGATGTGGCTTTAGGGCATCATCATGTTTACACTAGGTGCAAAGTGACGATGCAAAATACAGTTGTGAGCTTTGCTCCAAGCAAGTGCAATTTCGATGGTGCTAACAACTTGTGTGTGCTTTGCAAGCATTTGTGTGAGTACATGTGTGACATGATCTGATTAAAATATGAACATGCAAACCATTGTCACTGTTATATAATTAAAGCAAAGCTTATATATAGTATGACACATGGCCAGAAAGGGTTAAGCAGCTTGTAGGCTAAATAACCCAGAGCCAACCTTTAGAGACATTAGAAAGTATGCAAATGGTCATTAGGGCCATTCCATGCTAGATAGGCTAGAACTTTGAAGTGTAAAAGTTATACAATTAGAGGCAATACTAATTGTGTGTGTTTACATGGTTAACATTAAACCAGATATAAGTAAACAGACAGTTCCTGTCTGTAACTATAGCTATTTATAGATCAAGAGAGAATAAATATTTAGATCAGGGGTCGGGAACCTACAGCACACATGCCAAATGTAGCACGAGACAATTTTGGATGGCACCTGAGCCTGCCACCGCTGAGACTCCAGCTGCCACGAGCCGGGCCAGAACCCCAGAGTGGCAGTGGGCTGAACCACTGAGCCTGCTGCCGCTGGCCCTTTGCCAGCTGGGGTCCTGCCGCCGGCCCCACCAAGTGCCTGCTGCTGGCCTGGGTGAAGGGAACCCCATGCTGGCAGCGGGCTGACCAGGCCGGCAGCTAAGACCCCGGCTGGCAGGAGCCAGTGGCTGGAACCCTAGGTTTGCAGTGGGTTTAGTGGGGGCCAGCAGCTGAGAACAAAGAGCAGCGGCGGGCTGACCCGGGCCCCCAACCAGGAGCCCAGAGTGGCAGTGAGCTGAGCAGCTCAGCCCGCCGCCAGTCTGTGGCTGTGGCAGTAAGCTCCTGCCAGCTGGGATCTTGGCCACAAGCCCTGATACAACGTAACAGCAAGAGCTGGTGCGCCATACTGGGGCGGCCCAGTTTCCCCAGGGCGGGGGGCAATTTAAGGGCCTGGGGCCCCAGGCCCTTTAAATTGCCACCAGAGCCCCACTGCTGGAGCCCTGGGGTAGCGGCAGCGGAGCTCCGGTAGCTATTTAAAGAGTCCAAGGCTCCCACTGCTTCTACCGCCCCGGCTCTTTAAATAGCCGTGGGAGCCCCGCTGCTACCCCAGGGCTCCAGCAGCTATTTAAAGGGCTGGGGAAGCAGGAGAGCCCTGGGCTCTTTAAATAGCCCCCAGAGCCCTGGGGTAGCAGCAGGGCTCTGGGGACTATTTAAAGGGCCCAGGGCTCCCCCTGCCTCTATCGTCCCAGGCCTCTTAAGTAGCCACTGGAGCCCCTCCTCTGCTGCTACCCCGGTGGGGGAGGGAAGGGGAAACGGGGAAAGAGAAGAAGGAGGGGGCACTTACCTACAGGGCGGGTTGGCTCTGACCTCCCTCAGCCCCACCCCTTCCACCCGAGGCCTCGCCCCTTCCAGGGGCCAGAGCTGGCCTCAGCCCAACCCAGACTGGCAAGCGAAGCCTTAAATTAAAGTGAATATATGAAGACTCAGCACACCACTTCTGAAAGGTTGCCGACCTCTGATTTAGATCAATCTTGGGTGCACGAATGTCATTGTCTATGCGTCTTTTTCAAGTTTGTGACAGACTGCCTAATGGATAAATTGCCCTATGTTAACTTTTATCACTAGTTACCAGCGGTGCTTAGGAAATAAGCCTCCATAATTGCCTATTGTTCACCGAAGTACTCCAACCTGTCAAAGAAGGCTTGAAACTGTATAAAAAGGGCTTGGGTCCTAATCCTTTTAATCTCGGATCTGCTTGAACATAAGAAAGGCCGTACTGGCTCAGACCAAAGGTCCATCTAACCCAGTATCCTGTCTACCCACAGTGGCCAATGCCAGGTGCCCTGGAGTGAGTGAACCTAAAAGGTAAAGATCAAGTGATCTCTCTCCTGCCATCCATCACCCCACTCTGACAGAGGCTAGGGACACCATTCCTTACCCATCCTGGCTAATAGCCATTAATGGACTTAACCTCCATGAATTTATCCAGTTCTCTTTTAAACCCTGTTATAGTCCCAGCCTTCACAGCCTCCTCAGGCAAGGAGTTCCATAGGTTGACTGTGCGCTGTGTGAAGAACTTCCTTTTATTTGCTTTAAACCTGCTGCCCACTAATTTCAATGGATGGCCCTTAGTTCTTCTGTTATGGGAACAAGTAAATAACTTTTCCTTATTCACTTTCTCCACGCCACTCATAATTTTATATACCTCTATCATATCCCCCCTTAGTCTCCTCTTTTCCAAGCTAAAAAGTCGTAGCCTCTTTAATCTCTGCTCATATGGGACCCTTTCCAATCCCCTAATCATTTTAGATGGCCCTTCTCTGAACCTTTTCTAATGCCAGTATATCCTTTTTGAGATGAGGAGACCACATCTGTACACAGTATTCAAGATGTGGGCGCACCATGGATTTGTATAAGGGCAATAAGATATTCTCTGTCTTATTCGCTATCCCTTTTTTAATGATTCCTAACATTCTGTTTGCTTTTTTGACTTACGCTGCACACTGCATGGATGTCTTCAGACAACTATCCACGATGACTCCAAGATCTTTTTCCTGAGTAGTTGTAGCTAAATTAACCCCCATCATATTGTACGTATAGTTGGGGTTATTTTTTCCAATGTGCATTACTTTACATTTATCCACATTAAATTTCATTTGCCATTTTGTTGCCCAATCATTTAGTTTCGTGAGATCTTTTTGAAGTTTTTCACAGACTGTTTGGGTCTTAACTATTTTGAGCAGTTTAGTATCATCTGCAAACTTTGCCACCTCACTGTTTACCTCTTCCTCCAAATCACTGATGAATAAGTTGAATAGGATTGGTCCTAGGACTGACCCTTGGGGAACACCACTAGTTACCCCTCTCCATTCTGAAAATTTACCATTTATTCCTACCCTTTGTTCCCTGTCTTTTAACCAGTTCTCAATCCATGAAAGGCTCTTCCCTCTTATCCCATGGCAACTTAATTTACGTAAGAGCTTTTGGTGAGGGACCTTGTCAAAGGCTTTCTGGAAATCTAAGTACACTACGTTCACTGGATCCCCCGTGTCCATATGTTTGTTAACTCCTTCAAAGAACTCCAATAGATTAGTAAGACATGATTTCCCTTTACAGAAACCATGCTGACTTTTGCCCAACAATTTATGTTCTTCTATGTGCCAGACAATTTTATTGTTTACTATTGTTTCAACTAATTTGCTTGGTACGGACGTTAGACTTACAGGTCTGTAATTGCCGGGATCACCTCTAGAGCTCTTTTTAAATATTGGCGTTATATTAGGCTTCATGCAGGGGAATCAAACAAACAACAAGGCTGAGATCCCAATCCTGACTGGATCACCCTGAATATAAACACTGCACTATAACCTATGGACTAAGTCTGAAAGAACTCAGCAGAAATGATGAGCTTTGCAGATGCAATGACTCTGAACCTCAAGAATTGTACTCATGTCTGTATGTACACTAATCTTTTAACCAATCCTCTCTCTTTTCTAATAAATTTTAGATGAGTTAATAAGAATTAGCTTAAAGTGTGTATTTGGGTATGATCTGGAATATTCATTATCCTGAGAGATAATGAGTCTGATCCTTTGGGACTGGAAGAACTTTTTTATATGATGAATAAGATTTTCAGAAATCCTCATCATATTTGACTTGGGTGTCTGAGTGGAGGCATGAGGCCTTCATTTTCTAGCCTGTGAAAGGAATTTCACAGGGTTTTCTAGTCTGTGAAAGGAATACCTGGTGTTTTTAAGCTGACCCATTAAGACTTTCTACAACTAGCTTAAATCATCATTTAGGGTGAGAAATTGCTACTCACATCCAATCTCTTAATACATTAAGCATAGAGTACAGTTTTGTTTATTTGCTAGGTAATCTGCTTTGATCTGTTTCTTACCCTTTTAATCACTTAAAATCTATCTTTTGTAGTTAATGCATTTGTTTTTGTCTGGTCTAAAACCAGCGCATGTGACAGTCACAACTTGGAGCAAAAAGCTGTGTATATTCCTCTCCACACTGAATAAGGGAGTGAATTTCACAAGCTTACGGTTGTACAGTTCCTCCATGCAACGCAAGACAGTATAATTTTGGGTTTACCCTCCAAAGGAAGGATGTGCACTTGAGTAGCTGGGCAGTTCTTTAGCCGAAGCCTTCCCATGCAAAGCTGATCTCAGCATCTGTATGTAGCTGCAGCTGGGTGGGTCCGTACCTGTATGAGTACCGGAGGGGGCTTGAGGGCCTGTCACAGCAGAACAGTGCAAAGGGAGCCCAGGTTTATGGATCAGGTTGGCTCAGTGATACCCTAGTACCAGGTGGCATCCTTGGGTAAAACCCGTCACAGCCTGCAATGCCAAAATTCTCTAATATAGACTTGCCTTTAAAACGGGTGGGCAAACTACAGCCCGCGGGCTCCCCCTAACCAGCCCCGGAGGTCTGGCTGAGGAGGCTGCTGTGGCTCCTCTCCCCCAACCCCCCCTCCCCCGCGAAGCCTCAGCAGACCGTACTAGGGAGGCTGTTCTGGCCCCTCCTATGCTGACCCCCTCCCATGCGGCCTCAGCAGACCGCACTGGGGAGGCTGTTCCAGACCCTCCCGCGCGGCCTCAGAGGACCATGTGAGCAGCACTGGGGGAGGCGGGGCTGCGCGACAGCGTGTCCCACTCCCAGCCAGACAACGCTGCACGCGGAGGATCATCGCGACCGCATGTCTGGCTCTAGGCCAGACACACTATTCTGAGCGGTGGCAAGGTAAGAGGGCTGGCCCGGGCTGGGAGTGCAGGGAGGTTGGCTAAGGGGGAAGAGGGTCTCGGGGTGCAGTCAGGGGACAGAGAATGTGGGGGGAGGTTGGATTGTGCCTGGGAGTCTCAGGGGGTCTGTCAGGGCAGGGGTGTGGATAGGTATCAGGGGACAGGGAGCACCGGGGTTGGATGGGGGTCGGGTCCTGGGGGGGTGATTAGGGGGAGGGGATCTCTGGAAGGGGTGCCGGGGCCAAGGAGCAGAGAGGCTTAGATGGGGTGGCGGGTCTCAGGTGATGGTGATTAAGGTGGGGGGTCTCGGGAGGGGGTATTCAGGACACGGAGCAGGGGGGCTTAGATAGGTGGTGGGGTTCTGAGGGGCAGTTAGAGTGGGGGGGTCTCCCAAGAGGACAATCAGGGAACAAGGAGCGGGGAGGGGTTTGATGGGTTGGGAGTTCTGAGGAGGGGCAGTCAAGGGGTGGGAAGTGGGTGGGAGTCGGATAGGGGGCAGAGCAAGGCTGTTTGGGGAGGCACAGCCTTCCCTACCCAGCCCTCCACACAATTTTGAACCCTGGTGTGGCCCTCGAGCCAAAAAGTTTGCCCATCCCCGCTTTAAAAGCACGTAAGCTAAGAACACAGTAGAACGCATTAACTCTGAAGTTCCAAAGTTTCACAATTTCATATAAACTTAAAAATGTGATAAGATTCCAAAAATTGCTTGTTGTGCCACATAATCTTCACTGGTCTACAAAAACAGGTTCCCCAAAAACATTTACCCTGAAGAGTAGATGATGTACTCAGATTCTTTCATCCATAACTAAATATTTTCAGTAAGAAGTTATTCAATACAGTTCAATTCTGGTAAGGAACTTCACATGTTCTTTTCTTGATTATGCCTTTAACAGGGATGTCTTTCTGAAATTAAATTCTAACAGTGAACCTCTGTACATTGCATCCTTGACACTTTGTGAAGATGGCAAAGGAACAGGGTCTATTGCTTAGAGTGCAGACCTTAAATACGGTGACCTCGATTCCTATTTAAACTGACTGAGTGACCCTGGGTAAGTTACAACTTTTCTTTGCCTTCATACCCTCACCTGTAAAATGAGGTGTTACCTCTTAAGGGGTGTTGAGATTTTGATTGTAGAATGCTTCACGATTCTTGGATGAAGTGTGATAAGTACACAGTATTATCAGAGGTTAAAATAAAATTAAGACATTTTTAGAACTGTAAAAGAAAGGGGATATCAAATAGCATGAGCTATCCTATTTGAAATATCAGCAAGTCTTATTCTGCGCTGAGTATTTATCCTCATACTCAAGATTCAGTATGGTTAAGAGAAAAAAAATAAGTCTTCTGTTTCCCTCCATCTTATGAAGATAAATATTCAGTTTTATCTCCCATATCAATATCCTATTAAATTCCCAAATTCCAAAACAGGTAGTAAAAATGCTTTAAGCCAAAATTACAAATAGTTTTAAGTCCTGTCATTGGGGTCTGGTGACCCTAAGAATTATGACCATGGGTTCTAAGATATATTCCCAGCAGTAAACAGTGATTTACACTTACTATTCAGACTAGATGTAATCCAAGAAACTTTCTCCCTACACAGTCATGCCTGAGTCATAGTCCTACTGCAACTAGAGATGAACTTCATGTGAAAAAATATTGTGATCATGTAACTGAAGATTGTATCACACAGCACTGAATTCAGGCTGTCCGTGAAACTTCAATTCTGTCATCTCTGAACTTCTGACTGCTTGATTTTGCTACCCACGTCATCAGATGCAGAGAACGAAATGAGCTATAGCCCATGAAAGCTTATGCTGAAATAAACTGGTTAGTTTCTAAGGTGTCACAAGTCTTCATCGTCTTATTTACGGATACAGACTAACACAGCTGCTAATATTAAACCTACCTTAATAATGTTATTTTAAACACAGAAGTGTGTGTGTGTGTAATTTCCTAGGTTTTTAAGAAAACTGAAAAAACAGAAATTCCATCCTGTGGCATATCAACATCTCCACTGATAACTGGCAGAGCTGGAACCTTTAAATTCATCACACAGACCTGTGCCATTCAAGTTAATGGACTAACTGATAGCAGTAGTATGTTGACATCCTCTCTGTTGACAAGCACTACAAGAAGATGAGACACTTTACTAGTGGGTTTCAGAGATATGTGCTGAGAGTAGAAGAATGGTAAGTCTTTAGAATCTAGAGTTCCATTCCAGACTCCGTGCTTTAGTGGGAACAGACTCCTCTATATCATCTAACCTACCCAGTCCCTATGCCAGTCTTGTCTTCCCCTATCCCTGGCTCCTTGTCTAAGTCCTATTCTCTTCACCTCAATATTTTTAGTCTTCATTCCTCAGACTTTTCATCCCAGTTCTCAGCACATCCTAGGTTCACCCCTCCAAATTCTATGTCCAAGACCAAACCTCCCCCCTGCACTTTAAGTCTCTGCTCCCTGTGTTGCAGCTCCACAGCCAGTCACTTCTCCACTTCCTGTCCACACTTCCCATCCCTACTGCCTCTCAGTCCCCAGTATCCCACACTCGGTTCCTTGTTCCAGTCTTTGTCCAGACAGTACCAGTTCTCCCCTCCACACTCAAGCTCCTTGTCACCTCTGTATCTCCTCCCACTCATTCTCAGTCTCCTCACCTGGCTTCCTATTCCAGTCTCCTGCTCCCAACTCATAGTCCCTGTTTCCCTCTCCTCAAAGCTCTTTTCCCCCCAAATCACCTACCTCAGCCTTTCCCACAGGCCCAACTCTTGGCCACTGTGTATTTGCATCAGGCAATTTTCTTCTCCATGCCACCTAGGTCCAGTTGGGGGAGGAGGGAATATCACAGAGCACAGGATAATGTCCCTCAGTTTAGGTACTTGGACCCAGAGCCAGCAAAGCCTCCAGTAGCTTAGAGCTACAGGGAAAGGACTGCTCAGCACAGGGCTGGAGGATGACCAGTGCTGACAGAATCTTGAGAATTTAGCTACTAAAATTTAAGGAACCTTGTAGTGAATGTGTGTGTGCTATAATTTTTCAAACACTTATAATTTGGTCAAGTTTGGGTAGATTTTCATGGGGATGGCAAAAAGTGCACCCTCTCAAAATGGCCATCCACTGTGCCAAATTCTGAGCGTATATTTAAAGAATAGTGGCACTAGGGCTTTTCAAAGAAAAGGTCATTAGAATTTAACATGGGCAAAAACAACTTATTTTTCCCTAGAGTTTTTCTCAAAAATTGCTGAACCATTATGTCTGAAGTTCTCCAAAAAAAATATTCAGTCTGAGGAACACATACAGCTTGGAAAATTTCAGCCCAATTTGTTAGTTTGGCAAAGTTAAAAGCAACTGAAAACAGGGCTTTATTATGGGAAATGTCAGGCAACATTAATAAGCAATGCTACCAGCCCCACCTATAATAAATTAGTAATTTTGAACACAATAACTGGAACACTGATCAATATTATTCTAATGTGGTGAAGACATAGAGTTGAAAGGAACTAAAAAAATAAAAGTAATTTTTGGGTTTACTTCATTAAAATGAACATTGTGTCAATGACAACGACAAAAACCTTTAATTTCAAAAGGCAAATATGAAGACAATTATTGTTAAGGCAAAAAGCAAGTATTCTTGCCTTGCATAAGACTTAACCTGGACTTGAAAAATCCATATGCCAGTAGTGAGTAAAAGCCTTCCCTGGGAAGTGGAGAGAGAATGCACCTAAAGCCATCAATATTTACAGAATTCAGAGTCTCATGGAAAAATACTTCAAGCACTTCTGGTGCAAAGACAATCTCTAAAATATGAACCAAAGCAACCTTCTTTACTCTGCAGGCAAATGGTAACACTGTCTCTGCTGTTTGGTTTTCTCTAAGTAGTTGCCAAGTGAAACTGGCAACATACTAATCAGTTTCACAGTTAGGGTGACCAGATGTCCGGATTTTATAGGGACAGGCCCAATATTCAGGGCTTTTTCTTTTGTAGGGGTGCTTATAACCCTCCTTCCCCCATCACAATTTTTCACACCTTCTATCTGGTCATCCTATTCACAGCTGTTATTCAAAACCTTGAAGGTAGCCATGAAACTGGAAAAAAAAAAATCAATTTCCCTCTGCTACTATTTGAGAAATTATGAATAGTAGCAATGAGGTTAGTCACAGGGGAGGACGACCCTTAAATAAAGTTTAGAAAACCTACAAACAAAAAACCCACAAGAAACAGAGATTGACCTAGGGAGGTTAGATGAACAGAGAAAAACCACCCTTTGCAGCAGTCAAAAGGTAATGAGGCGAAAGAAGGCTTAGAGCAGCAAATAATAAGCAGGAAGCTTTAGGGTGAGATAGCAAAAGCGAGACCTTCTTTCTCTTAAGGGAGTCCAGCAGCTGTTGGATCTCCCAATGTATTAGATCCCAGGTTCTCAAGGGGTTATCAATTGAACAAATTTTCTAATGTCTCACAATCATACATCACAGGATGAAACTTGTGAATGGTGGTGAGTGGAAGGAAGTGTCTTGAGATACTGCCCTCCCCATACTACTATATGGAAAAACAAAGTTGAGAACCACCCTATTAAGACAATTAACAGAGGGGGTTGATACAAAGATGGAGACTGTAAACAGGAATCAGGCACTGGCTTCTAGCACCTTGCCTTTCTCATCAGGAGTGGATTTCTCATCAAGTCTGTTACATGGACCTTGTTGTTTGCTTTCCCTCTCCCTTTTTCCAATCTGCTTCTGGCTAGTAGAAATGGCCCTGTAACTAGGAGAAATCTGGTAATTTTTGTCAAACCTTGGCCTATCTCCTTTAGAAGGTAGAGAAAAAAATACATGCACGAGTGAACAAGTGTGTGCATATATGCCAGCATACAGAACAAGCTTCAGGGAGAGGGTGTTTCATCATAATATTTGCCTCTTCAAACAGGCTTGAGATAGACTAAAATATTTTCTTTGAACATAGTTTAGATTCTTTTAACAAGGACAAATTTTCATGCAAACTAAAGAAAGCATCAGAATGTAAACAAACAAAGTGTCTTGGTTAACTGCAAGAAGAGGCTCTATAATTAAAAAAAACCCTTTAAACATAAAAAGGAACCAGCTACCACATGGGGAAATAAAAGGACATCAGTGGTTATGTGGTAGCTAAACTGTCACCTGTTCTGCAGATTCTAAAGTGCGCTTGAGAACTGTACACTGTCCTGAATAGGATTCTGTCAAAGGAAACTAAGGACCAGCATCCAGGAAGATATTTTAAGAGAAGAATCATGTTTTAAAGCTTAGTTGATAGCAAGGGAGTTAATTTATTCTCTTACCTCATCTGCTGACTGGCCAAAAGAATGTGGAAGAAAAAAATTCTTTTTTTAAAAAAAATAGGACTATTGCCAACCAAATATCAGAGACTGTCTACTTTCATGGATACATCATGCTAGCAGCAGGTGCTAGCATGAGAGGAAAGAAAGTGTGCAAACTATTAGTTTGAGATTTTATTGAGAGAGGTGTTCAGTATCACCCCAAGGTACACAGGGAAGGAAGAGAGAAAATGTAGCCTTACTTTTCTCCCTAAAAATCAGTCTGACAAATTTTCTCATGTCTCACACTGAGGCATCACAGGATGAAGGATCTGAGCACTGGAGGAATGGAGGAAGGTGTCTTGAGATACTACCCTTAAAAGAAAGATCAGTTTCCAACATGAGCAATGATAATGTTGCTTAAGGATCATGTGTGAAATAACTGGAGAATGAAAGACATGAAATTAGTTGTCAAGAGAGTGAAAGATGAGCAATTTAAAGAGGGAAGAGATCTTTAATCACTGTTTAAAACTCTGATTTTGTTACTGCCAATTTAATTTCAATGATTACCTACTGGACAAAGTTTTTTTCAATACCATCAACTTACATTAACATGCAACAGTTGACAATATATGCCGAGTCATCACTCCCCTCCAGAAGTTGTCTAGAAAAACTAAGATGAGCAAAAGTTGACTTTTGTGATATTTCTAGAAACAGAAAAACTAACATTTCAGGCTTTTCTTTAGACATCAAAGCATAAAAAAGGCAAAAGGCCAATTTTGAAAAAAATCCTCTTAAGACACCTTTATATAAGATGTTTCTATCACAGCCATCATCATAGTATATTGAATCTATCCAGAATACCAAGCCCATATGAAGATCTCGAAGAGAGGAAATAGAATGGCCAGTAACGTGCAAGTGTGGGTTGTAACAACTAGAGTGAAGAGTACATATTCATTCAGTTCTAGATTATATTTCCCATTGTTCGGCCAACTATAGATTTGATTAAGCATTTTTCAACTAAAAATAAGGGAGGAAATTTCGAAGACATTCACAAAATTATTTCCTTTGTTTTCAACTTTATTTTTTATTAATGTATTATATAAAACCATCATCCCAGTTGCCATTGTTTCTGTTATTCTACATTCATCTCTAGAAATGATTTGAGGAGCCACAACCAGAGTTTCATGGATTTCAGAGAAATAAGATGTTGCTCTCACTCACTAGGAGGTGCATGTAAAAATAGCACGCTTGGGTGCAATTTATGTAAAGCTTTTTCGTGGCCAGCCGCCTCCTTTCTGAATACTTTGTCTGTAGCATATTTAAAAATTCTTGCTCTTTCCTTTTTTTTTTTTTTTAAAAAAAGTAAACAAACCCTCTAGCTTTTGAACTTTTTCATTGTAAACTACAAAGTTATTCCATGTTTTTAAGGCAGTTTCTTTTCCCTTTCACTTACATGCATACCAGTCTTATGCATGACAGATCTGTGATAGCAAGGAAAGGAGGGCATATCAGCTGTTCCAACTCATCATTCTTAAAGCATTTTAAAATATTTGTTCACTTACTCAAATTCCAACTTTGTCCCCCAATACCACCTGAAGCCATACATCACCAATGTACTAGTGGCTGTGAATGGCTACAGGACTAGTCTACAAACTGCCGTTCAAAGGATTTAGTTTAGTCTTTCCTCATTTGTTCTGATATCAGTTACATTCCCATACCTGTTTCCATTTGTCCATAAAAATGCTTTTCCATCAAGGCACTCAAAGCATTTCAAAACCAGATGTGCCTTAGTAGCCTTTGTGCTGTTTGCTACAATACCTATTCTCTATCACCAGACAAGATAAAGAATCCTGGGAAACATTTGAGACCCCAAAAAATTTTAAGATGACTAACTGATGGATTTACTATGGACAAATTGGAACAAGTAGGAAAACAGGTTTTAAGTTGCCTTCTATCACAGTCTCTACCTATCCATCCCTTTCAATTTGCCTAATGCTTTTCAGAAAAAGATTTTCTAAGATGTTTGAGATTGAGCCAGCCAATTAAGAAAAGAATGAAACAAGCCCTCAATACTTAACAATAATTGTTTAAGATAACTAGATGGTTTCAAAGTATTCGTAATTGTATATGGATCTTTTTTAGACCACTGATTCAAACTCAGGTCAGGATTCAATGGTAAGTTAATTAATGTTTGATACCTATATGAAATGAATTGGTGCCCTCAGTTCAGTTATCCTGGAGGTCTTATCTACTTGCATGTAGTGTACTGAAGGTAACATGTGTGATTGAAAAAAAAACCCAGACTTTAGAGATTCCATTCTGGATTTCAGACACATGAACAACTTTTGAAAGTAGCTGATTTTACAAAATACTTAACTGAAATTGTACAACACTTCAAGCTTGTGTTTTAAACTTGAGTTGACTCAACCATATCCATTATAGAATGTACAGTTATAATTAGAAGTCTAACTGTACATTCTGTACTATGCTTGTACAGAATGTATAGTTATAATTTTAATTATACTGTTAAAAATTCTCTGAAGTCTATTCTATAAAGTTTTAATACACTGTAATGCTAAGCTCAATGTTCCAAGATATTCCAACTCTGAATCACTGATATTAATTTAACATAGCCAATACAAAAAAAAAAAAGCGAATTAGAAGTCATCTGGATGACATTATAAAGAAGACAACGATTTCCCCAACTAGTTCTTATGCCAAATGTTGTAGCAATACCAATTATATCAAAAGTTAAATTTAACAAAACTTTAAAAACAGTGATAAATGACTATTCTCCTACAAATACAGAAATACAACAAGGAAAGGATAAAACTGAACCGGAACGTTGGTATCATGATCATCATTTTTTATAGACTTATTATCATGTGCTAAGACTCCCTTAACAAAAATAATGTTTACTATAGATGAATTTATCATCTGTGATATTAAAAGTCATCTGAATTGCATTTGATGTACAGCAAGGAAAGGAAAGCTTTTTACTGTTTAAAAAGACATTAAATTCTCTTACCACATATTTTACAGCACTTATGAATTGGTTGTGGAAGAGCAGATGTTGAGTTTCATCCTCTGGATTTGATGCCGTGTAAAGCATTCCACAAATATTACAGGAAATAGCTCCAAATCTTTTCTGTCCTGCATCCTATTTAAAAATATATATTTATAGATATTGTTCAATATATAATTAACACAACAGAAACTTTTCATAGCTAGATTTGCAATTCATAAACATAAGTACATGGAGATTCTGTTCTAAGGATAAAAGAAGTAGGGAAGGCGGAAAAAAAAAAGTAGCATACTAAACATATAGTGACCAGAAGTCTACCCTCCAATAGCCAGCAGACAAGCTGAGTTACAGCAGGGGCCATAGACTAAAGACACATGAAGAAAACTTGTCCCCCATCTACAGTGTTAACGGTAATTCTACCAGGTTAGAGTTAAGACATAGGAGGATCACATTAGGAAATATTAACTGCTCAGCTTTTCTTTTATTAAAAAAATAAGATCATGACCTCTTTACCTACATAGCTAAACTCTCTGTAGGCAACAAACATGTATTAAAAAAAATTTACACTGTTGTTCCCTATGTTTTAACTCCTGTCTGTCCTTCGATTGTGAGCTTGTTGAGCATGGACCATCCCATCCTGAGTGCCTGGAAAGCATCTAGCATACTCTAGTAGGCACTACCAAAAACAAAACCCAAAACCTAACAGTTATGGAAATAAGCATTAGAGGAACAGTAGTACACATTATGTCTTGGCATTGTATTTCAAATTTCTATGGTGATAAATTAATTTGTTAAATATTTTCAAATTAAATTGTCTGGCACTGTTTTTCATTTCCCTTTTCCCAAAGTTTTAGGGATATAAATAATATATTATAGATAACAAATCATATGCATCAGTTAAGAAAACACTCGTTGCCCAGAAATCTAAAGATTCTTAACTTTACTGTGCTTTGTGTTGTCTTGTTTTTCCCTAACTGTAAAATAGCCCTATATAAAAAGGAACACTCAGTAATTTTATTGATAGATAATCTTATTACATTTTGTAATCTATTACAAAATTCATTTATCACACAATAATTCGGTATTTGTTTTGCAATTTACTGATTAAACATAAGTATTATTCATTATGAAGTGTAAAAAGAACTAGGAATCAACATAATTAATGCCATAATAAATGCCTAACGGAATAAGACCTCAACTATAGAGTCTTTGTTGATTTGAACTACGTAGTTCATATTGATGAATATTGTGGCAAAGAACAGATGTATATATAGAAAAGACTGGAAACTTATCTTTAGCTAATATATGTAAGTTTTGGTTTAAAAAGAATCAAACCTGTGTTTGGACTTTGTTTACACAAAGTGTTTATTAGAAAAGTAATGGATTATAAAACACACAAGGTTAAAAATGGTGTTAAACTAGGTAGATATTTTATACAATATGGAATCCAATTACCAGAGTATACAGTAAACAATACTACATAAGTAAAAGAGGGAATTTTCTAGGGAAAACTTTTAGTTGTGTGTGTATGTTAATCTCAAAACATTATATTGCATGAATATTTACTGTGAATTTAGTTCATCTTTTTAAAAAGCAGACGTATTTATAGACTTTTTACACTATTACTGGGAAGGTCTTTTTGCACTATGGCTGGATTTTTTTCAGCCTGTTTCCCATTCCCTCTTCAACTTTGAACAATGTTTGGTTTAACTGGTTTGAAAAGAATTAGATCAACATTGAAAACTGAACTATCAGAGAAATGATTGTAACCTCAAACAAATCTACTAGAGAAGTCTGAACTTCAAAAATAGTTTCTTTTGTAAGAAAAAGACATCTTAGTATACCCTGTAAGTTACTCACTATAACCATGTTCTATTAATTCTAGTCATTTTTCACAAGTTTCACTCTGTGGCTCACAATATACACAAAAAAAAAAAAAAAAGAGTACTGGAGAACGACAATAGGAGAGGGGAAAGGAGAAAACATGACAATGGTAGTACACTAACAAATTAACACCACAAGGTGCGTAATAAGAATTTTAAGGCTCTCTTTGAAGGCATTTGTATGGATCATTACTGGAAGCAGGAAACTGGGACCTGAAGATCCGATGGTCTAGCCCTAGCATGGTAGTTCTTACACTCCGATGGCATGTAAGAGAGGGAAAAGGAAGAATTCTTAAAAAAAAAAAAAAAAAAAAAAAAAAAAGGAAACAAAGGCTGCTCCATGTGTTGGCTTTGACTGGAGCATCAGGGAGAGAGTCGGGTTTTCCAGGGTGCGAAAGTTGAGACTGACGCATTTCTCCCCTATCTCCAGGCCTTCATTAAAAAGGTGTAGTTCAGAAGAAGCCATCCTTTTGGCCACAGAAGTGTGCTGAATTTCAACTATATACACACAAGGAAGGAAAAAAGGCAGTTCAGGAGGAAGGATGCATGTGATCACCTTAGGACCCCACTTGAACCGAAACTAATTTTTGCTATCTCGAGGATGGAGAACATGTCCCTGACGGTCAGGGTAGGATAGGTGAGGGGGAAGTCTGCTTTGATGCTTGGAGTACACTTCAAAAAGATAAGACATGTACATTTGAAAGTCAGCTAAATATAAAGCAATTCTTATATTTAATGTATAAACAGTACTGCAACAAGCCCTGTGAAACAAGAAATTCTACCCATATGACTGGGAAGTTAAAGATTTATTCAAAAGATGAATGGTAGTACACTAACAAATTAACACCACAAGGAAGTCACTAAAACACTGATGGCAAAGAAATCCTCAAAATTGTCAGTATTCTTAATTCATCCTATCTTGCCTGATGCAGCTCATGTGGTCTTCTATCATAGTTTCTATAAGCAAGAACATAATACAGCCCAATTACATTTTACACGAAGACTGAAATACTAGAATGTTGCTGGTATCTGGCAGACCATTTTTTAGGATTTCATTGATGTTACTATATTATATGTATACAAGTGTGTGGACGGGCATACACACGGAGATGTTAAATATTTAATAAGCTACTAGTATATGAAGTACAAGAAGAATACATTAACTACTAGAAAGTGCACGAAGCCTTCTTTAAGGCTGTAGAGTGTGGCAACAGTTTTTATTTTTTTAAACATATTCAATAACCTTATGCAGCCCATAAAGATATTAGTCTGCCAGCATAAATGATGCACTGTTCCAAATCCACGAACTGCAACAGACTATGCTTCAGACACAAAGATTGTTGTGTGAGACGGTACAGACTCTGCAGTGCAGAATCAGAATGTGGAGGCTAAAATCAGAAGGAGCAATACAGCAGAAGAAATCTATGCAAGAATAAATCTGCCAAATATTTAACCTATTATTACAAGTTAACACCTAATATTACTACAAATGAAAGAACAGAGCAAAGTCTTTTTTTTTTTTTTTGCATTCAACAGCATGTCATGAATAGGCCATAATTCCCAATGTTTAGCTTTTCTTTGTTGCATGGGTCTCACACAACAGCAGGGGAGAGAACTGCCTATCTGAAAATAGAACAATAATAATCAAAACAAAACAAAAACCTATTACTGAAAGTGACACAGGAAAAAATTGTTTTCCGTTTATTTACACTTTTGAGAATACCTTGCACATAGCTCTTTCACTTCTGTTACTCATCAGTACAGTAGACTTGATTATCCAGGATGACAGGGAAAAAAATAATCCTGGTTAATAAAATCCCAGATAATCACCATCCATAGGAAATATGGGCGGTGGGGGAGAGGTTGGTTCACCAGACACCCTGCACCTGGGGGAGGGAGCGTTGGTTCACTGGCTGCCCTGCTCCCTGGTGGCGTGCTTTTTTTATTTTATTTTTTTTGTGCTTGAGGCGGCAACAAAGGCCTCGTCTACCCTAGGAGTTAATGTCGACTTTAGCACCGTTATATCGACATAACCCTGCACTCGTCCACACACAGTAGCCATTTAAGTCGATTTAAAGGGTCCTCAAAATCGATTTCTGTACTCCACCAAAACCAGGGGAGTAGCGCTTAAATCGACATCTCTGGGTCGACTGTGGCTTAGTGAGGACGCATGCAGACTTTACTGGCCTCCGGGAGCTATCCAGCAGTGCTCCATTGTGACCGCTCTGGACAGCGGTCACAATGCTCCACTGTGACCACTCTGGACAGCAGTCTCAACTCGCTGCTCTGGCCAGGTAGACAGGAAAAGCCCCGGGAACATTTGAATTTCATTTCCTGTTTGGCCAGCGTGGTGAGCTCACCTGCACAGGACACTCACCATGCAGAGCGCTTCAGCACAAGGCACCATGCAGAGCTCATCAGCACAGGAGACCAACCAGCACAAAAGAGCTCCAGCATGGTCCACACAAGTGGTGTTGGATTTCATAGCTATCTGGGGAGAGGAATCCGTGATGGCAGAACTCCATAAGAACAAATGGAATGCCAACACGTTTGCCAGAATCTCCAAGGCCATGCTGGATAGGGGCCACAGCAGTGCCGCGTGAAAATTAAGGAGCTGAGGTAAGCGTTCCAGAAAGCAAAAGAGGCAAATGGACACTCTGGGGCACCGCCGCGGACATGCAAATTTTACAACGAACTGAATCAAATACTGGGCGGGGGTGGCCCCACCACCATTGCACCGGTGTCCGTGGACTCCTCTGATGGGGTAGTCATGAGGCATGAGGATTCAGATGATGATGAAGCTGAGGAGAAAGATGATACCACGCAGCAGCAGGCAAGTGGAGAGACTGTTCCCAGACGGCCAGGAACTGTTTATCACCCTGGAGCCAATACCCTCAGAACCCTCACAAGGTGGTACCCCAGATGGGGAAGTCGGCGAAGGTACTTCTGGTGAGTGTCCCTTTAGGGATAAGATAAGGCATGATTTAAAAGGAAGCTTTTATTAATGATTAACTTGGAATGCATGCATGGCTAGAACAGCTACTGGAAAAGTCTGTCAATATATTCAGGAATGGAGCGGTAATCCTCCGGGCAGATTTCCATGAAGCCGTCCTGCAGACAGTGTTGAACCTTTTGCAGGAGGTTTCTGTGGAGAGTAGCCTTATTTCATCCTCCATAGTAGGAGACTTTACCACACCACCCTGGGATCAGGTATTCTGGGACCATTGCATAACACAGCATGGCAACATATGCTCCTGGCATCTGCTGTGATTCCAGCAACATCTGTTCTTTATCTCTCTGTGTAATCCTCAGCAGAATGATATCGTTCATGGTAGCCTGTTTGAAATAGGGGACAGTCATTTTCGGACGTTCCCGCTGGGCTGCTCATATATCTGACTGTGAAGGAATCCTCCCCACAGTATCCCAAGCAGCATGTCTGTGTTTGTGGGGGGGACAGAAACCACGCGGGGCTGCTTGTGGTGCACCAGCAGGGAGCCACACGGTGTGGGGGGGTGGTTACTGTGGGAAAGGAGAGCACAGCTCTAAAGAATGTGGATCAAACCGAAATAATGTGGCTTACCATGGCCACCTGCATGGTGGTTTCTGTTGCCTGGCCCTTGGAGAGGGTGGCTGATGTGATGTCTGTACAGGAAAGCTACAGGCAGTCAATTTAAGGTGCAAAATGCGACCTTGTACAGAAAGCATATGCACTCTGAATACTTCATTTCATCGTGAAAGACTGTTCCCATTCTGCTGGAGAATGTATCTATCTTATAATCTTTTTTCTTCTTTCCTCCTGCAGCCAGCTCGGTCCTCCCACCCCCAACATGCCCATAGCAGAGGCTACCACAGATAAGGAGAAGAAAACATACAAGAGAAGAGATGTCTGCGGAGCTTATGCATTCCTCCCGCAGTGAGGCAGCTCGAAACAACACATGGAGAGAAAAATTTTTAGAGGCCCAGAACACATGGAGGCAAAGCCTTTTAGAGTCCAGGGCAGCAGTAGCAGCATGGGAGGAGAGACGGCACGAGCGGGAGGAGAGATGGCAGGAGCGGGAGGAAAGGAGGATGGATGCAATGCTGTGGATAATGGAGGATCAAAGTGACATGCTACGGTGTCTGTTGGAGCTTCAGCAGCACCAAAGACCGCTTCTCCAGTCCCTGTGTAACCACCTCCCCCAAGTTCCATTGCCACCCCCACCCAGACGTGGGGTGAGAACGCGGGGGTGGCGGGGGGCTTGGGGAACCAACCCACTCTACCTCACAATACAACACAAGCAGCAGGCGGCTTAGTTTATCAGAAAAGTTTTTAAAAGGTGCTGTGTCTTTGTCCCCCTCCCCCTCCATACACCACCCAACTGGATTTCCTCCTCACGCACCCCTTCTGGGCTACCTTGCCAGTCTTCCCCTTTGTTTGTGAAGAATAATTAAAGAATGCATGCTTTTTAAAAAAGTGAATTTATTTACTCTGCTAATGGGGGGGAGGGGATAAGGAGAGCAGGAGGCTCTTCGCTGAGCAGAGCAAGGGAGTGGGTTTTCAACAGCTCTGTGGGGCTGAAGGGTGGGAGACTCATCGCTGAGCAGAGCAAGGGAGTGGGTTTTCAACAGCTCTATGGGGCTGGAAGGTGGGAGGCTTAACGCTGAGCAGAGCAAGGGAGCGGGTTTTCAACAGCATTTTGGCCAGTCACAAAACTGTTTTTCAAGGTTTCTCTGAGGCGCAGCGCTTCCTGGTGCACTCTTGTACTTGCCCTGGTGTCTGGCTGCTCTTAAGTAGCAGACACAACATTTGCTTCTGCCTCCCACCCCACCATAAACGTCTCCCTCTTGCTCTCACAGAGATTGTGGAGCACACAGCAAGCAGCAACAACAATGGGCACATTTCTTTCGCTGAGGTCTGAGCGAGTAAGTAAGGTTCTCCACCTCGCTTTAAGACAGCCAAATGAGCACTCCACAACCATTCTGCACTTGCTCAGCCTATAGTTGAACAGCTCCTGACTCCTGTCCATGGATCCCATGTATGGCTTCATAAGCCAGGGCATTAAGGGGTAGGCTGGGTCCTCAAGGATAACAATCGGCATTTCAACACCCCCCCACAGTAATTTTCTGCTCTGGGAAGAAAGTTCCTTGCGTCAGCTGTCTATACAGCCTAAAGTTCCTGAACACATGAACGTCATGAACCTTTCCCGGCCATCCCACATAGATGTCGGTGAAACGTCCCTTGTGGTCAACCAGTGCTTGCATGACCATTGAACAATACCCCTTGCGGTTTCTGTACTCTGCGCCCTTGTTGTCTGGTGCCAAGATAGGGATATGAGTGCCATCTATAGCGCCCTCCCCTCACCCCCAGTTAGGGAACCCCAGCACGGCAAAGCCATCTACTATAGCCTGCATGTTTCCCAGGCACACAACCCTGGAAAGCAGCAGATCAATGACTGTCCTGGTTATTTGCATCACAGCAGCCCCCACTGTAGATTTACCCACTTCAAATTGATTTGCGACTGACTGGTAGCTGTCTGGCGTTGCAAGCTTCCAGAGGGCTAACGCCACTCGCTTCTGAACTGTGAGGGCTGCTCTCATTTTGGTATTCTTGCGCTGGAGGGCAGGGGAAAGTAAGTCACAAAGTTCCATGAATGTGCCCTTTGTCATGCGAAAGTTTGAGAGCCACTGCGAGTCATCCCAAACCCACAGCACTATGCGATCCCACCAGTCAGTGCTTGTTTCTCTGGCCCAGATTCGGCGTTCCATAGCATGAGCCTGGCCCATTGCCACCAAAATTGCCAGGTTGTCGGATCCCTTACTTTCAAAAACGTCAGTGTCCATGTCTATGTCACTGTCGTCACTCTCCTGATAGCGCAGTCGTCTCCCGATCGCCTTCTTGTGCGTACGATGCAGCATAAAGTCCACAACAATGCACGAGGTATTCACAACGGCCATTACTGCAGCGGTTACCTGAGCAGGCTCCATGCTTGCACTGCTATGGCGTCAGCACAGGCAGGAAAAGCGCACGAAATGACTGTTTGCAGTTGCTTTCACAGCAGGAGGGGCACTGCAGGGGGAGGGGGTGGGTATGGAGAAAGCTCGAAATGGCATCTGCTGGAACTCCGGGAACTGTGGGATAGCTACTCACAGTGCACCACTCAAAATGGTGCCTGCTGGGACTCCGGGAACTGTGGGATAGGTACCCACAGTGCACCACTGGCTATGTCGACTCTTTCCACTGTAGTGTGGACGAACGCTGCCGATTTGCTATGTTTTGTGGGGACGCACAAAATTGATTTTATACAGTCTGCTTTACAAAATCTACCTAAACACAATCAATACAAGTTTGTAGTGAAGACATACCCAAGGCCAGAGCCGGCCCTGCGAGTTACATATTTTTTATTTTTTTTTTACATCCTGGTTAATCCACATCCTGGTTAATCCAATCCTGGATAATCGAGAGTACTGTACTTCCTATTCTCATGCTCTAGCATGAGATTACTCTAACTCAGTGTTCTGGAGAGAGCTCACATACCCACTCTTCCCTCCAAATATGGAGTTTGTCATTAACAGCCATAGAGTTGCTGCAGTTTCAGGTTTGGGAACAGGGTGGTGTCTCCTTTCCCCAGGATAGTGTGGCAAAGCTGGTTGGTGAGCATCAATTACTCACCTCCTAGACAGAGCTGAGTAGTGACTGAAAACTTGAGACCTGGGAGAAATCGATCCTTTTTTCTCCCAGATCTGTATATGGACCTTGCAAGCAGTAAGAGAGAGTCAACCTGGGACTTTTCAATGGGTTACAGAGAGGAATTTGGATGTTGAGGCATAATGCCAACCAATGATGTTGCTGAAACAGCAGCAAAGGAGGCATGTGTCCAGAGCTAAGAAAGATAGGCCAGTGCCTTATCACTGTTTTATTATTCCTAAGACATCCTTAAACATCAGCACAATAGAAGAAATTCCATTTTTAAAATATTTCCAAAAAAAAAATTGAAAAAAATTCAAAACAAAGGTTTCTGAAACTTTAAAAATGTTACTTGACAGTATCCCTTTAACTCATTCTTTAAACTGACAGTGTCACTTTAATCTTCTCCAACAGCCTCTGATGGGCTAAGTGAAGCATGAGCTTGAGACTTAGGAGAGACCCAGTAACAGGGAGCATGAATATTAGTTCTCAGCAATCTGATAGAGCAACGTGGTTCAAGACAGAGCCACAGAAGAAATTGACTTTAGATCAAGTAATCCATTCTGCTAGGCACCTGCAAACCTACACTGACTTGATGCAAATTGCATTCATACAACTACACAGAGGATAAAGACCCTATTTATTTGGAAGAATGTGAGAAGTTTATACTTCTGAAACCCACTGTTTCAGTCCATTTGTAACTTCAAGATAACCAGTCATCACAGTACATCAAGGCTGTCTTTACACCTAGAAGGGCTTTATTAATTTTCTCTTGATATTGGACATATAAAAATGTCTTACCAATTTCTCTTCTCTGAAAAAGTGCATCTCTGCCTGATCCTCCATTAATGAGTTAAGGAGCTCCACCTGCAAAACGGGTATTTGATGCCTTTGTAGGAGATGGTACGGGTTCCTTGTCTTGCATGCAGGGTGAAGCATTTCTCCTCTTGATCACCCTTGCTACAGCAGTTCCAGACAAACGGAGTAACACTTTGCTCAAAGAGCAAAAACAACAGCCAGAAAACATGCAGGCTGTAAGGGGTAGGAGGGGAAATGGAGAAAAGCAGGAAAAAGATCCAGAGAAGAAAATAATTCTTCTTGGGTTCTTCAAAGAATTAAAGGAAAAGAATAGAAATACTGAGCTGCCTGAAACATGTTGCCTGAGTGGCAGAAGCTTCTGGGAAGAAGTTGGTGGGTAGTCTTCCCTATTTGTCAAGACATGCCCTACTCAAAAAGGAGATGTACAGATTTTAAAAGAAGAACTTTATTCTGTGGAATTTAGCAAAATGATTGGGAGAACATGACTCCAAATTTCATAAATTGCTACTGCTACAGTCAGAGGGCAAAAGTTTAAGAAATGTAAAAAACGTAATCTTTTCTAGCAAGTTTACTTTCTAAGAATTAAAAAAAGTAAGTAAAACTATGGGGTCATTTCTTATTATGAAATGCTGACTTCACTGTCATTATAAACTAGCAATAAACATGTAAAATAAAAAAGGTGCTAAGTGAAGTTTGAATATTATGCTACATGGATAGTATTTACAGTATTGATTTTTTCTTATATGTCAAAGATTGATTCTGTAAACAATACAAACTTGATGGAGCATGAGGTTTATAATGTAATGTAAGAGCCAGTACTTAAAATTGACCAATGTTTGATCAAATTGATCAAATGTTTTCTTCATTTTTATACTTAACTGCTTCAAGCCCTTGTTTTTTATCAACTTCATTATGGATAGCATCTTCACTTTCATCAATTAAACTCGTGAATTTTTTGAGGCCAAAGTATTTCACCTCTCTCATGAAGTGCCTATGTTACAAAACAGTTAAATGGGAGATTATATGGAAGTGTAATGGATAAATTAGAAGCACATATGACATGCAGCGCTTTGTAAAAAATGGCAGGTCTGCAGCTCGGCATCAGATCAATTGTTTGCCTCCCTAGCCTTCTGATATGCCTGCTGCTGATCCCTGTTGTACCTCTTCTCCTGAATCACCTGTGAAATCTGGAGATGTCCACACTTCTATGGCTGGTCTGTAGTTGTGCTTTCACAGCCTCTTCTCCCTATAGGCCCAGGAAATGCAATATCTCCTGTCTACTCCAAGCTGCGGTTCATCTGGAGCATACAGCCAACATGGTCAGCTAGGCAGCTGCACACAAGAATTGAGAGCTGCTACGTGTGCTCGCCGAGCTGGACAATCATCAGGAAAAGGCATTTCAAAAACTCGCAGGACTTTGTGGGAGGAAGCGGGGGGCACTAGTGAGAGCCTTCTGGTCTCTCCAAGACCCCAGGACAGGAGTTCACAACTATGACCCAAGCAGTCAGTGTCAGGCATTGTGGGATAGCTTCTGGAGGACTATTAGAGTTGACACAAGTAGCGCAGTATTTATGTTTGTGCTGCATCAACCTCAAACACATTCAGCTATAGCTCAATGCTACCTGGGGAGGTGTTACTATGTTGGCATTGAGGAGAGTTTACCCTGGTAGGAGACAAATTTAAGCATAGATACATGCACTACTAGGTTGATGCAAAGAGGCTTGTGTAGCTCTGGCCTGAGCTAAAAATGGGACAGATAGTTAAGCACAAGGGGTAACATGTTTTAGGAGGTCATTTGAAATGGGGTGGATAATAAGGGTTAGATTGTTATGTAAAAGGGGTTTGAAGTGGACCATTAAGGGTTAGCAGGCAGGTATATTACTCATTGTTGTAATGAGCCATGAAACCAATGTCCCTGTTGAATCAGTGTTTTCTTTTAGTGTCTAGCAGCATTAGTTACAATTTCTTTCCCCGGGCCTGGAAAACCACCCCGTGTAGTTCAGCACTTTGTACCTTCCACCAACGGAAATTGGCCCATGAAAAGATTTTACCTTACCTACCTTGTCTCTCAAATAAAAGTTAGGAGACATTTTAAAATTAAAATGAATCTTAACAATTTATCATTACCTTGTCATTCTCTATGTTTTGTACATCACTGAGAACACTATTGTTGGCTGTGAAATTCTATTTTGTAAATTCCAAATATAGGTTAAAAAACTGCGTACTTTTTAAAACTTTTATTCTGCATACTCAGAATAAATAGTTTCCCTCCCCCCTTGAAGAGATATCAGTATAAAAATTTTAAAAAGCATTTTAAAAATTTGATGTTACAAAATCTATTTTAGTAAATTGAAGACTAAATTGCATAGAGAGCTTTTTTTTTTTTTTTTTTTTCTTTTTTTTTTTAAATTTTGCAGTCCTGTCAACATGGAAAAAGAATTAACTGGACATCAATTTCATTTTCAGGTTCTCATGTACTTGCATTTAGAATGGACATAGTATGTCAGACCAGTGGTCCATCTAGCCAAGTATCCTGTCTTCCAGATGCTTCAGAGGAAACATAAAAAAGGCAATCATAGAGTGACCCATCCACTCCCAGCTTCTGGCAATCAGAGGCTAGGGACACTCAGAGCATGGGGTTTCATCCATGACCATCTTGGCTAATAGCCACTGATAGGTAAGTTCATGAAGGATAAGTCTAATTTTTTGTGAACTCCCTTACAAATCTAAGATTCAAATACAGCAGGGGGGTATTTGTTTAAAACTTTCTAAAGCAGGGGATTGAACATTTCTACTCATCTTAACTTAATTTTGCATAAATGTTGCTGGTTAAATGAGTTCCCACATGTCCACTGAATATGTAAGATTTTAGAAGTTATTCAAGGTTTGACTTCCTATATAATAGTTCATAATATCTCAGACTGGATTGTTATATTATCTGCCAGACCTCCTGTGTAACTTTGGGAAAGGCATTTAATCTTTCTGTGCCTCGGTTTTACATCAGTAAAATGACAATAATAGTTGTGATGCAAGGATTAATTAATGGTTAGGCAAGCTTAGACACTAGTGACATGCACCTTAAAAAAAACACATTGGAAAAATCAGTACAAGTATTGAGTATTAGAACAACTTCAAGTTGTAGAAGATAGATTTTTATATTGAGAGAGAACAATCATTTAAAAGCAAACAGAACAAGACAATTTTTAATGCCTTTTGCAGACAAATTAGGCTTGTTTTAGATTTTATACTCACAGGTAGTACAAAAGATATTCAGTATGTATACACACTATACAAAAGGAGATAATATACGAACATCTTATGGACTAAATTCTTGTTGAACAGCTAATATAAAACTACATATGGGGTAAGGTTGTTTTACCCGTAACATTCCCTCCAAACAGAATGGTAGAATTTATAAGAATATTTGACAAGATTTATATCATACCTCAGTCCCAAGGACTCTGGCATTGTACAGTTTGAATGAAAAAGGGTCAGAAAATGCACATGTAAGGCCAAAATATTAACATGGTCACTGCTACAGTAAAGAAGTGGTAAATGAACGTTGAGCTTAAGGTCCTAACATCTTACCACAGAGAACACCTCTGAAAGATGAGGGGTTTTTGGTAAGTTAGAGATGGGGTAGAGAGAGATAAGGATAGATAATTGTGCAAGAGGATTACATCTCAAACCATAGGAGCCATCATAGGAACAACTTTCTTACCACGGATAAGAACAAAACTCCTAAAAAAATTGGATGTTTAATGTTTTAATTAAGTAGTGAATGGGTCTGCGATAGGACAGCAATTTGAACTATTTTGTTTAAAATAGAGTATAATAAAATGCTGCTCCTGACAGCCTGCCAGAAATTCTCAGAGATGTAAAATATGTCTTCAACCAATATTTGCAAGAGAATTACTATATATTACATGTTTGCAAATAGTTTTAAATGGGCTGTACACATGGTATACAGCAAAAGCTCATTTACACATTTCTTTTAAAAGTAAAAACTAACTCATTTCCAGACATTTTGTCAAAAAATAATATTGACAATTATGAACTTCAAAAACATTATTTTTTAAAATTTAATTGCCGCTCTTTCAAACAGCTGTACGTGCAACATTTTAAGTTTTAAGAGTCAGGTGCTTTTCTACAGATGCAAGTACAAACATTTTTAAAAAACACACATCAAACTACATCTCATCTGTACATATACCTTTATCTGGTTCTAGTTTAACATTTTACAAAAAAACAAAACAACTTGGAGGAGTAATCTTCTGTGCACCTAGACTGAAGGCTTTACTCAGTTTTTGTAGCTAGGACACAAGGTTTTAAGGCCCACATTCAGCCCTGCTGAAGTAAAAAGGACTATTTGTATGTTTAAAATTAGGCACCTGAGACCTAAACAGGCCATAATTGAGACTATTGCATGTAAATGTTAGATATCACATCTCTGAACAGTTTAATATTCTGGCATTTCTGAACATATTCTGAATAAAAAAAAATATGTTAGCTTGTAAATCCATCCAAAGAGGCAGATTTCATGCTTTACGAAAGAGTGAGACTTCATGCTTGTGTCCTTAGCATATTTTTAGCAGATTAAGGACTCGTGTCTATTTCTTAGTAATTCTTTAATATTAAAAAAGTGCAGATAGTAGTAATGTCTGCTTTAATGGGTTCAATTTTTTAATTGATTCTGCTTCAGTGTTGTGTGGTCCGTCATATTAGGACAATGTGTGCGCTTTTGCCCCACTTGCCATTTTGAAATTCTTTGGTTGAATAGCTTTTGCTCTACATTTTCTTTAGTAGAAATAGCTATTTGTATTTTAGTTTATCAATTTATTTTTAATTATTTAAATATGCCTCTCACTGTACCAGTTATTGATGAAGCTAGCTCATCAATGATTTGTGGAAAAGTTCTTTCCCTATCTTTAGTTTTAGCCTGTGCCTTAGAAAAAATATCCATATATCAATTCATAAGTTTAATGCATTCATATGTAACCTCACGTAGAAAAATCTGCCAGATATACTCGCTTATCCTCACTAGTGGTATTCTATACTTTTCATAAACTGATAATTATTTTATATGTAAAGGCAAAATTTATTTCTCTTCTTTTCCTTATTTCCTTTGTATTTGAGAAAGCAAATACAGCCTATTAAAAAAACATTGAAATTTTGGAAGACTTAGTTTAAACAATATGGATTCAGAATAATCAGTCCAGCACCATGTTTCAGTGCCAACAATTCAATGAAAGTGTGAAATGGTTAGTGATAAAGTTACCGAAATAACACTATGTAAGGATAACTACATTTAAGAGGCAGGACAGCTCTTTCAAAAATATTTACTGTAGAGGTTATGTTAATATTTCAAGATGCAGGCATAGGACACATAAATTTGAGAAATACACAGTTGGCAATAATAAAAGGAAAGTACTTACTATGATCAGCTGTTTGTCATCTTTTCCTGCTTCTCTTAGTTTTTGAATATGCTGCTCTGACGACAGGAAGCTACTGCACCTTGATGCTAATGAATGGCTTGGCAAAGCGTCCCTTTAAACAAACATATTTCCTGTCAGAAGAAGCTGACAAACCCTCCTCCACTTATTCAGTTTAATAAGGCCCTTCAGACTAGGTATTTTCAAATAGCATCTAAAAATGTAAATCCTTTTAAATAAATTTAAACCCCCAAACAAGGGCTAAAAGCATACACGTTTTAGTTTAAAATTTGGATATATTCAAAACTATAGCCAAAATGATGAACAAAAAAGTGCACCATTTGTGATTATCATAAATTATATACCACATAGCTAGTGAGGAGACATAATTATGAATGAGTAGGCAATTTACTTATCACATAACATAACCATGCAATGTAGTATAGACACAGCGGTTTATTTAATCTACAATTCAAATTTACATATCTCTCTCAAGATCATGATTCTCTTGTTTGCTCAGTTACAATTCCTCAGTATTTTCACTGACTTCTGGTGATGTAGAAACATGATTTTCAAATGATGCTACTGTATGTCTGGTATACACAGAGTTGGGGGCATGTCAGTCAGGCTATTTAAAAAAAACCAAAAACAGTTACAATAATCTTCCCTCTGATTTTCACTTTACAGACAAATTATGATCAGAATTAGTAGCAGTCCAGTATCACCAGGAGAGGAGCAGAACAGTGTCTGTCTAGACCACACCATTCCAGTCCCTTAAGGAAGAGAATTCCTTCACCCACACCTTTGAAAAGGTTCTGTGCACAGACTATGTATACACATCCTGTGACTCTACTTCCTCACAAAATGTTTTTAAAGGGGGCTTTCCTACTGCATGGAGAAGAGAAGCCAACTTGGCACTGCCAACCTCAGAAGCAGATCAAAGTTCTTCGTAAAAGTTCACTAAAAAGTTCTTCCTGCTTCCACTTTCGTGTTAGCTCGAGGGGCTATCATTCCATAAGAATAAAAAGGTACTATACCTCTTCTCACTAGTCTCAGATGTCTGATTTGTGAATAAAGTGCGCACCAACTGCTTGGGAGCCGAACCTGCAGTTAATGAGGGATGGTCATTTCATTATAAAATTTCACTTAATAGAAAAAGCAAACTTAGCTGAACAAATGGCAAAACATGTTAACTTCACTACAGCAATGAGATATCGAAGATCATGTTATACATGTACCTTTTCTGTTAAAAAAAAGAAAAAGAAAAAGAAAACCCAAAACTTGTAATGCAATGGTGCAAATTCAGTGGAGGATTCAGATACTTCTCCAAACCAAATTTTAAACGTACCTAACATGAAAATTACACATATCCACTGCTGCTGAACATGGCTCTCTCTCAATAGCCAAGGTGCAGCAGCAGAATTAATCTGATCTTTAGTTTCAACCTGCTCATGTTGACATCAGTTGGGTACTGCTGTGTACAACAACAGAACCATAAACAACCATAAATACGATCTCTGACTTGCTCAGTAGTCAAGTAGGGGAAAGAGACACAGTCAGGAAATGCAATTGCGGGAAGGGGGTGGAAGAGGGGAGCAGACTTCTTTTTCCTAACTCCCAGCAACAGTAATGGCTCTTAACAATACTGTTACTGCATGTGGCATTTCTAAAAGCTGGAGGTGCACTAAGAAGAATCGCACAAGTGTCATCTTTTAGTAAACGGCTAGTCCTGCTGATGAAACATTGCACAGGGCACCGCAAGGCCAGGCACTATTACAAGGAGATGGAGAGAAGGCAAAAGCATGGCATGCCATCAGAGAATAGTAAGAGATGCATTAATGATCTAGTAAGGATACTTAGCAGTTTAGGACAGAGTTTGGTTCTTTGCTTCTTGAACTATGAGAAGCGAGGGGAAATTTTTCACATTACACTGACCAAGGCTTGACAACAGGAACAGTGCTGACAGGTTCCTGAGAGAGGTGCATGCAGCCCTCTTCAGACAGATGAATGGTTGAAAAATTGTGGGAATTTGGTGGAGAAGGGGAGGTAAAAAGCAGTAACTAGTTCCTTCTTGAGAAGGGATGCATACAAATAAGTGAAGAGGGTGAAAGAGAAAAGAGATGTATTTGGTTAGAAAAAAGATGGGGGTAAACCAAAGATATGGATTTAAAAAAAGCAAAAATTAGAAGAAGATTAATTGTTTAATTTGTCAAGAAGAAAGTAGTAAGGAGTAGTAAGGCAACTGTACAAGTTGCCAATTCAATTAATATTTCTAGTCAGATGGCTCATCTGCAGAGTTTACTCAACTCCATGTTCCAGACTGGAAAACATTCACTAGCCCAGAATGAAAAGGAAGCTTTTATGGGCAAATGCCATCAATCGCTACAGGAAGACTCCAAACAAATTTTGTAAGTTTCTAACCCTGATGTTTTTGAAGATGGTGTTCCAAGATCAAATGAATAAGAAACCAATGCAGTGCATCTTCTTAAGAGGGCAGATGGACAATTCCTCACTTTTGCTGCTGCTCAGCTCTTCCACAAGAAGAGGCAGAGGAAAGACTGACCAAAGTATTTTTTAATTTGTCGTCTTGTTCTTATGTAGGGTTGGGTCACTGTGCAAGCATCTAATGTCTGCAGAAACTGCTTGCATCCATGTAGTCACTTTGCAGCGTACGTCAGGGATGCCAACCGATACACACAGAGAGGGCCTTTCCCTAGCTGAACTCAATGCATGCTCATTCTCTTCCCACCTTGTTGCCACAGACTTGGGGGACTGCGAACAGATGGGACTGGTGTTGTCATTGTCCAACACAAATCTTCATTTACCCCATGAATGGGGGGTTCCAAGGCAGTTTTCCTTCTAGTTAGGTTGCCCTCCCAGATTGAAGAGAGTCACCTACTCTGAGCTGTCCAGGTACTTTTTTAATGTTGCCAGATAACCACCTTTCACACCACAGCTTTTGGCAAAAAGTTGTCATTGCCGTTTTTCAGAATCCAGAAAACGGAAGCAAAATTAACAAGTCAGGTCAGTTTCATTCTACAGGCATGCCGCGTCTTATGCGCATTTAACATGCACAATTTCCGCTTTACGCCGTCGACCAAAAAGAAAAAATAAAAATATAAAAAAAACTTTCTTTAGGGCGGGCAATTTCGCCCGCCATTGAAGTCAATGAGGTTTCGGCTATATGTGGTTTCCGCTTTACGCGGAAACTGCAGAATGGAACTCTGGCATAAGATGCAACATACCTGTACTATATTGTCGGAAAGCTCTAAACAGAGATGGGCACTAAAAAAGGGGACTCTAAATATGGAGTCTGGAGGAAGGGCAGAGCAGAATAACACCCCCCACTCCATCCCCCTGAATCAGCCAAAAAGCTGAGCATGGGGTTAAATAGCAGACAGGCCCTCTCCTCAGTGCATCAGCCCAGAGGAAGGGAGGGTGTAGACTACTTAAAACCCTCACCCTTTTCGCAGCCAGAAGACTCTGATACACAGAGAACACAGAGTGTGCAGCTCCTCTTCCAGCCGCCAGAGAAGGCAGAGTTTCAAGTTTATCAGATATCTACTAGCCAAAAGCTGACAGGAAAGATGCAACCATTGAAAGGAGTCCAGGGATCAACATCCTAGAAGAAATTCAAGCACCCTTCCTTTTCTCAGCTGCTGCAGGGGAGCAAAGCTTTTTACCTGAGCTTTGCCCCACTTTTTGTTTTATTCCACAATCAGATAAATAAGTCTCCTTACTATTATGTACCTGGTAAAAATACCAAAGTCCTGTGTGTAGATGTGCAGATGAAGGAAGGTGGGAGAGAGACTAGGTGATGAGATAAATAAGAATAGTGTTGAGAGACTTTGAGGGGGGAGAAGAAAGAGAATAGAGAGAGAGAAAAAAAAAAAAAAGGAGAAAACAAACACCAATAACAAGTCACAAGCCAAGATCAATTACTGGAAAAAGAGCTGAATGAAGACAGGGAGGAAAAGAAGGTAAAAAGCAAAAGGATAAAATAAGTCAAGTTGGTAGACTAGTACTCAATCAACATATGATTTTACTGACCTACATCATATAATACATCTGATTAATATTTTTGGTATTCAACTGGTTCTTAGAATAGTATTTGGTCAGTTACAATATATTTGATTAATTCCACCAGTAATGATTTAATATAGCCAAAAACTTCAGGTATCAACAGGTGCTGTTGGTATATTACATTTAAACTGATTACATAACTTATTCTTTTAAATTCCTGGGGATATGGCTCTGGAAGGCTTAGTGGCCAGATACTATATTTTTCACCTTGATAGTAGGCTTAGTTCTAGGACTACCAAGTTTTCATGCCCTGCTGACACCAATAATTTTTTTTAACTTTCCCATTTGAAAAGGAAGAGGATTCCTTCATCTTCACCATTAACAGACCTCTCAGAGTGCACACAATTTACAGTTTAGATTTTTTTTACCTTGAGATTCATTCTCTATCTCCTTTTTGGCTTGCTTAGGTGGTGGTGCTGCTGCTGCAGTACTTTTCACTGGAGTGCTTTCTGGACTTGTATCCAAATGCAAGCTAAAAGTCTGAACACCACAACAGAACACATGATAAATCAAAGTCAAACTGCTCCATCTCTCTCTCTCTCTCTAAGTTCTGCCCCCATTTCATTAATGAAATATCCTCTGAGTAAAATCATTATTGAGTTCCTACAAGATCAGTTTAACACTTTTTCCAGTTCTTTTTAACACTTTGCTTAGTGAACTGATAAGAAATCCCATGTATATTTCTGTGGCACTATCTGATGTAGCAAAATTTTGTTAAATTACACATTCTGTGCATATGGATGTTTATTTGGAAACAATACAGTTATTACATGTACTCCTATGTTCTTAGGACATTACAATTAAACAAACCTAATCATGATCATAATTAGTACTTTGCCCTCCCACTTCCCTTAATGTACACTTTCAGCACAAGATAGATATGGAATTTTAATCAATCAGCCATGACATTTTGATTTGTTGTGCTATGCATTTAAGTTACTGGAGGAGAATTTTATTTTTTAAAACTATTGCCCTTAGTAATACATAATAATTTGTTTTCCTATTTGATTTCTAGGAGACGCACAAGTCAACTCAATAGCAGATTAAGGTTCCTGTACTGAAATGTTTTAGTTGCACAAAATGTTACTGATAAAGCTAGTTACACGAGCACAGATAGCACTGTTAGGTACTAGAACAAATTTAGATAAGTATCCTCCCACCACATTCCATAAATAAAAAGAATTACCTCATCTAGCGTTGGCTCAGGAACATGTTTTGTCCGATTATCCAACAAACCATTTTCAGTAACTTTTTTTGTGGGTTGCTTTGTTTCTGGTGTCACATCTTTAGCTCTGACTATTTCAGAAGAAACTGCTCCTAATTTCTCCTGTACATGAGTTGCACTTTTATTCTCATATGGCTTTGTCACTGACAATTTACTTTGGGTCTTTGAAAGCTGTATTTCTTCACCCACTGCTTGACTTGACTCTGGAACTTTAGTTTTAATTTCTAACAAATCCAGCTTTGGAACACTTGGAGAGTTTAATTTATTTTGATGTATATTAGCAGCTTTCATTAGTTTAATTTTGGTCCACTTAGAGTTTTTGTTTGCAGGACTATTTCTACCATTCAGAACACATTTGACAGGTATTCCTTTTTTGCTGGGGAAAAAGCGCTTGCACTGAGTGCTCTGATTTGGTTCCTTCTGAGTAGGCATTACTGTCTGTGACAGCTGTGTTTCTGCATGTTTCTCTTCTCTTTTTCTATATTCAGTGCTGGGAGAATCTCTTTTCACCTCTACTGTATCTGACTCAATTTCACCTGCAATTTCTTCACAGAGTTCAAGAATGCTTACCCGTTTGGACTTCAAAACATTCTCTGGCTGACTGGCTAGATCTTTTTCATTTATAGGTGGCTGTGAAACTCTCTTTGCCTTTACACTGCTTTTCACATTCTGATGTACTGGTTGTTTTTCTTTATTTACTGTCACAGAAGTTGGTTGAAAAGGACTTACTATTTCTGCTTTTTTATGATCAAGAAATAATCTTGAGCTTTGCAGGCTACATTGAGAACTGTTGGAAACGTTGGTTTTATGGTCCATTTTACATTTTTTCTCTGGTAGAGAGCTGGTTACTCCTACAGTTATTTCTTCATCTCCACTTACAAAATTGGACTTTGTTTTCTTATTTTTCTGTTCTGTTTTCTGCTTAAGAGGTTTAACTGTTTCAGCTCTAGTACCCTGAATACATCCTTTTGTTTGAGTGCCCTGTTGCATTTCTGAAGCTTTTCCTTCTTTAATTTCTCTATTACGAAGGGATCTTACTGACATATCTGATAACTGCTGCAATCTATGTGATCGCCTGGTTAGTTGTTCATCTGGGATAATGAGGTGTCTTGGCTTAGGAATGTCTTGTACTGACTTTTTCTCGCACACTTCCTTATTTTTTATGGCTTTTGACTGCTGTTGTGTGTCTTTGACAATTATTTTATTGTTTGTGCCTAACGATCTTGTCACCATGCGCATTCCTAATTCAGGTTCACGTTTGTCACTGAAAGATTTAATCGATGGTTGTTCAGCATCTTGAGAAGTTGACTTTTTTGCAAGATTCTTTTTAGTACTCTGAACTTGTATCCCTAAATTTTTATCAGTAATTTTTACAATTTTAGTACTTGTAGAAGAATTACTTTCTGCGGACTTTCCCTTAACAGATTTCATATCCACCTGTATGTTCCTAAGTGTAGTTTCATTTAAAGTTTTTACAGACTGCAAGACACATTGCCTAATACTTTGTGGTTTCGATGAATTCTTTTTAATATCTGAAGTTGATTTTAATCGCTGTTGTCTCTTGCTTTCAACTGAAACTTTGGTTTGTAAAACACATTTGTCCTTCCTTTCAGGACTTCTTTTGGAGGAAGTCTTTGTAGATTTCAAGAAAGTAGTATGGTTTATTTTTGAAGATCTGGAGGGTATTTTTGTAGTAGATACCCTACTTAATGATTTTAGGGATGATTTTTTCATAGGTACTGTTTTACTAGATCTTTTCTTTAATTCAAGTTCACTCTGCTTGGAATGTTTCTGCACTAGTTTAGAATGGGAGGCGCGCCTAGCACAATTATTGATGGCTTTATTGACCACTGACCTGTTAGGTTTGACCGAGATTTTAAGCACTGCTTTCTTCTGCATTGCACTTTTATTTGGCTTTGATTTATTTAAGACATGTTTCGTGCCTGACACCTCTCTTTCTTTCTTTGTTGATGATTTGCTGTTCTTATCTAGCTTCTGACGTTTGGCAGAAGGTTCTGCAACTGCAGACTTCCTTTTCTGGGATGTCATTTCTGCAAAACAAATAATCAAATTTCTACAAACTTTTTCAGCTACTTCTATTGTTAATGTACATTATTAGCCATATTATATAAAAAGAGAAATACTGGATTATTAATTTTGTTTATTTACTATCAGTGTGTACTAGTCATGATCAGAAAGCAAAATCTGTTAAGCCATTTTAACTTTAGAATACTACATTTATTTTACTTACAGGTATTTTATAAGAAGCGATCGATGTTTCAGAAAAAGTAACTTATCAAGCTGTGCCAAAAGCATTCCTTATAAATTTGGTTGTAGACAAGGGATTACATATCACCTATAAAGAATAAAACATTTATGGAAATATTTAGATCCAGTATGTTTATTCTGTTAATTTTTCCCTTCTATTTCTCAATCTCTGAATTCAGCCATAGAGCTCCTGACCACCCTATATTGCATTTTTTCATTCTTTCAAATAATAATTAGCTTTAAACTATGAGAGTCTCCAGCAAAAGTGACATGTAAACTTTATGCAACTCTTCATATTCTGTCTTCATGACAGAATTTTATATCAGGACCCTTCAGTTGCAGTTGGACCTGTGCATCACATTACCCAAAGCCCTAAGATGCAGAGTACTATATAGGGCCCTTTTTGGAGCCCTATCAGTCAGATTCCACTGCTAAGCAACACTATATGCTCTCATATGTATCCCATCAAGAGACTAATGGTACACTTCTTTGTACTCCCAATCTCCGAAATGTTATAGCATCAGACAAGCCCTCTAACAAAACAACAATGAACAGTATTATATTAGAAGCTGAAAACAGACCTTTTATTTTTCTAGTTACTCTTAACAGCCACTTAATAATAATCTTATATTTTCAAGCTTTTAATATTTTTTGCCATTTTCCCATTTAAACACGTTTTCTCTTGTATTTCCAATGGTGCAAAAATGAATGTGGTTGTTTAAGAAAAAGTTTCTAGCCCTTAATTCATTCTTCCAAAAGTGAAGAGAAGGCAAACTGGAAGGAAATATTCAATCATAGCCTTCAAACAAACGGGTCTGCTGCTTTTCCAGCATCTCATAGCATTGTCAGCAATACCAGATAAATTAACAAGATTCTGGATAGTTTCACTACTGCTATTAAGAGACCCCAAGTTGCCAAGAATAGTTACTACTCATGCTGCTCAGAAAAGCTATGAGTACCAGCCAGAAAACATTGGAAGAAAAGTGGACAGACACCAAAACCCTCTTCCATCAGGGAGAGCGAGGTTAAGGTCCAACCTGACACTCTTACTAAACCAAGGCCAAAATGGAGCTTCTGAGAAGACAACAGGGACAACACCTGGACTGAAATCCTAGAACTAAGAGTAGCAGGGCTTCTCACCAGGAAGTTGCTCCTGAGCCATGTTAGTGGAGCCTCTCACCATTGATTTTCATATCTACATCTGACTAAGTATGTTTAAATTCTCCAACAACTACGGTTCTGGTACTTTTTAGGCACAGTCTTATTATGCCAAGATATCTTTTTTCTGCATCCACTTAAGTAACCACCACTCAGAAGGAAAAAGTGTTTTTTCAGTTAGTTAAAGCAGAACAATCACACATAATTTTACCATGTTGTTCTGGTAACAATTCTGGGCACTGAAAGATACTTCTAGGTTTTCAGTCAATTTAAAATTTTCAACTACTGTTGCAGTTTCCAATAGCAGACTGTTATAACAGTCCAATTTTCTTTTTCTGCATCAATAAGCTGACAGCAAAGTACTTCTATATCCCCATGACAAAACCGTCACTCCAACCTCAAAAATCTATGAAACTAAACAAACAAGTTAAGGCCAGAAAGAAACATTAGATCATCTAGTTTTATCTTCAATATAATATAGACCATTGGAATTTCCTTCATTTATTGACACAAATAGCTGTTTGTTTGACTAAAGCATATCTTCCAGTTTATTAGAAAATATAAAAGTTTGTGCCAGGTCTCAATTTACAGTTTCTAATTGATTTAGTTTTTTTAAAACTGTGAAAACAAGCTTCTCACTCTATCAAGTTTTAAAACAATTTATTAAAAAGTCAGTCTGTCAAGCTAACCAATTGATCTTTGTTTAAACAAATTCTACCTTTTCTACTTTAATCCTGTAATTCACTGGCTTTATATTGCCCACTGACTTTGATGGGGTCTGCCACCCACACACAAGGATTGGGTCCCCAATCTTTGGAACAGAATTTAGAACCCAGATTGTGATATGATTATTCATAAGATTGTTAGCACTTCTCCCAATTAACTCCATAATTAAAAAAAATCAAGTAACCCCTGAGGACATAGATGACAGAAGCAGTTATGTGGACAAGCTTTACCTCCAAGCCTTTCATCTTTCCTCACATTAATCAGCAGGGAAGCTATGATTTCTGCTGATAAGAAATTTGATTATCAAGTGCCATAGCACACAAACTTATGTACAGATCCTTTCATTAGCTTGTAAAAAAAACTGTTATACCATCTCAAAGTGTGCAAATGTTGATCCTCATAAGATGAGCAGTATGCCCTGTGCACTGTCTGTCGCGTTTTTAAAGGTTAGTCATAGCTGTCTTGATATTTTTCCCCAGCAATACATAGCACAGAGACAGGGGTCCACTGCCACTTCTCCCCCCCCCCCCATGAGTTACAGGGAGCACGGGTTAGTCAGTGCAGACAAAGAGGATCCAATCCAAGTGCCACCCTTCCCCCGACACAGCTGCTGCGGTTTAACTCCTCCCTTCCTTCTTATTTAAGTCTAGCCGCACCAGGAGCTTTCTGGACACGCGGACAGGGCCCGGTCTCTGCCCCGAGGAGCTGGCAGCCTGAGGCTTGAAAGGGACTAAGGGCCGCCCGTTATAGGCTGGTCAATGATCCAGGCTCAGGAAAGGGACGGGGAACGACCAGCCTCCCTCACAGCCGGCTCCGGGGGGGAGGCGGGGGCCGTCGAGCGGGGACCAAGCGTACGTGACACGGGGCTAGCGTCACCCGCGCGCCGACACCGAAACCCTTCGCGGCCTGTAGACTTTACACCCCGCCCACAGGGGGACACTCCACGGGGGGCGCGGGCCGCAAAGCCTGGCCCAGGGTCCCGACCCTCAGCGACTCCCAGTAACGGCCGGGTCGGGGGCATCTCCTCAGACCCGCCGCGGGGAAGCGGCCGTTTGAGGCCGGGGGAAGCGGTCAGGGTCGCGCTCCAGGGGCATCTTCCTCCCCCCCCCCCCACCACAGTCACTGCGCGTGGGAACCAAAGGAGCCGGGACTGAGGGGCTGGGGGAAGCGGTTCGATCACGAGGGAAGGGCCCGCGGCCGCTCAGCCTCGCGGGCGGGGGGTGGACTGGCGCCCCGCGGTCACTTACCTCAGCGAGTCTCCTCCGGGGCGCGCTCGCGGCGCGAGCCGCTCTCCACTGGCTGTTCTGGGGAGCGGGAGCAGGGGGCGCGAGCTGGGGGGGGGAGGGGCAGAGAGGCTCGCGCGGGCTGGGTGAACGGCGCGGGGGTCACTGTGGCTCGTGCACCTTTCCCATGTCACCCAGGAGTCCGCCGCCTCTCTGGAGAGGAGAAGCAAGTGAATGGAATCTCTTCACATCCGGGCACCGAGACCACCCGGCCTCTGTCCCGCCCCGATGTGTGACGGTTCCCCGTCTGCGACGCTTGTTGTTGTTTCGCTCTGATCCGGAAACTGCCTCCCGGCACAACGTCACTTCCGTCGATGGCTGTTCGACTCGAGCCGCACTCCTACTAACCAGGAGGTTCGGGGGCTGGAAGGAGGCAGGGCGGGCTGGGTGTACCCAGAGCGCCCCTGGCGGCCGGAACGGGGATAACCCGGTCCCCTGTCTGATGGAGAGTGTTGTCTTCTAGAGGCACCTATTATCCCCACCCCCCGTTCCTGATTTTTTGGGGGGTAGCCCCGCCTCCTATCCACTTCATCCCACTTCCTGTCCCCTGACTGCTCCCCACAGAACCCCCAACCCATCTAACCCCCCTGCTTCTTGTCCTCTGATCACCCCCTCCCAGGACCCCTGCCCCTAACTGCCCCCTCCGGGACCCCACCCCTATCTAAGCCTCCTTTCTCCTTGTCCCTGGCTGCCTCCTCTTGAGACCCCCCCAGCCTAACTGCCCCCCTAGGAGCCCACCTCCAACCTGTTCCCTGACAGCCCCGACCCCTATCCACATGCCTGCCCCCAGGACTCCCACGCCTATTCAGCCGCTCCCTGTCCTGACTACACCCCCCCAGAACCTTCAACCCATCTAACCCCTCTGCTCCCTGTCCCTTGACTGCCCTTACCCCTCGCCTCACCCCCGCCCCCTGACAGCCCCCCCCAGAACCCCTGACCTATCTAACCCCCTCTGCTCTCTGTCCCTTAGCTGCCCCCTCCAGAGATCCCCTGTCACTTCTCCAATCCCCCAGTCAGTTTATTAGTAATATTTTTAAAAGTGGTTATTTTTGAGAATATTTTTTTAACTTATTTAATCCCCTCTAATAAATGGCTTTCTATAATATTTCAAAGTCAGGATATTCTGTAGTTTATCTATATTCCTCAACCATCACGTTTGTACAATATACTGTTTGGGAAGAAAATTGCTGAATAGAGTTAGCAGTATAGTGATGTTTTATTCCGCTTGTAAATCCTAATTTGTCATTTAGTGACACTGAAATGAACAGTCTACGTTATTTTGTAAGATCCTCTTTCCATGCACACTTCAGTGAAGCACAGTTTGTCCAGGACTGCTGGAAATTTTCAGTAGCTGCAGTTTTTTAAAATAGCTGATAGCAGGAAATGTTATTTATAACTCCCTATAGAGGTTCTCCTTTAAGTACCTTAATCCACTATGACTTTACAACTAATGTGCCAACATGTGCTCTGCCTCTGTTATAATAACCTACAGATAACTTCCAAAAGTAGGATACTGTAATCATTTGGGAGCTTGTAAACCTTCTGGAAAATGTTAGAAGCATCTCTGCATACTTCATGTTAAGACTGTAAATTCACAGATACATTTTCCCTTTATTTTATTGTTAACATGAAATATGCAGAGATGGTAACATTGTCCGGGTAAGAACATAATTTTTTTTACCATATGATGGGAACAGCTAAAGAATATACCACTGCTGTTGTATATTAAATCCAAAAGTTTGCATAAAACACATATTGGGGAAAAAATGTTTATAAATTTGCAACTTTGTGTGTAGTAACAGCAACAGCATTGTGAAGATCTGTAAAAATACTAGTGTTTCAGTTCAATTATCAGGTCTTGTTCATAATCAGGAATACGTGGTGTTCAGGAAGTTGTTAGAGAGTTGTTAGACATGGTTAGTCAGAAGTGTGGTGATTTGGAGCAGGAATACTATGAAGAGTTATGTCACTTTACCTGCATATCAATCTATGCAAGTAGCTGTCACATTGGTAGAGTGCCCATTGTCCACAGCTGAGCCAAAACGGGTGGGAGAGAGCCCCTCTTCACTCACTGCCCCCCCCCCCCAAGCATTAACAAACAATCTAATTCATATGTAGACTTCTACTTTCTTCAAGGAGCTCTCCCTGTGGATGAGTTTCGCACTCAATACCAGCTTCATAACTCCAACCCCTTCTAAGGATATGTAGTCTCCTCTTCTATATCCTGTTCCTTCCTCATTATTAGCTATAGCTGGATGGCTATCTCTCTAGGATTGACCCTGCTTGCTGGTGCTGGGGGTGCAAGGCCAACTTAAGTGTCAGTTTCAGGAACGATCATTAATCCCTTCTTGCCCTGGCTTGGTGTAAAGTTTGTACATTATGGGCTGGATTCTGTGCTTTGCTATCTTTGTTTATTGATTTTTGATTTCTTATTAATTCTACATATTCCGTTAGTGTCAGACTGCTTTCGCTCAGAAGTGAGCTTTGCATTATGTTCTTAAGATGGCTAGGCTTCAGCTCATTATGTTGTCTTTCACTGAGACAGGATGGGTCATGAATCATAGAATTGTAGGACTAGAAGGGAACTCAAAAGGTCATCTAGGCCAATCCCCTACACTCATGTCAGGACAAAGTATTATGTAGATCAGAGAATGGTCTCTCAGTTAGCAAAGGGCTTATAGATGTTCAAAATAGAAATCTGCATTGATCCTAGAAACAAACTATAAACCAGTAGAAGTTGCAGCTCACTTGTACGATGTGTTTGAGAGGATTGTTTTTGTTTAAGAGGTTGCAAGGCATACAATCAGGAATTTCCAAGTTGCCCTACAATCAACCCCACATAGATTTACCACAATCTAATCTGTAGGTGATAAATCCATGAATCCTGCTTAGGTCCTTGATGAAGGAGAAAGAGAACAGATTCCTGGCAAACCTGTACCTCCAAAATGTCTCACCGTTGTTTCAATTCAAATGTAGCAAAGAATCAAATAAGCCCCTGAAAGTTCATACTGCTTTGATGAATGGAGGGCAGATACCAGAGATCAGTGTCTGGGTAGCTTGTGGAAGTGTTACCCAGGTCAGTGACACTTTTTAATTGACTATTTGGAAGGCTGCAGAGAGGTTAAGTGCTGAGATTAGGCTTCTATTCATAGCCAAATCATCTATCAGGCTACTATAGTCATTCTTATGCCATATTGCTTTGGGAAAAGTGATCTGTTTGTTAAAGCTGGTGGGCGCTAGTCTGCTCCAATCAATTTCATTATCCTAATGAGAAAGAAATGACTGCACAAAAGTTCAGTATTTATAAAGGTATGGAAGGGTCTTCAGGAAATGTGTCAATGTAGATATATTTAGTTTAAGGTTTCATTCCTGCGAATGCTTACACACATGCTCAGCTTTAAACAGGAGTTGTCACATTGATTTTAAACATCTACAGGATCAGGCCCTAACTGATACTAGGCAAAGAAAGGAAGGATGGTAAATCTGCCATTGATTATGTGATTTACAACTGCACTATAAGAAATTTCCTTAGTAAATGTCTTTTAAAGAGGTTTAACTCAGAGCTATGAACAACACAATTATGCAAATATAACATGAAGAGCGTTGATTCCATAATTTACTTATTGGTTAAGTGATATGTTGGAGCCATATGTATATGCACAAACCTTGTGTTCTGAAAATGGATATGAGCACACACAAGGCTTATAAAAATCATTCATGTATTAACATGTGCAGTTTCATTTGGCTTTTACATTTCATTTTTCTTGTGTTGGCTCTACAAGGGCAGAGTTAAGGTTATATCTGTGATTAGGTTGAGATTCAATGCCTTGTTTAAAAAGTTCAATCTTAAAAAGACACTTGAATTTTTTTAATTAACTAATTTCACTTTTCTGTCAGAGCACCCTTTTTTACAGCATGTCCTGAAATTTATTTTATTTATTTGCTTCCTAGATGAGATGTAGGAGGCTCTTTGGAGCAAGCTAACAGCAATGCCACTGAACATGCTCAGCTGTAGCCTTCTCCTTGTGCTCTCTTTTCTGATGCCTGTTCAGTTTCAGCTTTGTTGCTTTGGTTACTACTAAGTATCTACTTTCAGGGCTAGAAAAGAGTGTGAACATGAGCTCTCTCCTGAGCAGTGCATGAAAGTGTCGTGATCATGCTAGTACAGAAGACCAGATTTTCTGATCTAAACTATACTTAGTGCAGTACCAAAAAAGGAGGAAAGGGCAAAGACAGTTTTGCAGTTCCAAGACCTTGTGTGGCTGGGGCCTGTTCAATCCCTGACCTGATTTAAGGCCTCCAAAGAAGTTTAATGAATAGGCTAATTGTCTTCAGTAAGCACTAGATCCGGATCTTGCAGCAATCTCTGGGCTGCTCTAAATTATGTGCAACTGCCTTTTCCCTCCTGCTCGAAAACTATGCCAGAAGCTCGGAAGGAGATGGCATAGAGCCACAGGCAGGTCATGAAGCCAGCTTTACAGCCCTGTGCCAGAACTGTGCAAGAGGATCATAGTAGCTCCAAGGATTTGTCAGAGCATCAACAAAACAAGGAAACTGATGATATACAAAGTGCTGTCACATGCACAAAGCAAAAAAACTTAAAAAAATTTCCCTCCGCCACCATCTATTTCAGTTATTCATTTTAGGTATACTTGGGAAAGTTTTCAGATTGAAATGTGGTTTTAAAGTTGACAGTGTCATAATCTCCTGACTTTCTAATGTATATATTTTAAAACTCATGTTCTTGTAAGGCAATATAAACTTAAATGATAGAATTATGCAATTTGTTATTTGCCACCTTTTTATATGGAATATGTATTACATATATAACACTACATAAGATTACATAAATTAGGAAGTACAAAATGTGTTGATTTAAAATTACATCGTTTATTACAGTACTATATTTCAACAGAACCTTTGGTAATATATAAATATTACAAATTAGCTAACTGTTAAAAATAAATGTGTAAGAGAAATATGGTATTGGCATTATAAATAAATAACACTAATTATTAATTAATTTAATTTTAAACCAGCCCTAAATCTGAATATTTTCACAGGGTAAAACAGCAAATGAAATCATCAGTAAAATACTGCTGCAGTCCATGCCTAAACCTAAAGATTACTTTGATGAATCAGTCCTGTTTTGTGTTCCTTCTGTTTCCATATTTCAGTATTTTTCTCATCAATGCCCTTAGAAATGGAACAATTTGTAACAAGCTTTAAAATATAATAAATGTAGTTTTGAGAGTTAGTTACTAAAACTGTTATTTACAAGTCATCTAAATTGAGTCTCCTAAAAATGAACTGTCTTAAATTAAACCCCTGAGGAATTACAACCTGTTTGCTTAATGGTTTTGGTTAAGTGCAATTTGATATATTTAGAGTGAGGTTTTATTTACCAAAGGCATATTAAAGAACTACAAAAGTGACCATTATTTATTTCTTGCTACAAAATTTTAGGCAAAAAGTATTTTTGCACATAGTAATGGATTTAATTCAACTGCTGGGCTTATGTGCTGTATACACAATAATTCAAAGCTGAGTGCATTAAGCTGAGTATCTCTTGTCAGATCATGCCACTGTGCCTAAACAGTGGGCTGGACAAGATGCCTCAGAAGAGCTACATGCTTCAGATTTTGTTTCCATGCTCAAATACAGCCTGGACAAACTGCTTGAAGACTCTGTCCATGTAAGTGCACTTCCTTGGCCACAGTCCTTCTAGAAAACCAATATGGCCTCCACAGGAAGTAAGAACCAAAGCAACATTTGGGTTTTGTTTGGCAGTTTCTATGGGTATAGCTAAAAAGAAAAGAAAAGAATGGTAAGTCCCCCATCTCATTATTTATCTCTAGCAAATACCATGCATTCTAATCATACAACAGAAATACAGAAAAGGACATTGCAGGACTAGGATCTTAAGATGTCAAAAGATATCTCACTCTGAATCAGAGAGGTAGCCGTGTTAGTCTGGGTTTGCAGAAGCGACAAAGAGTCCTGTGGCACCTTAAAGACTAACAAAGTTAGTTAGGGCTTGGTTACACTTACAGCTTTATAGTAGTTTTGGTTATACCTGCCCTCGTATACAGCTATAGGGATAGCGCTATAGCGTGTCCACACTCAAACCCGCCAGCGGTATAGCGTGGCCACATTTGCGGCACTTGCAGCAGCACGAGAAGAGGTGCATTGTGGGCAGCTATCCCAGCATTCAGCTGGGCGCAACGTGTTTTTCAAACGAGGGGGCTGAGGGAGAACGTGTTGTGTGTATGCAGACGGAGAGATCGAGTGGATTTTTGGCGTGCTGAAAGTGTGTCAGCACACTGTCTTAGAAGACTAGCAGGCTGTGCATTTCAATTTCACACAGGCTCACTTGGTAAACATTTGCATTGCTGATTTGCTGAGTTAGAGAGGAGCTCTGAGAATGTACTTCTGCATTCCTCCAGCCGAGTTCAAAACAAAGGGAACAGAGGCTTCATTGACTTAAATAGTTTAGGGGTGTCTCCCGAGATCACTCAAAGCGATGTATTGTTAATACCCTTTCACACTGGAGATAATACGGAGCACTCAATATGCTATAGCTGTTAATCCTCTGGGAAGGGAGGATTACCAGGAGTGGTATAAATGTGGACTTACAGCGTTCTACGTGCCTCGCCAGTGTGGATGGGTAGGAGGTTATAGCACTATAAAGCCTCCAGGAACGCTATAAAGTGCCAGTGTAATCAAGCCCTTAGTTAGTTAGTTAACAAAGTTGTTATTCTTTAAGGTGCCACAGGACTCTTCACTTTGAATCATTACTCACCTCATTTGTGCAAACTTCTAGATAATGCACTGATTGATCCTCTTTTCACTCACACTGATGCAAATTAAATGCAACTCCACTGAAGTCAATGCAGATTTACAATGGTATAAGAACAGCGTAAGTGAGAGTAGAATCAGGTCCATAGCTTTACATATATGCTTCAATACTTGGCAACAGAAAATGATAGATTGACAGCGAATAGCCCTGTTCTTGTTAGATCATGTATGAACCTTAAGGCATTTTAACATTTTGTATTAAATATACACCAGACCCTCGCTAGAATGCAGGTCTATATAACGCGAATTCGGAGATAACGCGGTCACGGCCATTGATCCCAAATTTAATTATGGGCATTCATTTTCATTTTAATGTGGTCCCCGCTATAACACAGTCTCCGCTATAACGCGATACTTGGCGTGGATCCCAAATCCCATGTTCTAGCGAGGGTCCAGTGTATTTTTGTAAATAGTATTGTAAGAATTTGTTTACTTTAGGAATCTGAGTTCAGTGCTTATCACAGTGAAAGGCTAACAGCTATAGATGGTGATGTTCAATGTGCTTATACAGCTATGTTAATGCTCAGCATCGGTACAGGGTTATTACTATCATCATTATTATGTATTATTTGAATTACACTAGCACCTAAAGACCTCAACCAAGATTTGGGCCCCATTGTACTTTGATCTCAGTGGGAGTTAGGTGTCTAAATACCTTTGAGGATCTGGTCCCTAGCGAAAGACAGTGCCTGCACAAAAGAGCTTACAATGTAAACAGGCAGATAGTGCGATGGGAGAAGAGGCTACAGTGACTTCCCCAAGGTCACGCACCAGGTTAGTGGTCTTCTCTAGGTTATCGACTGCTAGTAAGTGAGTTACTCAGAATTAGATCAGCTGTCTAAAATTAGACTCTAACTGTGCAATGATTTGGGCATATGCATACATAGAGATTACAATGAATGATTTTCTCTTTTGATATCAGTGAATTCAGATGATCAAAAGTATTCAGAAGTGAATGGCTAGTACACTGATCCACTGGGTCACCTACAGCAGAACCCTTAATAAAAGAAAAATAAGATTAATTAAAATCAGATTAACAATATAGAAAGTAAATGTATTCACAAAATAACAGAAAAATGCAACAGTCTGACTATTCTCATATGAAATAACTATCTGATATGACATGACATTACTGCAACTTAATGAAATTGTTCACACTCAAGGTGGAATGATTAGTTATTTAAAGAAGCTGCCATTGAAAAATGAGTTACTAAGGTTTAATGTGCATTAAATGTATTTATTTTTTACATAGCAAAAAGCCCTGATATATAGTCAGAAGCCTTGAAAAACTGCAGTTTTCAATTATTATAATTTTTTGCAACAATGGAAAAAATAAAACTAAAAAAACAAAAAAAATGTGATTAGATTTTATTAAAAATTGCATTATTATTTGGACAGAAATGAGTAAGTAGGATTAAACTAAATTCAATAATAAATTTACATAATGCAATACACATAGGGCCATTGATGCCAGCTACTGAAGGGTTAACTGTTCTTTTGTGATACAAAGGCCTATTGGTGCCAGATTTTAAAAGGGTCATTCCTCTGTGTCAGCAACTCCTATCAGGCCCCAAAAATTCATTACACCCAACACACTACTTTCATATAAGACACCAAACTTTGTCTTACAAGGTCTCAAATAGAAGCTTATGATACACTGGCCAATAATTCATTGTGAAATGTATGTGCTGACACTATATAAGGAATTGTGTGTATATATACTGAAATTATGTTTTAAAGCCTTTAACAAGGCAAAGCAGACAAACAAGTCTTCTGCCAGACAAAGCAAGTTTCTTCACCTATCCCTGTCTCTGATGTAAATCAAGCATTGTAAAACAATGGAAGCTCTATTTACATATAGAGCTAACAGGATAAACAGGTTGACTGGGGGATGTGAACCCAATAGGGTGGGGGAGCACAGGGGAGAAGAGTCTTATCTGGGGATGCACTTCAAAAGGGACATGTCAAAGATTTACTGGACTAAACAAGGAAGGAAAAAGAGCCCCTTTACGATCCATCACTGAAGGAGCAAAAAAGACATTGCTCTTCACTTTCATGAAAATTGGATCCTGGTCATGTGGACTAGTGATTTGGGGAGGTTGCTTTAGGAGAGAAAATGTTTTAAACAAGTATTTTAGCCTAATAGAGTTAACTTAGGACTCTAAGAAACATGTTATCCCTTTTGTTTTACATGTAACTTGTTGTCCTTGCTCACTATGTCTTACATCTTAATCTCTGTAAATAAACATATTTGTTTCACTACAAGTAGATTCCAGTGCTGTGTTTTTATAAGGGACCTGATCCTGAGTTGTCAGTCAACCTTAGTGTACACTGTCTCTTCAGAGACAATGTATTTCTGGGAGTGTCCAGTGACAGGGGATGGATACTACAGAGGGAGGGACTTGAGAGTTGGTGTGCATCTGTCCATAGCCTGCACAAGAGAGTGCGAGGTCTGTGGAGACCTGGAAGTCAGTGCTTGTCTGTTGCCAGAGGCTGTTGGTTTCCGGAGGCTGAGCTACAGCAGGCATCAGGCAAAACAGCTTCACACTAAGGACAGGTAGTGGTGCTGAGGTGCCTCATAATCCTGAGTATCACTGGGGAGCATCACAATTAGGGTGACCAGACAGCAAATGTTAAAAATCGGGACAGGAGGTAGGGGGTATTAGGAGCCTAATTAAGAAAAAGGCCCAAAAATCAGGACTGTCCCTATAAAATGGGGACATCTGGTCACCCTAATCACAATCAGGTTTAAGAATAGCAGCCGTGTTAGTCTAATCACAATGCTACCTTTCTTCAAAAGCTATTCTATTCTTTATGTCTTCTATCTCTGACAGATTAAAAAAACAAACCAAACACAAACTCCCTAAAGCACAGAGCAGCAGGAATTTTGCAATTCTTCTACTCATGTTTTTCCATCCCCTTCTTTTGACTCATTTCTCTATTGTCTATCCATGAATCTTTTACTTCCATTTTCTGACTCTTACCCCCTCCCTAATCTTTTTATCCTCTCTTTTTTCCTTTGGTCTCTCCTGACTACTTCATTCCATTGAATTGTCTGCAGAAAGGAATGCAGGGTGAAACATAACAATGATTTCATGTTGTAAATTTAAATGCTAAAGAAACAGAGTGAAGAGAGAAAGATAGTTTAGTAAAATCTACACTGTGGTCTGAAAAGGGCACAGATATTAGTGGAGTGGAGTGGTAAGGACATGCTGACAGGGCACTAAACTGCAAGGTCAAAATCTCAGATGAGGAATATCACTGTCTCTACCAGCACTTGACAGACCATTAGAATGAGGAAATTTAAGTCACACTGCATAGTATGCCTCTGAAAGGCAGTGATCAAAAATGATAATTCAACTATAGAGTCAAATATGACACTATGATAATTGGCAGTATTGGTGCCTGTTTTGTTTTGTTTTTGGATAGGTGGAGGTTTTTTGGGCAATTCAAAATAAAAGCTGAAATTGCCTGTCAATGAATTGTCGGGATAACTCTGGGTGAGAAAAATGGCTTGGAGTTAAAAATACTTGATGCAAATGACACTTGCTTTTATTAGTTATATACTCCGAGAACAGCCAAGATTTGTATATATTATTTTATTTTCATACAGCTGCATCAGCCATGCCGGTACTAGGTATTTTAAATTGAAACTGCCATCACTAAAGCATGCCTGGAAATAAGAGATATGGCTTCTTCATGCTGGATCAAGACCCCTATGTACATTTTTCTGATTATGGATTAAGTCCATGATGTCTTCCACCATTCTGTTTACAAGTGCAAAAGAGATCAAAAACTGCATTTACAGATGCAAGATGTGAGAGCAAATGGCTGTGTAATTAAAGGAAACAGATGCAGTGTCTGCATTTCTTATGGTCAATCAGCCTTGAACAATTTAAAATGGGGATGAAAGCCTAAACTGTAATTATAATGTTAAGTGACACAGACTCCTGTCTGGTGAATTTGCACCTCATCTAACAGACAGCCATTGTAGACAAGTGTAACCAGCTTCATACAGGGAGTTGTCTGGATACAGGACCAATCCTCCAGTAGCTCTCCTAGAGAACCTTCTCTGCTAGGCTGAGGTTGTGTTTCCAAGTGGCAGCACTCTAAGTTTGATCCTGTCTGGAACTGTGAGTTCTAATTTTCTGATACTAATGGGGAGCTGAAACATGCATGGAAGGTTAAAAGGAAACCACAGATTTACTGGAAGAAGTATTGTTAAGAAAATGATTGTTAGGAAAATGTAACTTAGAATGTTGTAGTATGATTTTAAAATAACCTTAGATTTATAATCTCACTCCTTGTATATGTACTATTGACCCCTAGTTTAACATGCATTTTAAACTTGCATTCATCCTGCCACAGCTGTGCAGGCATCATAGTGTCTGAGTACCCCTAAGTGTTTTGAACCTCCTGCTTACCAGACAGGTAAATGAAATAGATTAATACCAACAATGGACGTAATAGCCATTAAGTGTTCCCACCTGTGTAAGTGGATTGAAAGTCCCCCTCCCTTATCAACACAGGGGTATAAAATATCTTCACACATGTATTGAGGTGAGCCAGTTGTTTGGGTGATAACCCCCTCTGACTCCTTATTGCTTGCAATAAATCTTGTTTTTCCAAAAGTCTACTGAGTTATGCCTGTCCTTTGAGGTATATTGGACTGAACTCCAAAGGAAATAAGCAGTTTTTGCAACAGTATGAGGACGCATGCAAAAGTAGCCAATTCCTGAAATCAGTGAAAGCCTGGGGTCCGTCTAATCAGAGTCATCCCCAGCTCAGCATCAGTCCCCAAGGTCTAGTAGGGGATTAATCCTCAGAGAGGGAAAGGGGGTAAACAGATTTTGTACCTCTGCCTTGAAAAACTTCTGCTATCCAATACATCATCACTTTCTAGTAGTTAAGTGACAGCTAAGATACTAAATTCATCAAAACGAGTGGCTGAATAAATCCCTTGACAGCTGTTTTATCCCCTCCAGTAATATTTCTCTACTTTCTGTGCTGTAGGAAACATTACCTACCTTTGACAGTAGGAGGAGCAAGAACCAAGCAAATGCCTGAACATCCAAGAACTTTACTTACTGGAGAAATGCAGGATAAAATCATATGTCAAGGGGAAACACAATCACTGCAAAAAACTGTAATGTTCTATCTTTCGGTTCTATAGAACACCCCCACGCCAGGGTTTGTTTGTCTCTATTATTGTTTGTTTAGTACCAACAATGGGTGCATGATGAAGTTTAAAAAAAAAATCCTTGTGCAGCCCACAGTTCAGTATGCACTGTGTCCCTCTTCGTGCCAGATTCATAGAGGATATGTACCTGCTACAACTGTCAGTTTTAGCTTACACTGTAAAAGCTTGTGTTTTAATTCTGGGGTCCTGGGTTCAGTTCCAAGACCACTCTTCAGCCTGAGACCTCATCTTTAATGGAGGTGGGAGGAGAAAGGAGGTGGTATAGCCCTCACTAGAGGCCCTTGGGAGCATTATGCTGGCAGGAATCAGGAGGAGTAATGAATGAATGGATCATACTACATCCAGTGGCATGGAGAAAAAAGTGATCTCAGTAGTGGTTAGGGTGACCAGATATCCTGATTTTATAGGGACAGTCCTGATTTTGGGGTCTTTTTCTTCTATAGGCTCCTATTACCTCCCACCCCCGTCCTGATTTTTCACACTTGCTGTCTAGTCACGATAGTGGTGGTTTCCCCAATACCCATATAACAAATATAGCCTCTGCTTCAAACTACACAGCTCCACAATCAATAGGAAGTGCATGAGTTTCAGGTCCATGGTCACACGCAAGATACTCCCAATCAAGAGTGGTGTGTGTTGTTTGCTAAAAGTGGTAGCTGCCTGGTCTCCACTTCTTTACACTACCAGTGCAGGAGTTCTAAGAGGGACAGAAGAGGTCTCTCCTTCCTCAGTGTACCTTTCGCTGAAGCAGCAATAGCTGCTTTGCAACAACTTGTTGTGTAATTCTACTTGAAGTTAGATTTGTGTAACTTTTAACATATCCATGATACACACATAATCTCCCTTTAGTTTTTTTTAAACTTAGGTTCAGTACTCTATCTATTTGCATGATCTCTGTGGTGTCCTAGATTTTCTTATGAAGAGCTGGGTCAATTTACAATGGCAATAGCAAGTTTCCCTGCATCAAATCAACATTTTGTACTTCCAAATGTCAGCGGTCCACTGCAGAGATCATGTCATTAATTGGCTCTTAGCCCTGGCTAGTTTCTCTTTTAGAACTTTACTTTTATTCACTGTCGTATCACTCTGAGGAAAATATAGCTATCATGCAGACCACAGGACCAAAGAAACCTTTAACCATGTTGTTAACTGACTTAAGAGGGTCAACAGTAAAAGCCTGATTGCTCTATCTGATGATCAGGAAGAACGATTTTAAAAAATCTATTGTGTTTTTACAGCTTAACTGTTATTAGCTAACATTGCTGCCTGTTGGGCAGCTTCATCCTCCAATCATATTTCTACTAATATTGATGTGGGACTTCCTGTATTAGATCACATCATCTGTGTCCCTTCTGCTGTTCTGGCCTAACAACACAGCCACATCAGCACTTGGGATTCTGAACTTCCTTCCTATCTTTAATCATCAAAGGGAACCAAATGATTTTTGCATTAGGCACTGAACTTTTATGTCACTGAGGTCATTGCCAGCAGTGGCTATAGAGGAGTTCAAGTACCCTGAAACATGAGCAAATCACAGTATGACATGTCTTATAGGAGCTGCCTTACAAGAATGCTGATCAACAAAAGAACTAAGCATGTTTCACCTTGTATTAGTTAGGCCTCTCAGATAACTTCGAAGTTTATCAGAGTGGAAAATGAGAACTAAAAATATCAGTATTGATGTACAGTAGTACTTAAATACATCTAATTCATATATATAGACTGTTCTTAGATCTATGCAGTTTTCCATCTTACTGATGATTGCATGCATACATACATGCATACATACATACATACATACAGGTATAAAGAGAAACATAAAAAAGCCTCAACTTACCATGACCTGGTGAAAAAACATCATCCAGAGAGTTTAGACATAACACTGGAATTCCTATTGACTTCAGCTTGCGACATGGACTAGCATCTACATAGTAATCATCAACTGTACGGTAGCCAAACATGACTGAGGTGAATTGCTTATCAAACTCCCTAATGGTTTTAGCCTGAAGTACAGAATTCAAATCAGGAACAACATCAGTATTTGGAAACCAAAACATGAACTCAAAAGAGAAAAGATCTATCCATATACCTTCATGACAAGATTCATATCAAATAATTTCTCTAACATTTGTCGATGCCTGGAAAAAAATAAGGGGAGGGTGAAGAAAAAATGATTTTACAGATGTAGAAGTCATCTGCCTTACAAATACATATTAAGAAATAAATATCATCATAGAGTAAGAACACATTTGTTTTATTTCTCAGACTCATAAATCCATCTGTCCAGGACACTAAGCAATGTGCATTTATTTACAAATACAAACAGAAACTAGGGCTGTCAATTAATTGCAGTTAACTCATGCAATTAACTCAGAAAAAGTAATCATTTAAAAAAATAATTGTGATTAAACACAATTTTAATCACATTGTTAAATGATAGAATACCAATTGAAATGTATTAAATATTCTGAATGTTTTTCTACATTTTCAAATATTTGATTTAATTTACAACACAGAATACAAAGTGTATAGTGTTCACTTTCCATTATTTTTATTACAAATATATGCACTGTAAAAATAAATAAACAAAATAAATATTTTTCAATTCACCTCAGACAAGTACTGTAGTGCAATCTCTTTATCAGGAAAGTGCAACTTACAAATGTAGATTTTTGTGTTACATAACTGCACTTAAAAACAAAATGTCAAACTTCAGAGCCTACAAGTCGACTCAGTCCGACTTCTTGTTCAGCCAATCACTAAGACAAAAAAACTGTTTATGTTTATGGGAGATAATGTTGCCCGCTTCTTATTTACAGGGTCACCTGAAAATGAGAACAGTTGTTCGCATGGCACCCCAGCATTGCTATGTATTTATGTGCCAGGTTCTATGCTTTGATCTTAGGTCAAAAGAGCCGAGAAACAAACATTTGTATGCCTCTACATGCTTTGGCCACCATTCCAGAGGACATGCTTCCATGTCGATGATGCTTATTAAAAAAAATAATGCATTAACTCAGGGGTCGGCAACCTTTCCGAAGTGGTGTGCCGAGTCTTCATTTATTCACTCTAATTTAAGGTTTTGTGTGCCAGTAATACTTTTTAACGTTTTAACAAGATCTCTTTCTATAAGTCTATAATATATAACTAAACTATTGTTGTATGTAAAGTAAATAAGGTTTCTTAAAATGTTTAAGAAGCTTCATTTAAAATTAAATTAAAATGCAGAGTCCCCCCACCCCCCGGACAGGTGGCGAGGACCCGGGCAGCATAAGTGTCACTAAAAATTAGCTCGCGTGCCACCTTTGGCATGCGTGCCATAGGTTGCCTACCCCTGCATTAACTGAATTTGTGACTGAACTCCTTGGGGGAAGAATTGTACGTCTCCTGCTCTGTTTACCTGCATTCTGCCATATCTTTTGTGTTATGGCAATCTCGGATGATGACCCAGCACATATAATTCATTTTAAGAACGCTTTCACTGAAGTTTTGACAAAATGCAAAGAAGGTACCAATGTGAGATTTCTAAAAGTTGCTACTGCACACGACCCAAGGCTTAAGAATCTGAAGTGCCTGAAAGGGACAAGGCGTAGCACGCATGCTTTCAGAAGTCTTAAAAGAGCAACAGTCCAATATGGAAACTACAGAACCCAAATCACCAAAAAAGAAAATCAACCTTCTGCTGGTGGCATCTGACTCAGATGATGAATATGAACATGCATCAGTCTACTCTGCTTTGGATCGTTAAAAAGCAGAGCCCATCATCTGCATGGAAGCATGTCCTCTGGAATGGTGAGCAAAGCATGAACAGACATATGACTCTTTAGTGTATCTGGCATGTAAATATCTTGCGATGCCAGCTATAACAGTGCCATGCAAACACCTGTTCTCACTTTCAGGTGACACTGTAAACAAGAAGCGGGCAGCATTATCTCTTGTAAAGGTAAACAACATTGTTTATCTGAGCGATTGGCTGAACAAGAAATAGTACTAACTGTACTAATAGTACTGTTAACTTGTAGGCTCTAAAATTTGTATTCTGTGTTCTAACTGAAATCAATATATTTGAAAATATAGAAAACATCCAAAAATATTTAAATAAATGATATTCTATTATTGTTTACCAGAGCGGTTAATCGGATGATTGATCACAATTATTTCTTTAATCGCACGATTAATCTCGATTAATTTTTTTAATCGCTTGACAGCCCTACCAGAAACATGAGTGAAATCTGCATTAGTCATTAGAAAGCTGACAAGGATAAAAAGGAGAACTTTGATTTTAGGAACAAAAAAATCAGTTCTAAGACTACATATGAACTACTCTTTTCCCACCTTTTTGTTTTCAGGGTTGATTTTTTTAAAAAATTAATATCTGTGTAGCCCGCATACTAAATGTATTATTGGTTAGTTTATAAAAAAAATCATATTGGTGCCATCCATCCAAATCACAAGTAACCTTACAATAATTGTTTGCACGAGGTGAAATTCAGTCCTGTAGAAAGGGTCTCTACACCATTCTAAGTCCCATTTCAGATTTATTTTGAAGACTGCAATGGTACATAACTTGGTTCTCTGTATAAAAGGGAATTACACCCAGGAAGAAAATCTTTCAAGCAAGGAGACATTTCAGTTTCACAATTTCCTGAGATTACACACACAAAGGAAAGCATTATGTAAAATTCAGTAATAGCATTCCTTTCCCAGAAGGCTATATATCTCGCTTATATTCGGTACTAACATCTTCAACCTTTCTAAATAGTTCAGAAGGTGACTCACCTTCTAATAGAGGACTGTAAACAAGTAGTCAAATAGTAGTTAAAGAGAAGCCAATTTAGTGGTTTCTCCAATGATTCTGCAGACTCAAAAACATTCCAACCTGCAGAGAAAATTGCAGCTGCCATCAAAGGGGTTTCTCGGCCCATTTGGCCCAGGTAATTTAAAAGAAGCATGCTACAAAAAAGAATAAAAATAAAACAAATCAAACTGTCAGATCACTCATTTAAATATAATGACACGGATAACAGTCTACCAACTTTAAGCCTATTCTATTCTAAATGGGTTCTTGCACCTCATCACTATGGTATCTGCCTTCCAGTAGTGCAGGGGTAGGCAAACTTTTTGGCCTGAGGGCCACACTGGGGTTCAAAATTGTGCGGAGGGCCAGGTAGGGAAGGCTGTGCCTTCCCAAACAGCCTGGCCCCGCCCCCTATCTGACCCCCACCCACTTCCTGCCCCCTGACTGCCCCCCTCAGAACTCCGACCCATCCAACCCCCCAACCCCTGCTCCTTGGCCCTTGATCGTCCTCTCCAGAGACCCCCCAGTTCTAACTGGTATCTGCCCCTGGATACTTCCACTGCATGCATCCAACGAAGTGGGTATTAGCCCACAAAAGCTTATGCTTCAATACTTTAGTTAGTCTTTAAGATGCCACAGGACTCTTTGTCACACTGTTAGTTGTTTACATTAACATGTTATGGTCAACTAAGTGTGCTTTGCTCTTGGAAAAGAAAGTGCCTTGCTTTTGGAGCAGAAAGTGGTAGGTCTTACAATATTTCATTTTTCTTAAAACTCTTGAAAACTGCAATCTACCAGGTGAGACATGTGGGCTGGCGACAGTATTTGGGAAGTTTAGCCTCCACCATCGCATCCCACTCAGGAGCATGTATGGCGGGTACAGCTCTTGAATGCAAAGGATATGAAGAGTTATTTAAATTTAGGAAAATATATGGCCCAGAACTCCTGGCCTAACTAAAGTCTTGTCTCCCTGACTACTGCTACTTAAAGTCTCCATTGCTGCTGTATGCTGAGATGAAAGAGAGCTCACAGATACCTGCCACTCCAGATGCAGAAAGATTAAAAAGAAATCAGGAGGATGAGTAGGATAGTGCAGGAGAAAAACAGAAGATGGCCTGAAAGCTAGAAGGTCAAACGTTTCACATTCCTTTGCTGTCTAAGGACAGATTGTGGCCCATCCTGCCTGCCTTCACAGGGGACTATTGGAATATAAGGCACCCCCTTCCTCTCCTGCACTAGCTAGTGATGGATACCAATGTAGAAGGGAGAACAGTTTCCAGGGGTTGGTACATCTCAGCTCTACACATGTTGGCAGGGAGCAAACAGGAAAGAATGAGGAACAAGCAATTTGCTGTCACGGATGTTCTATCTGGCATACCAAGGGATGTAAGCTGTGTCTGGGATAGAGCTGATACAAGGTTTGTATCCCTCCATCCTTGAAGCAGGGGGAATCTGGGAGGCAACACAGCTACATGCTGCCTCATACAGGGAGCTGGTGGAAAAATCCACAATTGATTTCTAAGTCAGTAAAAATGTTGATGTGGTAGAACAAGCCACGAATGGAAGCTGGAGAATATATGTGGTGGGAAAGTTATTGAGAAGCTTCATGCTAGAGAAGTGGTGCCCCTTCCAAAACAATACCGACTGAAAGTAAAAGAGAAGTGTACTTTAACTTAAATGTACATCCAGGGCCAGTGAAACCACTAGGAGAAATAGGAGGGCGCCAAAAAGCGGTGCCCACAATTGTTTTTTACGCTATTGCTTAGGGGCAGGTACCTGTCAGTCTCCAGCGCTCGGGCCACGCCAGCAGCCTCTTCACCTCGGAGTCTCCCCCACTTGCCCTGGGAACACTCCTCCTCTCAGGCTCCATGGCCGCTGCTGGGAGGGGCCGGGGGGGAGCGTCACGGAGAAGACACAAGGGGCCCGGCTTGGCTGGGGCCCTGCACCTGCCGGCCAAGACCAGCAGGAACTGGGCGCCGCTTGTGGGGAACCAGGTGGCCTGAGCCCAGGACAGTGGCAGCCTCCGCAGCAGCAGGGGCAGGTGGGGAGCGTAGCCCACCATGGGACAGGGGAGGCCGCGTTGCTGCTGTTGTTTTCCACCTACAGCCGTCCTCCTGCGCCATGCGGCAGGGCTGGGAAACAGCAGCAGCAGCGCAGCCTCTCCTGCCCCATGGCAGGCTACACTCCCCGTCTGGCCCTGCTGCTGCCCAGCTCCCCGCAAGTGGCGCCTGGTTCCTGCTGCTCTTGGCTGGCAGGTGCAGGGCCCCAGCCGAACCCGGCCCCTTGCATCTTCTCCGCGGTGGTGCCCGCTGCTCGTGTCCTCCCGGGAGGCCGTGGCAGCAGCGGACAGGGAGCCTGAGAGGAGGAGTGGCCCCCAGGCAAGCAGGGGAGACTTCGAGGTGAAGAGGCTGCTGGCACGGCCCGAGCACTGGAGACTGACAGGTACCTGCTCCTCCCTCTGCCCCATCTCGGAACCGCCTGCCCCCCAGCCCAGAGAGTGTTATCTGCCACACCAGCCTCAGTGCCCTGCCCCATACTGTCAGCCATCCCAAGCTCACTGTGAAACCAGCACCCCTTGGCAAAGGGCCCCCTGATCTTCACAAACAGCAGTCACCATAGACCTGACAAACACACTGCACCCCACATGTGTCTTACAGGGCACTTACCCACAAAGGGGGAGCTACACAAGGCTGGTAACTTGTCAAGAGTGAGACTCTGTGAGATGTGTGCATGGGTAATATTGAAGGAATAATGTATTTACCTTAAAGTCTGCTTTATAGACTTGGAGTAGAAATTAGTCACCAGGGGATAATGGCCCTTTGGAGCAAGGGAGATTTGTCACCTAACCTGGCTGGTGATGCAATGCAAGGCTCAATTGTTTAGCTTTGCACAATAGTAAGACTTTGAATGGGACACCATCAGAGGCAATGGCAAACAATTGAAACATCTTAAAGGTAAAAAAGAAACATTACAACAGCCATTATCCATTCTGACAGGCTGTTTATAATGCTAAGTTTACTGTTTTTGGAGGTTGGTTGGGGAGAAGGTGGGGGGCAAGGTTGAAGTTTCGCCTAGGGCGCAAAATATCCTTGCACCGGCCCTGTGTACATCACATGGAAGTAAAGTCAATGTTTTATTTCCTTCTTAATCAGAATTAAGTTTCTTCTAGCCCTGCAATTTCCTTATTATGAAATATTGTGGGTTGTGTTGCATTTTTTAAAATGCCCATTAGTATTCTACTTGTATTTTGTTCTTGATTTAGAAAGTTTTTAAAATGATTGAACAAATAATTTAAAAAGTACATTGAGATGAGGATTTTGAATAGCTGTTTCTTATAAGGTCCTGACACTGCAAAGCCCTACACATATGCTTAGCTTTAAGCAGATAAGTAGTCCCATTCACTACAAAGATGCTTAACTTTAAGCATGTGAGTAATCCCAATGCAGTCAATTTAGGACTACCCAATTGCTTAAAATTAAGTATGTGCATAAATCATTGCAAGATCAGAGCCTAGAGGAGAAGATGACAAGACAAAATAGAGCATGAATCTATTATAATGATTTAAACATAAAAGACACAATAAAAACCAGTTAATATCACTAAGGAACAATGGCAAACTTAAAACAACAACAATCCCAGAAAGTGCTGAATGAGGGAGACAACCTAGTGACAAAAATGTAGAAAAAGCTAATATACTCAATCCTTTTTTTGCCTCTGTCTTCACGAACAAGGTCAGCTCCCAGACTACTGCAGTGCGCACAGCACAGTATGGGGAGGCGGTGACTAGCCATTTGTGGAGAAAGAAGTGGTTCAGGACTATTTAGAAAAGCTGGACGAACACAAGTCCATGGGACCAGATGCGCTGCATCCGAGGGTGCTAAAGGAGTTGGCGGATGTGATTGCAGAGCCGTTGGCCATTGTCTTTGAAAACTCATGGCGATCAGAGTAGGTACCAGAGGACACGAAAAAGACTAATGTAGTGTCCATCTTTAAAAAAGGGAAGGAGGAGGATCCGGGGAACTACAGGCCATTCAGCCTCACCTCAGTCCCTGGAAAAATCATGGAACAGGTCATCAAGGAATCAATTCTGAAGCACTTAAAGGAGAGGAAAGTGATCAGGAACAATCAGCATGGATTCACCAAAGGCAAGTCATGCCTGACTAACCTAATTACCTTCTATGATAACTGGCTCTGTGGATGTGGGGAAAGCAGTGGACATGTAATTCCTTGACTTTAGCAAAGCTTTTGATATGGTCTCCCACAGTATTCTTGACTGCAAGTTAAAAAAGTATGGGCTGGATGAATGGACTATAAGGTGGATAGAAAGCTGACTAGATCACTAGGCTCGACGGATAGTGATCAATGGCTCCATGTCTAGTTGGCAGCTGGTATCAAGAGGAGTGCCCCAAGGGTCGATCCTGGGACCAATTATGTTCAATATCTTCATTAATGATCTGGAGGATGGTGCGGACTGCACTCTCAGCAAGTTTGCAGATGACACTAAACTGGGAGGATATTAGATATGATGGAGGGTAGGGGTAGGATACAGAGAGACCTAGACAAATTAGAGAATTGGACCAAAAGAAATCTGATGAGGTTCAACAAGGACAAGTGCAGAGTCCTGCACTTTGGATTCTTCTGTCCTATGCACTGCTACAGACTAGGGACTGAATGGCTAGGCAGCAGCTCTGCAGAAAAGGACCTAGGGGTTACAGTGGACGAGAAGCTGGATATGAGTCAACAGTGTGCCCTTGTTGCCAAGAAGGCTAACAGCATTTTGGGTAGTGTAAGTAGGGGCATTGCTAGCAGATTGAGGGACGTGATCAATCCCCTCTATTTGGCATTGGTGAGGCCTCATCTGGAGTAGTATGTCGAGTTTTGGGACCCAAGCTACAAGAAGGATGTGGAAAAATTGGAAACAGTCCAGCAGAGGGCAACAAAAAAAGATTAGGGGGCTTGAGCACATGGCTTATGAGGAGAGGCTGAAGGAACTGGAATTGTTTAGTCTATAGAAGAGAAGAATGAGCGGAGATTTGATAGCTGCTTTCAACTACCTGAAAGGGGGTTCCAAAGAAGATGGAGCTAGACTGTTCTCAGTGATACCAGATGACAGAACAAGGAGTAATGGTCTCAAGTTGCAGTGTGGGAGGTTTAGGTTGGATACTAGGAAAACCTTTTTCACTAGGAGGATGGTGAAGCACTGGGGTGGGTTACCTAGGGAGGTGGTGGAATCTCCTTTCTTAGAGGTTTTAAGGTCAGGCTTGGCAAAGCCCTGGCTGGGATGATTTAGTTGGGGTTGGTCCTTCTTTGAGCAGGGACTTGGACTAGATGACCTCCTGAGGTCCCTTCCAACCCAGATATTCTATGATTCTATGATTCATATACATACATTCATCACCTTCTCACATATGCAAACCAACAGAAAGTCACAAACACAGATGGTTGTTCCCCTTCCAAATCGAGCCTATTCAACCACAATCAACCAGGTTATACCCACCCACCTCGATTGTACCATTTGCTATAAGGTATGGGGAAAAAAATGTATGCCTCCTACATGAGCAACAATACAAATCCAATACACATGCAAGTGACACATTCCCAAACAAACTTCAGTGGAACAACAAAATTACACATCAAAATATTGATAATTCACCATTCTAATATTAAAAACAAACATGTTTGCATAACTGATTAAGGTTTCTAAAGGGGAACAGGGTCAATTAAAAATCCAGAACTGGAAGGAAGTAAAGCTTAATCTCACAGGCATATTGAAACACATAAATCCATTCCACAGAATTATTCATTACACAATCAGCTGAGCTACACTGTAAAATGGGGAGTGCAGAAAAATTTCAGTCATAGTTTTTTGTGATATTTCTTATTTTGTATTTATAACAATAACAGCAAAAACCCTGCAATGGTCCAAATTTTGGTTCCACTGAAGGCAATAACAAAACTTGATGGGACCAAGATTTGGCCCAATAGGGTTTAAAAGCCTCCAAGTTATTTATTTACCTGATTATCAATAACTGTATCCACTGAACAAATCTGTAATTATCCAATAACTTGAAACGTCAATATGACTTAGGGTGTGTCTTCACTACCCGCCGGATCGGTGAGTAGTGGTCGATCTTCTGGCGATTGATTTATCGCGTCTTACGCCAACGAGAGGAGCAAGCTGGAGTTGACAGGGCAGCCTGCTGCCGACTGCCGCCGCCATGAGGATGGCAGGTAAGTCGGCCAAAGATGCGCTGACTTCAGCTACGTTATTCACGTAGCTGAAGTTGCGTCTCTTGGGTCAATCCCTCCCCATACTGTAGACCAGCCCTTAGTAAGTAAATGCCAGTACAGAGAGCCACATTGTACCAAGCCTCATAAGAAAGGAACAGAGAGAACAGGAAGTTCATCCCTGAACTCACAGAATTCCTAATGAAAGTTTCCCCTCCCTGGAACTCCTTAATAAAGAGGCTCTCTGGATGTTTCCCTTCCTACCTTGCAGCCCAATTTTCCAAGAAGTTGTGCTGGCACTAGATATTGTCCATTCCAACTGTGCTGTACTTCCCTTCTCTGGATAGAGGCCAGCATTGAGAGAGTGTTAATAATACTGCTTTTAGCAGCATTAACTCACTGGTTTTGTTGACAATATTACTTCCTGCTTCTGAATCATACAAAACAGATGCTCTCTGAAGCCCACCCTTCCTCTAACAAACCCTAACTATAAAGTGAGAAACCCTGTTAGAGTGGAGTTAACTCCTAGGGCTTCCACATAATACATTGGCTCCACTTCCTCTACTTTTTGTCTCTATTTTATTTTTTATCTGCTTTCCTGCATCCTTTAGAGAAGATCGAAGTAGAGTTGCTGTACTGAGGAAATTTGTGAAATGCTGATTTGTGACACTTTAATAAGTGCCCATGTACTCTGAAACAAGATGGACCGAAGTTCTATAACCAGGCTCCCAGCTTCTGGGGCACATTCTGAAAAAATTGGCGGAACTTTACAACTAACTTTTAACCAGAAGCTTTATTTAATTAGATCTGATGCTGAATAATGAAATCAGCATGGGAGTCCCTGGTTATTACCTTCAGTTTAGTTTACATTGCCCCACACTTTCAGTTTTTCTGTAAATCAATGCCTAAGTGCATGGTGGCAGTTGTCAAGGAGAAGCGAGAGTTTTGACTGCTCAGTACTTTTGGCACCTGCAGAAGGTGCAGGTCCATTTTGGGATTGTGCAATAAGCACATTGGGCCTGATCCACAATACATTGAAGTAAGTGGAAAGATTTCCTTTGATTTCAATAGGCTTTGGATCAGGCCTACTAGTTGGATGTTTCTGCTAAAATAATCAGCAGTGAAATAGTTAAGAATAAGACACTTTGTATTGTCCTGTTCAGGTTTCATAATCAGTAATCAAGTGTGATGAATGAACAGTTCTCAAAGAATCACAGAATATCAGGGTTGGAAGGGACCTCAAGAGGTCATCTAGTCCAAGCCTCAGAGCTACTGTTTCAGGCTGTTGGCAAACACAGAAATACATCACTAAACTGGCTATATTCAAATCACATTTTTAAATATTTTCAGTGCAATCATGGGTTTGTCTAGACAATTATAAACGTTTTTTTAAAGGTGCTAGTGTGCTAGCACATTTGAAAATCATAGTGTAGACAGGTCAAATCGTTGTTAACATCTTAGCTAGTCAAAGTGAACTGTAGTCTCCCCTCAAAGTTTTATCTCTACTAGCACTGAGAATTAAAACTGCAACTTGTCCTGTCTATACTGAGGTTTTAAAATGTGTTAGTTAAAGATGGTTTTCAAAACAAACCTTTTATCTTATTCTAGACAAGCCTCATGAAGTATAGGAACAATATTTTCAAAAAAGTGAAAGAATGGATTTTAGAGCACAATTTACAACCAGGATGAATTCCATAACAAATTCCACAGTCACAGAAGAGCTAATGGAAACCTGCCTATATGGATAAAAGTTCAATTTTACACTCATGGGTTTCAAATAAGATTTAATGCATTTGCAAAACCCGTTTATGGAGGCCGGGAAATGAAATTCAGTCATGTAGATGAGCACCCATCCCACTGATTCATGCATCCTGCTGAACAGAGCCCTTAATTAGTATCTTTATTGATTTTTTGTAACTGTATTAACTATTTAAACTACATTTCATTCCAGAAAACATTACGCTGCACTAAACTACAGCCAAACAGCAGCACTCTTGGTTCATAATTGGTAAACTAAACTAAAGGGATTTCTGTTATATAAATTCTTACCCTCCCATAGAAACACCTGCTGCCATAAATGGAGCTGAGGCATGCATGTTGTGTATATGAAGAATAACGGCTTCCAAATCCTCTGTGTTAGCAGCACAGTAAGTCCTTGGTGTCTGTAAGGAGTCACAAGGAAAAACACTAACATAAGCATTTGTATCATCCTTAAGGACAAACCAAAGTGGAAGTTGGATGGTTTATATAACATGACAAACTTAACACTTTCAATCAAACTACAGTGAGATGAACCTACATAATTTTGGGATAGAAGTGGCAGTAGGAGTCATATTTTTTAGAACAACTAACAGCCGAGAGGTATGCACAATATCTGCCACTGTAAAAAATTAACTGGATAAATTCTGGACATAGAGTCTATGGCTGAAATTTGTTCAAAAATTGATAGGCATCATTACTAGTTAAAAATCTCTGAGGAAGTAAAGCACATCATGTGTAGAAAGGAGAGTGGCCTACAAGAACTCTCTAAAATGTGCTAGAAAATATTCAGTAGAATTAAATTTATGTATAGAAACTTGTAAAAAACTAGTTAATATTTAGGAACTACAAAAAGTCTTGTTTAAAATAGCTTTAGTACTAATGCTATTAAAATCTCTTTTAGACGAGGCTGTCCGTTTGAGCACTTTCCAATTCTAATTTGTGGCAGAGACTACCCTGAAGAAAGCATTATAACTTCTGACATCTTTGTTTGTTGCAGAAGCTTAAAATACAAAAATATTACACTGAAAGGCATCCAAACAAGAGATCTGTTCATTAAAGCTCTGATTCAGGAAAGCACTTCCGGATGTGTGCTCTCCATTCCTGTTCATGACAACACTTAAGCAGGAGCTAACTTTAAGCATCTTTTCAAATTCTGAATAGGAATCCTTTCCTGATCTGAGGCCTGGAGAGACTACCACTGCTTTTAATGAGAGTTTCACCTGGTCCTTATAGTCACATCTCCCTTCCACTTACCCAAAGAATAACATGACTATCATTTTACCTGCCCAGGTTGTAGAAAGCAGTACAAGTCGAGGCATCTACCCTCATGCACAATAAGAACCCAATAAAATAGCGCTCCCCCGCTCCCCTCCAGTTGTAACTTGTGGATTTCACATATGCCCAAACAAAGATTTTTAACTGTATATTTGTTATTAAAGATGCTAGGGAAAAATCCTGATCCCACTGAGGCCAGTGACAAAACAGGATCAGGATTTCACCTCAGGAATTTAAAATATCATACAAGAAGTTTTAGTTTTGCTCATTCAGAATCTCATGAACCTGAGGCAACATTATATTTTCAGCTTTTTTTTTTAACTGCTTGCAATTAAACAGCCTGGAAATTTGTGGCTGGTTTTAACACATTTAATTAGACAAAATTAATTAGTTTCAACTTACCTAATAAGAATATAAAAATACTGACATTAAAATACAAAAGGGGGGAAAAGGCTGGGACTAGGATAATTAAAACGACATAAGTTACCACTTACTTTTATTACAGCTAATTAATTATAAACTGAGTGTGAATGTATTTTATTTCAGTTAAATAGGCAAGTCTGCAGAGAGAAAAGTAAATTATTTTAATTAAGGAAGGTACAATTTTTTCATAAGAAAGTATGCTTGACTTGAATACTGTATAAACAGAGAGATATTGGGCTTACATTACATTTAATTCCTGTAATCTTAGTGCATTTCCATGTGCTCTGTGAGGATATTTTAAAACAATAAAATAAACTTATCTGTTGCTTTTTCAACTGAAATGCCTGTGCTCATCTAAAAATACCATACTATCATTGGTGTTCTCTAAAGTCCTGATCCTTTAAATAGGCATTGTTTAATGGAAATTTAAAATGAAATCTCTCTCTAAGGACAAGAAGAATTATTTTCATGACTATATTTTATAATATTGCCTGACTATGCTTCAGACTCATTACTTGGAGATTTTATATAAATATGTTGAAAAAAAACCTGCAGAAAAAGTGTTATAACTTCAGCTGTTTTAGTCCATAGTAAGATCTTATAAAATATGTTAAGCCGATTACAGTGAAATAAACACAAAGCATTGAAACAAGGGATCTTTTCACTTACTGAATCTGAAATTCATCAACAAGGACTTTGTGTGTCACAAAACAGCTTGGTAGATACATCTCCAAAAGTATGCAGAAAAGTGACTCTTAACATGGCAGTGTTTTCACTGAAACATTTTAATGGGTTAAGGGAAAGCATAATAGGCATGTTTTTAAAATCAGTGGATTAAAAAATGCAAACCACAACAATACACAGTATTGTGCACACTCATAGCAGCTGCAGAACTTGCCAACAAAATATATATGAAGAAACAAAGCTTATTCAGCAATACTTCAGTACATCTTGAGCCTACCTGCAAAAAGTGCTTAGCTTTAAGAGTTCAGTAATTTATCACTAGTTTCTAAAATAATATGCTGTGTAAATCCTGAAAAGAACTTTTGCTAGTAGCTCATCTTGTATTGTAATTGCTGGGGAAAAAATAAAAGTAGGCTTATTTCAAAAAACAAAATGTTTCAGATAAAACTGGTTCATTCATACAATAATGCATAATGGTGGGTCAGTTAATAATGGCAAAGTTTTTTAAAATTGTATCCAGGTCTAGTTAAAATTCATACCGACAATTTGGTTTAAAGTAACTGCCACAGCTTATTTCTGATTTATGTGTTAAAACATTAAAAATATTGCAATGGATAAATTACAAATGCACATTTAGCTACTATAATATTTTTGGAGAAGAAAATATAAAATATATTAATTTTGTTGGTAGAGATTATTAAATAATTCAAATGTTTCTAAAATGAAATACATCAATGTAATACACTACATCTGTATTGTGCAGATTATAATACATTTATTTACTGTTGCAAAAGTCATGTTATCCTCCAGAAAAGCTATCACAGTGCATTTTTATTAAAGACATTCAACCATCCAAAATTCAGAAAATGACAGTATGATTTCTGAACTTTAAACATCTATGGTTTGCTATTTATCAAGGAACATGGAGTCCCTACAAGTAAAGTAGATGCCATATAAGAAATTAATAGCCTTTTAAAAAGGTGCATATATGCCAGTTATAAAATCAAGAACTAAGGGCCTGACCCAAAAGTCAATGGGAATCTTTCCATTGATTTCCAGGGCTTTTGATCTGGCCCTAACTGACCCACCACATTTTAGCATATTCCACTACAAGAACTGAGGTTAAAAACTGAAGATGGGTGCTATTTTAATCTGAATAAATATAATTAGAGATGTGCATTCAGTCAACTACAGGCTAGATTCTATATTCGTCATTTGTTAGTTTGCCACATCAAGTATGGTCATCTTAGATTAGAATCCAGCCCTAAGAATTAACACTGATGAGTTCAACACATGCTGTCTATACAATGAAAGTTCTTATTTTTTTGAAAATTGATCCTTACCAAGAGAGTCTCACCGGCGGTTCCTCGGTTATTAAAAACCACACATCTAAAAATTGAGAAGGTAAATCTGAATATATACATTGTTTACTGTATAGACGTGTGCAAGAATCATATTAGAATTACATTTAAAGGTAATTTAAAAATACAAATGTAATGAAAATACATAAAGAAATGTGTTCCAATAAGAAGTCTAAACTTATTTACTAAATATGTAAAGTTCTCATCCTGCAATCCAGCCTGCTTGGATGGACCCTTAAACCTGCACAGAGATTCACTGAAGTCAATTGGACTCCATATGGACACGTGTCTGCCCATGAAGATCAAATTGCAGGGTCGGAGTCAGTCTATATAATGGTTTCAGAGTAGTTTATATAATGTTTATTTGGTAGTAGCCATGAGTCAGCACCAAAACCACAGATCCAAACACCCCAGAGTTTTGTATGGGAGTTTTGAATCAGTGCAGTATAGACCTCCCTCTGTTTGATCCTAGTGATAGTGGAAAAACTTTCTGGTAGTAAGAATTACCTTGGTTTGAAGATCTTTGGTTTTCTTGATAGATCTTATTGTTTTATTTATCCTTTCTGCTCTAAAAACTTTTAGTTTTTTAAAAAGTTGCTTAATGCAAAAAAAATTAATTTATTTTTCTTTTAATTTTAGTGATTTTATTGCATAAAATTAAATAAAAACAAAACCACCCTATTCTGTTGTGATCTGACAGAAACTTTTTTTTTTTTTTTTTTTTAAAAAAAGCTATATTCTTCCATTCTTAGGTGCCTTGACATGTACACATTTGCCATGAATACATATAAATACTTCTATTTTTTTTTAAAGGTACCCAACTTTTAGGTTTTGTGCTGGGGGTTCCTAAGTCATTTAACAATTTTTTAAAAAGCAATACAGGTATCTGAACCTCCATTTGGAGAATGAGTAGCCAAACATGAATGGTCATACATGAGCATTTGCAGAAGTCAATATACTCAGTGCCAAACCTCAGTCTGCAGTAACAAAACTCAACAGTCTTGAAATAGGAATGCTGGGGTAATTGTAATGCTGACAGACCCTGGTCGTCGGCAGGCAGATTGAACCTGAGAGCTCTGGAGCTTTCTGCATGAGCCTCTACACTACAGCATGAGCTAAAAGCCAACTGCCTCTTAGTCAAGACTGTAGAGGAAACTCATTAATTTCTCTCTCTTTTAAGTGATCTTGGTGCCACTAGATGGGCCAGAACACCACACCGAGAAGGTGTGTGGGTTACATAACCACAATGGCACACTATGTTATTTCATCCTAAAGCAGAACAGCAGCAAAGTTATTGCTTCTGTCAGCTCTAGTTATGATCCAATTCACTTCCCCCTCCAACTCTATCTCAAAAGCCTGAATAAGTGGGCTATGGGCAGAACAGCTGATGGGTGACAAAACCTACCTCTTAACCATCAGTTACAGGGCTGGAATGCTGCCCCTCTGCATGCAGTAGATGGGGGCTTGTGGTCACTGGATCTGAGCAAGTATGAATCCAGTAGCCCTTGCCTGAGCTGGCACCTAGCCATTCCCCAACAGTCCCCTCCATATTCACCTGTTTGGAGCTCAACACAACCACCCTCCTCTTGAAGGAATAGAGGAAGGGCTACAAAACTAATTAATAGGACACATTTATAAAGGATTTAGGGAATCATTTTCCATTCCCTTACACCTTGTGTGGTAATTTATATCTGAGCAAAATGTCTGAAAGCTGCTGCTCTGACATCTTGCACTTTGCACACACCTTGCACAAGATGGAGGGCAGTAGAGAGTGCTCTATATCAAATATTATCCTATGTAATTGATTTCTGTAGATATTGTTTGCTCTAGTACAGGGGTAGGCAACCTATGGCACGGGTGCCGAAGGCGGCACGTGAGCTGATTTTCAGCGGCACTCACACTGCCCGGGTCCTGGCCACCGATCTGGGGGGCTCTGCATTTTAATTCTATTTTCATTTAAATTTAATTGAATGAAAATTGAAATGAAAGCTTCTTAAACATTTTATTTACTTTACATACAACAACAGTGTAGTTATATATTATAGACTTATAGAAAGAGACCTTCTAAAATGTATTACTGGCACGCGAAACCTGAAATTAGAGTGAATAAATGACGACTTGGCACACCACTTCTGAAAGGTTGCTGACTCCTGCTCTAGTAGATATCTTATACACATACACACAATTTTAGTTGAACAAGCAAAACGCTAGCCAGTAGAGCTAGGAGTACCTATATCCCAGCTTTTCACTCTGTTGGATCATGTGAAGAATGTAGGATTCCTTGCTTGTTCCTGTGAGGCCAGGCAGTAATAGGATAGTGGGTCTTGTGCTGGCATCCGGAAAACATATGCTGTCATTATTATCAAACCAATCCAGTGAAATCTGTCCTCCATCTGTAGTTTTAATAACCTCACTGAAAGGAACAGTTCAAGAGACAATACTGATTAGGTTTTTTTTAAATGTACCATGAAAGGTATTTACAGTTCAGAAAATATTACCTGAGGAATGTATATACTTAATCTTATTTTAGTATTAAAAGTTTTAGCTAGCAAAATTTGTGTGTAATTGTAATTCATTAAGGGCCAGACTTTCAACTAGTGTAAGTCAGTATATTTCCTCTGTGGAGCTATGCTGATTTCCACCAGCTGAAGATCTAGTCCAGGGGTCGGCAACCGGCGGCACGCGAGCTGCTTTTCAGTGGCACGCAGCAGTGGCCGGGACTCCGGCTGGCAGGAGCCAGCGTCCAAACTCCAGACTGGCAGCGGCGCACCCTCTTCTATCCTGGGGAGCGCGGCACTGACCCTGCTTATCCACCAGGAGCCAATTTCCCGCCCACTGGTTCAAGCCCTGGGGCACCTCCGCGTCAGGCCAGGAGGGGGTGCAGGGTGATGTGGAGAGCTAGGGCTGTGAGAGGACAGAACATCACCGGCACTGTCCGCCGTCTCCCACGCAGGAAGAGGCGCATGTGCAGCGGGCCCAGCGGCTCTCTGCAGGCTGCCGCCGCTGACCAAGCCCTCCCCTGAGCCACCTGGGCAGCTGACGATGTGGTGCACAGAGACTGGGCGCTGCTGAGTGATGCCCCCATGCCACGGGGGAGTGCAGTGGAGGGGGCTGCTGCTGGGTAACCCACCCACCCGGTCCGCCTGCCACCCCTATAGGTGGGTGTCAGTGCAGTGCCCGGGGACGAGGGGGGAGGGGGCATGCAGAGTTACAGTGGCGCAGAGCCGCGTGCGGGGAAAGCAGCGATTCCCCACCTCCACTGCCGCCAAAATGCCGGGGGAGGACCTGCCACAATGCCCGTCCTTTGAGCCCCACTTCAGGTCCAGCCCTTCGGGGCGAACCTGCTTCCCTTGCTCCTCAGCTGCACCCCCAGGTCCTCCTGTACATGAGCAGCAGTGTCGCGTCCCCGAAAACCCGCCACTCACTTTCCCCCGAATCCTTGCAGCTCCCCTGCCCACCTCTCCCCACTCCTATCTACCCCCCCACTCCCTTACTGCCTCCCTTCCACTCCATTCCTGTTTGCCCCACTGCCTCCCCCATCTACCATTCCCATCTGCACCCCACCCTGCCTCATCTGTCCCAGATCCCTTCTCCCTTCAACTCTGTCTTCCTGTCTGCCCCACCACCTCCCTCACTCCCTTCTACTCCCTACTGTCTACCTTCCCACCTGTCCCACTACCTCCTCCACTACCTTGCCCCTTCCCATCTGCCCCCACATCCTCTCCCTTTTACCCCCCCTTCCTGTTGGGTCCTCACACTGCCTCCCCCACTCTCTTATACCTGCATCATGTTTGCCCCCTCACAACCATTTCCATCTGCTCCATCGCCTTCCCCGCTCCCTTCTACTCCTTCCTATCTGCCCCCCGCGCTGTCAGTTTGGGGTTCCCTCTGCTGGCCCCTAGTAGTAAAATGTACTACTGGCACACAAAACCTTAAATTAATGAAGACTCGGCACACCACTTCTCAAAGGCTGCCAACCCCTGATCTAGTCCTTTGTGAATTACTGGTGAAACCCTGGTCCCACTGACGTTAATGGGAGTTCTGACTTCTACAGAGATTCTAGTAACATGCTCGTCACTGTAGTATGAATGCCATTCAGTAGGACATTACACAACGTGACTAACTTCTGTCACATTTATTTCTCTCATAATTTCCTTAGGGTATGCCGTGGGTTTTGTTTTTGTACGTTAAGGGGGTTTTGTGTGTGTGTATATGTGTATGTGTATGTCTTATTGACACAAACGCACGTTGCTTAAATGAGGCCAGGATGTCACCCTATGTCAGCGGTTCTCAACCTATTTACCATTGTGGGCCACATATGCGGCCCACAATGTGTTATGTAGGCCGCATCCAATACTACCTGTATGGCCCTGAGGATGTCACATTGGCCACAACTCTGTGCTGATTGGGCTGTAAGCGGCACGCGGGCTACAGGTTGAGAACCCCTGCCCTATGTCTACACATTTTGCTAGTCAGTACTTTTAAACTCACCAAGGTTCAGACTGCAACAAACTTGACAATATGCCAAGAAACCAAGCAAGGCTTAAACCATCAGATCAAGTTTTGAGTCAATTTTATAATTGTATTTGAACAAACAGTCATATGCTCTATGAATTACCATAATGAGGCCTGTCTTGCATATAACATTTCTTTCCTCAGCAATACAAGTAAAATACTAGTAGCATTGCTGAATCACCTATTTTAAAGTGAATGAGCCAAATCCTGGGTCCTGCTAAGTCTGCTTTGCACTGCTTTAGCAATGAGACACTGACTTTAAGCTGCTTGAAGAGGCTGGTTGAGGATTCTTCTTACATGAGGCAAAACTCGAGTGGCACAAAGCCATTGTTCCCAAATCTATGCCATCTTCCTCACAGACCCGGGAATAGAGGAAATGTTGTGGGGCAGAAAAACAGAGCCTGGACAAAGCAGTGCTGTGCTCCAGCCATCCTAGTCGTCCTTTACAATATCCCTTTGGGAGCTATTGCATGCTGAAGCTATTCTACATTGCACAAGGGCTGAATTAGCATCTGCCTGGGCCCTGGTTCATGGGAGTTGTAAAGGTGACATAAAACCATTTTTCCCTCACCCTCGGGGCCTGTGCCAAATGCAGCTTTGAAGGACCTGAAGACTGAGCCCCATGTGTGTAAGGGAGATTATTAGAGAAGGAGCAATAAATATAAATACTGTGACAAAGTTCCGAATCTGTATTTGTGGGTCCTGCGCTTCCTGGCAGATGTAGGGGCCTCAGAAACTCATCTAGGCCCAGAGTGACCTCCCTTTCTCAGTAACTAATTAAGGGAGGCAGAAAAGGGGGGGAGCCCGGGCCCTCCCTCTACTCCGGACTCCAGCCCAGGGACCCTAATGGTATCAGCTAAGATGGCTGACCTTTTAGGCACAAAACACAATACAATTCCCTGGGCTACTTCCCCACAGCTGTCCCCACTTCTTCAAACTCCACTTCACCCTTACCTCAGGGCCTCCTTCCTTGCATACGATATGTTGTCCACCACTCCGTCTCACCAACAGCATAACTTCCTCCCACAGCTCCTAACACCTACAGCCCACCTGACTAACTGGGAGGTTTTTATCTGGTTTCAGCCAGTGCCTGATTGACTTCAGGTGTCCCAATCAGGCTAGCTGTTTCTACTCCTTTCTAGAAGCTTCCTGATTGGCCTGGAGTAGCCTTTGTTTGGCTATCCAGGGAACAGGGACCTGCACATCCTGAGGCTGATATACCTGCCTTCCAGCACTCTCCTATACCCTTCTGGTCTGACTCTGTCACAATACCTATTCATGTCCTAACTCCAGCATCCAAGAACAAAGGATAAACCTGTGGACAAGATTTATCCCTGGAACTCAGAAGAGTCGTAACTACTTACCAAAGAGCTGAATTCGGCTCTGATGGGGAATTAAAAGGAATACTAAAGGAGCAGTTTTTGAGCTGGGAAAAAGAGTAACGGTATGCTCCCCCAAGGTATGGTATACACTAAGACATATAGATCTATCTAGGTTATGATACCACAAGCATTACTGTGGTATCTGAGTTCTGGTAGTTCCTAAATTACTAGTTACATGAAATACTGTCAGCATTAATAATAATGTGGCTGCAGAAAAATCAGTAACTTGCAAGAAAGAGGCACTCACTTCCTGTACTGCACAGGGGGTCTTGAGGTGATGAAGGGACGCAAGAGGGTCTGCACCCGGCCCTCCCAGCACCATACTGTGGGGTAGTACATTTCTGTCACTACAGGACAATGTTCTTGGAGAAAGTGTCTGAAGTTCTCACTGCCAGTCACCAACTGAGGTTTCTACGGAGAGAGACCACAGTCAGGTATGCAGCATCCATGAACAGTCTACCAGTGAGCTGATTTATTTTTGTAATCAATTTTTGCTTTCATTTAACAAACATAAGTACATCAAATAGCATCAGCAAAAGGCAAAGAACAACACTATTGATTCTAAATATTATGGATTCATGAGATGTTTCTAAAACAGGTTATTAAAGTACTTATACTGTCACAAAAAATAGTTTACACTGGCATAATGCCTTCCATCAAAGGATGGAAAGCACTTTGCAAATATGACTTATGTCTCAAAACAAGTTTGCATAATAAGCAGATATTATTACCGCCATTTCACAGATGGAGAAATAAAGAAACACAAAGCTTAATCAATACACCCTTTGTACAGGAAGTTTGAGGTCTGTGGGAGTGCTAGTGCTGACATGATGTTACTTAGTCCTATCTAGCCTCTCAGCAATAGTGCAACAGTTGGAAATTTGAAGAAAAATGCTAGACACAGCCTAAATAGGACCAAATTCCACTGGCACACAGTCTTTTGCCTTAACTACAAGGCCATCCTTCCTTTGGTGGAAAAAGCCCCTGTGTATATTCCCAGTAATCTTATACACTGATTACTGTGCTTTCACAACAGATGAAACATCAGGCCAAATCCTTACCTGGTGTAAATTACACCAATGAGGATCTGGCTCATTGCATCCAAATTATTTGAGTCCACCCCACACAAGCCCTGACCATGTTAAAGTGGGACTGGTGAGGTCAATTAACCTTAGATGTTATACTTGAAAGGGAACCAGGGCTTGATAGGCCTAATAGCAGACAATGCTCAGCTGGGGGCAGAGCTGAGCTAACAGTATAAAGCCAGGAAATGTGAGCAGGAAGGGGCTGATGGGAGGAGGTCTGTAGTCACTCTCTAGAACAGTGGTTGCCAAAGCCTAACAACTTGTGAACCTCTTTTGCAAAAATATAAAATCTCATGAACCCCCTCCTAAAAATGAATATTTCCAGGGATTTTCTCCCTTACCTGAGCATAAATTATAGAAGTGGTGATCTTGGAAATAATTTGGGGTTTTTTATTATATACTTATTACACATTATTATTTATCATTACATTATTAATTTTATTACATTATGAAAATGGCAACACTCTTCCAAGATTTTGCTTTTGTGGCTCATATCACTTCAATAAAACCTCTACATGTTTCATCAAGGAGTACCAGACGTGAAACAGCATGAAGGTATTTAAGCAGCAAACTCAAATAAAGTGTTCCTCCCACAAGCATTCAGGTATTGAGCAGTCCAGGCAAACAACATGCAACTACAATAAAGATTAAACTTGTTACAGAATTTTTTCCTGAGAACTCCCTGATACATTTTGTAAACCCCCAACTGTTCACAAACCCCAGTTTGGGAACCACTCCTCTAGAGGGAAAGGGAGTTAGCCAGGGCCAAGGAGGAGAGATGGGGTGAGAGTAAGCCCTGGGGTCCTGTCCTGGACTAGGTAGTCTCACAGGAGATCCAGAAGGGATGAAGTAGCCACAGGGAGCAGAGGAAGCTCTGCTGTTAAACCCAGAGACAAGCAAAGCAATACAGAGGTGGGGTAGGAAAGAGAAGAGAAACAACAACGGAGACTGAGCAGGTCTGGATTGCTAGCAGGAAGGCCTGGCTTCCCCCACCAGCCACTGGGAAGTGGTACAGGACCTAGAGATGCAATGGAAGACTCTGTGATGTGGCATCCTGACAGCTTGTCTGGTGTGTCTGTGTTACCATAGAAGTGGCTGTAGGGACTATAAAGTGTCCTGGTCAGAAGGTTGAGTTAAATGGGAGCACCCCAATTCAGACAGAGGAGTGACCAACAGAAATGCCCGATGGGGTACAAAAAATAATAACCAGACCCATCCACAAGGAGGTGCACCTCTAGTGAGTCAATTATTTGTGAAATACAGGGAGGGAAACATAGAGGTGTCTGAGCTGCACATCAAAGTATGTACATCTAGCTAATAATGCAGGGAACAGAAACATCGTACAGAGGAGAAAGGTAAACTACTTTATTTGGCTGCGATGTCAGTAAACGTTTACAGCCAGAGAACAGATGGCTTAGTGGGGGGAGAATTTTCTGAATTTCTCCTTCCAACACTCCTTATACCCAAGGTCTGTCCACTGAAACTGACAAAAGCATGCTGTCAGGACAATTTTCTCACCATCCCCTGCCCACTCCCCATCCTTCCTCCCCAAAAAATTGGATATGAAAAAACAGATTTAATAAACCCCCGTACATCAGTATATGTAAGCAAATGAGCGCCCCCCTCCGGCAGCATGTGCAACCCAAACAAAGGAGCACTCCTCTAGTGCAGGCACAGTGACACTGACTGGAAAACGCCTAGAAAGTGAAATCAAAGCGGCTTTGCTCTTACTTGTCCGAAAGTGAAAGAAACTTCAGAGGCGAAGAAAGGGGGCGAGCGCTGAGCAGAAGTGTCTGCGGTTTGCAAACCCTGCTCGGCTTGAGCGAGCCGGCGGCAAATTTGTATCAGAGCCAAAGAGATCGCCTTTTTAAAAACGCTTTTTAACCCGCCGGTGACCCCAGTGTAATGCTTGTCTGTCCTCTATCCCCCGAACCATCCTCCCGCCGGTCTCCACTCACCTTGGCGATGCTACTGAGGTAATAGCAGGCGAAGGCGGCGCTGAAGCCCAGCACCAGGGACAAGCCCACGCTGGAACCGAACAGCCCCACCGGCACGTGGATCTCCAGGTACAGGGACAGCTCCCGGGTCAGCACCTGCAGGTCGGTCTCCAGCAGCCTCATAGCAGCAAAGGCAGCGCCGGAGGGCGGGATGCGGCGCACGCCCGGAGGTGGGGCGGGAGAGCGCCCGGCGGTGCAGGGCTGGGGACCGGCGCACGCACCCCAGGGAAGCGCAGGGGGAAGGAGTCCGGCAGCTGACCCCGTCCCTGCCCCTTCCCCGGGATCCAGACGGTGCCGACGCCGCAGCCAGCGGAACGTTCCGGGGCAGCCCCAGCAGCAGCGGAGCTTCCTCTTCTTGCGGCTGCCCGGCCTGCTCCGCCCCTGTCCCTCCCTCCGCCTGTCCAAGGCCGGAGCCGTGAGCTCGGGCAGAGATTACCGCAGTGGGTGAGGGAGAGGGCGAGAAGGCGCCCTGAGAAGGCGGAAGAGCCACACCCGGGCAGGGCGGTGGTGAGGCAAGGATGTAATGTGGGGGTGCGGAGATCTGCATGTAGGAGGATCCTGCCGCCCGCTAGCTGGGGGTGGGGGTGCGGGAATCAGGCTTGTTGCAGGGTGGGGTCAAGGCCATGCTTCCGAAGCCCTTGACTCACCAGCAGATGGGAGATGGTGTAGAAAGGGCTCCCCTGCCTATCACGTGTCCTTACACGCTTTGATAACTCACAAGGAGTGGCCATTGGCCCCTCCGAGACGGAGATGTGCACAGGAAGAGCTATCTGGGCAGGATGAGTTTCTTCTATGCTCCACTGTGAGAGGTTAGTGTCCTTGACGGGCCATCAACACCTAGATGTCTTAAACCAACGTAAATTCTGTCTGCTGCGAGGTGTTACGCAAGAATGCCACACATGTCTGAGTTACCTGTACATAGCCAATATTCATAACTTCAGCTACTAATATGATACATGCATATAAACAGGATAATCATACTTAGCAAATCATAACTTTTCTATCCACACCTTGTGACACCCTTTGTACAAGATTTGTTTCAATTGCATAACAGCTGCAGAAATAATGATAAAAATGGTCATATTCATTCATACTGCATCACACATGCCGGGCCAGCTCTCCACAGTAAATAGTTCGGGGATCACAGCTCTGGCAGAACAAGTCAATTCTAGGCCGAGGCTTCCACCTTATCACTTTCATGGCCAATGTCTCATTTTCATTCAGTCGCTTTGTGAACCACAATTCTTCAGACAGACCTAAAGCTCCTCACTTCCAATGACACCAGAGTCACAGGCAAGGTTGGAATTTAAAACTAAAAACTGGGCCATAGGTTCTCTCCACTCTCCTTTTTCATGGCCTTGCCCTCTCTGCCATCACTCCTGCTCCCATCCGTAGAACCAGGATTTATCATCAGGAACCACTGCAGTCTGGGATTGGTGGCCTGATATAGAACCCCTCCCCTGTAGTCACTACAGACTTTTGTCACCCATGAGCATGTGAATGTTTGAGCCACTCCCTAATTCCTAGCTAATCCACCCACCCCCTAACGCCTAATCCACCCACATTGTACCTGAACCCTTCCCAGCTACGAATGATACTCCCCCCAAACACCCTGGAGCAGGAAAGGATCCTCCCCATCTGACATGTGGGGACTAAGACACAGGAAGGGCTGTGACCCAGGTCACACAAACCTGAGTGTAAATCTGGGAACCGGACTGGATCCCAGGCTAGTGCCTTCCCCACAGGGGCAGCTTCTCTTTCTGCCTTTTAATCTCCCCTCCCTCTAGGGCAGAGTTTCCCAAACTGTGTCCCGTGGAATACTGGTGTTCCGCATGATGTGAATAGGTATTCCATGCAAGAATCATAATTTTAAAAAAGGATCTTTAAAAAAAATATATATATTAAATTTTTGTAATCACCGAGGAGATTAAATGGGTCTCTGTCTGCTGGCAGACTCAGAGTCTGCCCAGCAACCAATAGGGAATGAGAGGCCCTCCCAGGGAATGGAGGAAAGGGGTGAAGCCATTTTCAGTGAGTGGAGAGCTAAACAGGAAAAGGGCAGGACTGACTGGGTGGGGATCTGGTGAGTCCCAGGCTTGCATTCAGGGTTCCCCCTGAGAACTGGCCTCTAGGGACCTGACAGCAGATCTCTCAGCGGGGTTTTTTGTTCCCCATTGGTGATTCCCCATTTGTAGAGTTTGCTGCGAAACTTCCACAGCTGGCCTGAGTTCACCCTCCAGCTCTTTAGGTGAGACCAGTCACCGTATGGTCAGCTCTGCACTGTCCCCTTCATCCAGGGAAGCAGCCTGCTGAGTGTGTGTCTGGACACGGGGCTGGGAGGCTACAGTTTGGATATTAGTGTTGTTGTGTAACCTACACCTTGAGCCGTACACACCTTTGTGGTGAGGGGAAATCGTGGAACCGACACAGCCTGATTCCTTCCTCAGGAGGATCCTGCCAGCAGAGAGCCGCCCCTCTGCAGAGACTGAGGGGTCTAGTCATTTTTGAACCTGAGGATCATTCATGGAGACTGTGATTGCCACATTGTTTAGTTAGTTAATCTGGTCATTTGTTTTGGGGACCCCCTAGTCCCTGAACTGTGTCCTCAAGGCAGGGAGTCAGGGTCTGAGGATTTATAACCTGCTGCATACTACACCCATGGAGGAATTTACCACCTACTCCCACTTGTGAGTCCTTGGGGCTGTACTGAACCCAGTCAGCCACACTGCTACACCACTGCAGAGATGAATTTTATGGTAATAGGTCATCAAGGGCCACAGCACAGTATGCGTACCAATGGGACACTAATTTTACATTTGATACATCAAGTCACAGGTATTTTCAGGGCACAGGTGACCCTAAAGATAGAATTTTACCCTGTTATGTTGTATTTGTCTCCTATTTAATATAATTATTGTGTTGAATATATTGTGTGCGTTGGTATTATTTCTTGGAAGTCTCCAACTATCTGGTCAGTAAGTGGAGCTTACCCTGTAGTTAGAATTTTCCTCCCAAGCTGCCCTGGTGACCCTGTCAGGAAGGAATGAGGGGGGTGGATAAATTAATAATAATTAATAATAATTTCCTAGGAAAAAAGAAAGAAGATACACCCTGCTGAGTGGTTGGTGGGATCAGAAAGAACCCAGACCTGTCCATCAAAATCTGTAACCGGATTGTCATTAAAGGAGGTAACCAGATGGAGAGGAGGCACCTGACATGAGGATTCAACTTTCCATCATTATTCCTAATATTAAGTGAATATGTGATACAAAAACGCAGAAACACCAATCCCATTGAATCCAAATTTGTATTTCTGTTTATAAAAATAGATTTTCCTAGTAAAAATCTAATTGTTTGGTGTTTGTGTATATATAAAAACAGTGTTTTTAAAGTAGAACATTGTTTTTAATTTTGACTCTTGCACTTGATTTTTGTACTATTTATGCACACTTTCCAGTTAGAAATTGCTAGTTCAAGTTATTTTAAATTTGTATTTTTGCTTTGTTTTATAAAATAAAATGTATTTGAGCATAAATAACACATTTTTTATTTGAAAACCAAATGCCTACAAAATAATATTATAAGTGTTCCGTAAATATATACCAGACTAAAAAGTGTTCTGTGGCCAAAAAAGTTTGGGAAACACTGTACTATGGTTTGAAATGGACCACACTGGCCAGTTGACAAACAACATACTAGTGCACACTGCCATTTATATCCCTCTAGTTTGGATTAATTCACCATATTGATGAGCACTCGTGTGTCGTCTCTCTACTTAGTTTTCCCAGACTCTTGGAAGTATTTTTATTCCTGTCCTCATCTGGAGTTAGTTACAAGAGCCCAGGATGTTTCCAAAACACTTCACATATTTAGATAAGTGCAAATATTCACCAACATAATCCAGTTGCCCTTGGTTTGCTATTCCAGAGCAGTCCCTCCGTTTGTGATCTGCATGTCTGGTTTGAGCGTGGTGCAGTTTTGCTGCTTTTCTCAATTGCCAAGAATTAAAAGTAGCATTTGACTCCTAATTGGGTTTTAGGCCTGGACATTGTTCTCACACAGGCCTTTCCCTCAAAATATGATTTTCCCTAAGATCATTGTACTAATTTTTCCCTGTCATCGTCCAACCTTCAAACATTGAAATGGTAGGTGTGAAACACAATGAAATATGCACTTCCTTTTTATGGAAGTGAACTAATCCCTGGTGCATATATGGAAATGTTCATCTCCTAGGTCTCCAGTGAAGCATATGGGCACAACTCAAGGCTGTGAAAGTATAGAGTAAATTATTCTGATTACTACTTCACCACAGTATTCCTCTACATTGTAATCTTTTAATTAATTAACGGAATGTGCCAAATGTAGCCTAAAAATATTTAGAGTGGCACAGTACTGCTTTAAAACTAACAGCATCTTACAGCCCAATATCTTTTAAGAACATATTACTTTTGACTTTCCAGTGATTCTGAATGTATTTCTGTTTTGCAACTGCTTTTCAAACCATTTGATAAGAAACTGTCAGTACATCCAGACCATGTAATATAAATAGGGAACTTAATGATTTAAACCTATTTTTTGAAAAACAGGCAAAATGAAGTAATTTGAGGAGCGTATGCCCAAGAAGATCATTATACGTTTCTACCAACCAGAGTTGGGGAATCAAGCACGTTAAAAGTCAATTTGTGTTTCCAGCTGCAATCTCAATTGTCACTACATGTAGTGTTGGTTGGCTAACAGAAGACTAAATGACAGCTGCAAGAAGTAGTACATAGTGCTAATTTTCTATCTGTAGATCTAAAAGCATTTTACAAATGCTGATGAAGTATCTTCACCTTGGAATCTTTGGTGAAGTATCTTTACAGATGGGTAAACTGAAGCACAAAAGTTGACTTACTGAAGGTTGTATAATAAATATATGTCAAAGCTGGGGAATAGAACCCAGATCTCTGCTCTAATCACTGAGTTCAGTGACACAAGACCAATGCTTCAGAATCAAGTGTTTTGTTTCGTTTGTAAACTGAGGTTATACCAAATGTAGTTGTAGCGGTGAATGTAAGCAGAAAGGGTATTTGGACTCTTTCAGGACAATTAACCTATCAACAGAGATTCTCTAGAGGGGATCAAAATATCTCAGCAGTAGGATGCTAAAATCATTTGTGCTCTGTAGCATCCTAACTAGACAGGGGGAAATATAGCTTGAACAGAGCTGCATAAGAGCTTCCAGGCAAACAGAGAGATTGAATTGTAGAGAAGAAGGGAAGTGAAAGGTGAGAATAATGTAAGTCAGTTGTCAAAATAGCAAATAAGACATATTTATTATTTAAGCATGTGTATATTCAGACAGTAATAGTAACTAGTAATCTATCTATAGGACATACACTGGCAACAGGGCTGAACTGATTTTGTAAGATTTAAGAACAGGAATCTTCATGGGCCACTTCATGTTGAATGATTCCTCAAAATGGGTGTTAACTACTTATACTAAACAATCTTCCTTCTTCTTTTTAGCTGTGCCACACTAGGTGTGATCACACTGCAGTTAAAAACCTGTGGCTGGCCCATGCCAGCTGACTTGATCGCGTGGGGCTCAGACTAAGGGACTGTTTAATTGCAGTACAGATGTTTGGGCTCAGACTTTAGACACATGGCTACACTTGAAACTTCAAAGTACTGTTGCGGGAACACTCCCACGGCAGCACTGTGACATGTGAGTGCAGTCACGTGCAAGAGCTGGGAGGGAGTTCTCCTGTGACTCCTGGTTATCTACCTCCACGAGGGGATTAGCTCCGAGCGCTGGGAGCGCGGTTCCAGCACTCGAAGCCTGTCCACACTAGCTCTTTAAAGCACTCAGATTTGCTGCGCTCAGGGAGGTGATTTTTCACTCCACTGAGCCAGCAAGTTAGAGTACTATAAAATCTCAGTGTAGCCAAGCCCTCAGAGATAAAAGAGAACAGACTACTCTTTGGTCCTATGTACAGAATTCCAAGAGACACTAGAGTTGTGAAAGGGAGAACCTGGTGTGAACTTTGGTTATAGCTTTTTCTAAAGAGCAGAGTCCAAAATTCCAAAGATACTTGCTACATTTACAATGCTCTTTGCCCTCCATTCCTTAGATACCTTATTGGATCAACCTAGCTTTAATGGACTGAGAGGAAAGCCACAGGTTTTTCTTTGATTTTGTATGCTTGTCTCTAAACCAGGTTATTCAAACAGATTACTCAACCTACTGTTTATCTAGTCTTCTTTGTAACTAGTTGTTCTGTAAAAGTAATTAAAAGAGACCTCACTTTGGTGCTCTGCCATTTTGGCTGCAAAGTGGTTATGTGATGATGGGAGGCTTTGGGGAGAATTATTGGGTTTTCGGATTAGAGAAGGTCTCCAGTTACAAAAATAATGATCTTGTGAGTGAAGGAAGCCTCACTAATTCCTTTAGTACTAGTTTCTTTTCTCAAAGGAAAATCAGGTGGCTATTGGAGCTTAGAGACCATCTTGAAGAAAGAGGCCGGTGGGGAGCAGCAGTCTGAGGGGAGAGCTGGAACAATGAGAGGAGAATCAGGGTGTCTGGAAAAGGAGGAGTTGAAGGGACAGCCTGAGTAAGGGGAAAAATTTGAGAGGCAGCTTTGGCGTCATCTCTAGTCATAGCCGTCAATGGACAGGCCAGCTGGCCGCAGCGGATAGTTGAAGAGGCTTGTGGGAAGAATTGCTTGCAAAATGAAGAAGTGAGGAGAGTCTAATGAGGAAGAGGGACTGAGGAAGAACAGCAAGAGACTGCCCAATAAAAGCACCTGAGAGCAAATGGTTTGCATTTGCAGGAATTTTGCAAGTTCTTTGCTCTCACTGCAGTTCCGAATGGACCACTAAATTTCTGCGTAAGTATGAAATGCTTAAAGGGAAAATTAGGCTTATGCACTCTGTTTCTTTGTGCAGAAGTTCTGAAAGTTTTTAACTTTAAATTAAAAGAGGGTGCATTTCTGCTTATCATTCAAGTCGTGTTTACCTTGGAAGACACTCAGGAGCTGGAGCACCCATGTGGAAAAAATGATGGATGCTGAGCACCCACCCAGCAGCCTCCCTGTCAGCTCCCTCCCTGCCTCCAGCACCTCCTGCCAGCTGGCGGCCCCACAGATCAGCACCTCCCACTTCCTCCCAGTGCCTCTCACCAGCTGCAATCAGCTGTTTCGTGGCACACAGGAAGCTCTGGAGGGAGAAGTGAGGATGTGGCACGCTCAGGGGAGGAGGAGGAACTGAGGGAGAAGAGGTGGGGCAGGGGTGGGGCCTTAGAGGAAGGAGTGGGGTGGGGATGATGGGGCTTGTGGCAGAGCCAAGGGTTGAGCCCCCTCCAGCACTTTGGAAAGTTGGCACTTGTGCACATGGCTGCCCTGGGTCAGCTGACTTGGACTTGCGACGCTCAGGCTCTGGGGCTGAAAGATAGCTGCATAGATGTTTGGGTTTGGGCTGGAGCCTGAGCTCTGGGACCCTGTGAAGGTAGAGGACAAATTACATTCGGCATCATGTGAACTAATTCACATGATGGTCATTTAGGTCATTAAACCTAGCTTAGGCCACTGTTTAATCATTTTAAGTGACATGCAGCTGAACACTAATTGTTCTTGTTTCTGCATTGTGTCTGGTCTCTGCATCATGTCATCTAACGTAATAGTTCACAACCATGTTAAAACATGGTAAAATTCTATGGCATATACCAGGCTGATATCAGCCATGTTTGCTTGAAGTGCCCACAGTCTATTAGTAAATGTTGAACTTTCTGAGAAGGTTTGTGTGTGCTACTTCCTGAGGCAAATGCTAAGCTACAGAAATCCTAAAATATTCCTCAGTAATGTGGAATTTGCTTCAAAATCCACTGTTTGCCACAGGAATATGATCAAAATCATTTCTAGCCCCCATAGTTTGGAAGATTACTTTCAAAAGGTGACCTGAGTACAAACCAGTTCAGTGGTGCCTTCCTGAGCTTACAGACAGCATGAAACAGTAATCCAGAGAAAGATGAACTCCCCTATGAATTTGATAATTCTGAAACCCAAAGATGACAATGTGGGACAGCATAAAATAAACTAAATTAGTATAAAAATAAATTACTGTATTGGGTATATTTCTCATATTTATCTCTAATCCAATTAAAACTGCCATTTTAAAAAATTATCTGAAACTGTCACAGAACTTTGACAATTTTTACCGGACTGCCACAGAATCTAGCGACTTTCCCACAGAATGTGGGTTAAGTTTGCTGTGGAGTTCATAGACCCTTGTCTATAGCTACAGTTGAGGTAACACTTCCATTTAAACTCCTCTATTTTCATTCCCTTATACATATCTCAATTTTTTGTCTGAAAAGTTGCATGCTTAAATTAAGCTCAGAAACAAAACATTTTATAGTGTTTTATAAAACTTGTAGTTATTTAAAAAACATCTAGAAGCAAACAGTGAAATTCTGGCTTCATTGAAATCAATAGTAGCTAGCCATTGACATCAGTGGAGTCAGGATTTTACATAGGGAGAATTTTTTCCACCTGAACAATGGTCTACATTTCTTTTTGTGTGATAGCTATGAAAACTACTTATACACATTTTTGTATGATCTTGAATGAGGCGTGTGCATGCATGTGTGCGTGCGTGTATATATATGTATATGTTAAGAGTATGCACAGTATATAACTCACAAAAATTCAGAAACATACATGAAGGTGTGTGTCTTAGGGAATTTGTAGGAGCATTTTTTCATGAATGCACATCCAAATAACCACACCTGGTGTGTATGAAATCTCAGATACTTATCTATTAAAACTTACATTAATGTAATGTCAAGGTTGAGTTTAAAACATTAAAAAAGTAAGATTATTGTATGCTTGGATTACTAAAAGTTAATCATTACTTTAACAGATGATTTCATAGCAAGTAAGCCATTGTTTGTCAGATATTATTTAGTACTTATATAGGCCCTGATCCAGGAAAGCCCCTATGCACATACTTAACTTTGAGCACATGGCAACAGCAGTCCTCAAGCTCTTTAAGTACATGCTTAAATACCTTGCTGTACCTGGCCACTGATCTTATCTCTTCAAAGCAGTTCAGGAGCACGAACCAATAGATCCTGGCTTTACCTCTGTGAGTTAGGTAGGTACAAATTTCTATCACTTTTAGAGATGGGGAAGCAGATACAGAGAAGAATTGGGTTTCTGGATGCCAGTTCCCTGATTGGATCACTAGACCATGCTTCCCTCTTATTTAAGGAAGTGCCCTTTTTCCTGTATAAGTCTGGATGCATATGTGTTGTATGAAAATGTAACAAAACCCTATTGCATAATACTTGAAAGCATTTAATAAGTTCATAACTTTTAACTCTACTGAAATACATTAGACTACTAGGCTGCACAGGGAACTTGTATGGCAGCACAGAGAATAAAGTAATTTACAAATAGAGAAAGCTGGTGTATGTGCTATTGTGTATATGTACGTCACTGAGTGGACTGGGCCCTAAGAGGAAACTGGTTCAGGCCACTTGAACTTCATTAATAGACTCTGGAGAGGACAGCTGGTCTCTGAAAAGAGACAGAGGGGAACGGGAACCAGGAAGAAGAAGTTGTAGCAGAGTGATGATGCTGAGAGTTAGAAGGCTCCTCGACGCTGCAGTGCATAGAAAGTTTAATGGGAGTCTCATACTTCAGGGACCAAAAAATTCCCACCAGGTAGGTCTGGGATGTCTAGGCTTGCCAAAAGCAGGAAGGAACCAGAGTGAAGCTGGAACTCAAGTTAGAGTCTCTCGTGGGAACTGAGGTTGAGATGGCAGGGGAAAAAGACTCTAGCCATGGAGGGCTGGGAGTCACCTACCAAAAGCAAGGGAAGACTACAGGTGGGAGGGCCTGGCAATGATGCACGGGAGAGACGGCTTCTCTCCTGGGAGAAACCCCAGGATTGTGTGGAATTGGTTATAAATAAATTAGGCCCCAAAGGGAATGTTCTACAGATGCTGGACTGGCAGACTTTATTTAAGGAGCCCTGAAGAAGAGAGTAGCTGATGCAGGGTATGCCAGAGTCCCCGCTGGCTCTTAGGAGGTGCTGGGAGGCAGCTGACCCTATTGCATTGCACTAGTTTGTTAGAGGACCCTTAGCTCTGACTTTTTGTCTGCCTTTTGACTTAACATTTCAGCCTTCACACTTCATTAAGATTTTTCTCCTCAGCGTATAATATAGATCAGCCTAGTAAATGGTTGTAAAATCCACTTGGCCTGTGAGAGGATCCCAATTTTTGGATTTTAAAGATGTCTGCCTGACGTGGGAGCCAAACTCCAAAGTCTGCTCCAGAGTAGGACCTAAGAATTCATTGTTCTTCCCCTCAATCTGTCCCACTTTGCATCATTTTCTGTTGCCTATTTAAAGAGCACAACTGCAACTGCCATCTTGTTTGTGTGTGTGTGTGTGTGTGAGAGAGGGAGAGAGAGGGAGAGATGGATTTTCAGGAAGCATAGCTAAGGTCAGTAGTTCTCTAGGGATAAAGTTTCAAAGTGAATAAGAGAGAAAACCGTTCTGAGAGTCTCATGAGCCCTGGCTGCCTGCCTTAATGGCCACTGTGACCTTGTCTAGCATTTTTTGTACAATCTCCCACTATTGCAGCTCCACTGGAATGGTAAAGGTGGGAACACTTGTGTAGACAGGCTGGTGTTTTAGGCCCAAATTACCTGTGTAACTTAAAAAATATCAGTGGCATTAAGCATATGCTTAAATACCCTGCTAAACTGGATCCTAGCCACTTTTTCATTGAGATAAGTTTAGATGACTTCATGGTTAAAATGCTGAGAGCCTGTCTACACCAGCACTCCCACTTCTGGAAGTACAAAAGTGAGAGATTTAAGAAAAATGATCATGTAGACAAGGACTCAGAATTTGTCCATATTAATTACATTACATTTTGTGGCCACCTGCTATGGCCAGAATAATAGCCGCTCCTAGCTGACTGTACTGTAAGTGACTGTAACTTTAGTTTGCGTGGAAAAGAACAGGATTAGCCAGGCAGAGTATTGGTATTCTTATGTTGAGGTTTGAAAAGATGCCATAATAGTTTATCTTTGCCACTGACGGAGATACTGTTCCTTTATAGTAAGAGAAATGAATTTTGCCATATCATTTAGCACTTACGGAGTGCTTTTAATTAATAGATTTTAAAGTACTTCACAAAGGTAGAAAAGCATTATTAGCCCCCATTTCATGGGAAAGCTGAGGCAGACCGTGTCTACATGACTTGTCCAATGTCTTATGCATCAGGGAATGGAAACCAACTCTCCTGACTCCATGAGTGATCTATCTTTAAGTGAACTGCTATCTGTGAGGTTCTCTCTGCCCTCCTAATTACAGCACAAGTATGTTGCTTATTTCTCAGTAGAATGGCATGGAACCTCATCTTTTCCCATTTTCTTTTTTTTGTAATGAGTTTGCCATTTGAATCAGCAAAAGACAGAAATGAACTGGGAATTCAGGGTCAGGGTGACCAGATGCCCCGGTTTTATAGGGACAGTCCCGATTTTTGGGTCTTTTTCTTATATAGGCTCCTATTCTGTCCCACCCCCTGTCTCGATTTTTCACATTTGCTGTCTGGTCACCCTAATTACATATTCACGCTCAAAGGACTGCAACTTTAAACTGGCCATTTGGCAAACCATGTTTAGTCCTTTCCCTGAGCACGGAGGAAGAATGAGGTTAACTTATTGTTCACTGAGGACCATGTCACACATTTCATTCTGACACCCACCTCTGAATGATTAGCCCCAGCACTACTGTGATGACATACAGTCTGCTGTCTTTTGCCATATTTTCAGCCAACTAAAAATCCTCCATCCTTCCAGGTCCCTAAGAATGTAATCTTGCTCTGCAGTAGAAGGAGATGGTGTCCCTGCATCTTCTCCTCTTCCCAATGACTCAGTCTTTGCTGAAGAAAAGGAGAAGGTAGACTTCTTGGGGGAATCAAAGGCATGGGAAGTGAGACAAGATCTTAAAAATACACCGGAGTGGGTGAAATGTCACTCGTACTTAAACACGTTAAATGAAGGCATCAGTAATGTGTTGTTTTTTTAAAAGTGTAGTGTGTTTTATGAGAACTTGTTTACATTCAGCAAGTTTTAAAAAAACTTCTCATTCTACTGAAACTGGGAAAACTTAATGCATATTTCCAGTTGTGCTAATTATTGCTGAAATATTTTATGAAAATTGGAAAGAAATTAAAATGCATTATTAATGATCAAGTTGGTAAAATAAAATGTAATGAAGAGGGTGAAACTGCTACAGTTAAATATATACGTATCATAGCTTTAACGAGGAAGACTTTGTAGCACCTTAGAGACTAACCAGTTTATTTCAGCATAAGCTTTCGTGGGCTATAGCCCCCTTCATCGGATGTATAGAATGGAACAGAAGTACAGAAAAACTTCCAGAACAGACTCCAATGAGAAACTGAGGAACTGGAATTAATTTTCAAATTGGACAAAATTAACCAAGGACTAAATAGAACTTGTGAATGGTTTGCTCATTACACTGATTGCATTTTTCTAGTTAATTTACCTTCAATAGTTGTATCTCTCCTGTCAGACACAGATATCCATTTCAAAAGGTACATTTTTCTCCTACTGATAATGGCCCATCCAAATTAAACAGCCTCTTAGAATTGGTATGCTAATGTACAACCTTTTTCCTTTTTTTTTTTGCTTTCTTTGTGTATAAATGCATCTTACTTCTGTTCCATTCTATGCATCCGATGAAGTGGGCTATAGCCCATGAAAGCTTATGCTGAAATAAACTGATTAGTCTCTAAGGTGCTACAAAGTCTTCCTCATCTTATTTACGGATACAGACTAACACGGCTGCTAATCTTAAACATAGCTTTAATGAATGACTATATATGGCCACAGGAAGGCAGCAAAGCCTGAGGAATGATAAGAGTCTGCTGTATTTTAAACCATAGACAGATTAAATGTGGCCTATAGAGGAAGCCCATGACTGCCCTTACAACTGGTTGAAATTTTTAATGTCCATTTCTGATTAAACATTTTTTAGTTGATCAAAACCCCTAAATTTTAGCTGGGCAAAATTTTCCACCTGAACCATCAAAGACTTTCAGTGTTTGGGTCTCTTTTTTTTTGACATTTCAACCATCGCCCTCAAACAAAAGAATTGGTAGAGTGTCTTTGGCTAAAACAATTTTGTTTTCTATCAATTGCTGTCATGTGAATTTATTTCCCTTAACCAGCTCTAGACTCCCCATAATTCTTAAAATAGAGATGGGGCCTGAGGAGACTGCACCTCCCAATTTGCAACGGTTGCTAAGGGCCCTGGCAAAGGAGAGGAGATTTTGGATCCAAAGAGGGAGGTCCTGTGCTGGTAAAGTGACCACAGTGCAACCATGAATTCCTCCACTTAGTGAAAGGTTTTGCATTTGGCTGAGTTTGCTGAAAGATTTATAAATGTACATGCAATCTCACAAAGTCAGGGGTGCATTTATATCCCTCAGTCTCAGTGACTCAACCAATAAGGAGGTTTCATCTAGCTCATAACATTTCTATAGGCTGCATCTGTGTATTTAAGACAGGACAGCTACGATACATTCCATTTTATGTCCTCAGCTCTTGAATAATTGTATCTGCAGCCCTCAATGGGACAAGTTTTGTCATTTCTGCTTCAAGTAGATAGTAACTGACTGCAATGATGCTAGTCGTGTAACCAAGGACTACTCAAATACATGTGTTTGAAAGATCAGGCTCAGTGCTTTTTAAAATTTAATAACTGTTTTTATAGGTGTTCCTGAAAACCGAAGTATGTCCAGAACTTAATTGGGAGACTAAACACATTTTCTTTGTAAAGTGCATCACACAAGGCAATCTACAATTGATCCACACATACGATAGGCTTCAAAATGAAGTCATGACTTGATAAAAGAATCAGAAGTTTTAGCCTTTCAGTTAGTCATGTAATCCTATACCCAAATCAGCATACCAAGAGAGTATTTCACACACTGGATGGTATAAATTATATTTGGGAGCTTCCACAGATGTTAGTGTTTGTCAAATTGTATGTACTGTGACGGAGTCAGACCAGAAGGATATAGGAGAGTGCTGGAAGGCAGGTATATCAACCTTAGGATGTGCAGGTCCCTGTTCCCTGGATAGCCAAACAAAGGCTACTCCAGACCAATCAAGACACCTGGGGCCAATTAAGAACCTTCTAGAAAGGAGTAGAAACAGCTAGCCTAATTGGGACACCTGAAGCCAATCAGGGACTGGCTGAATCCAGATAAAAACCTCCCAGTTAGTCAGGTGGGTGTGGGTGTCAGGAGCTGTGAAAGGAAGTTATGCTGTTGGTGAGACTGAGTGTTGGACAACATATCATACAGAAGGAAGGAGGCCCTGAGATAAGGGTGAAGTGGAGTTTGAAGAAGCGGGGACTGCTGTGGGGAAGTAGCCCAGGGAATTGTATTGTGTTTTGTGCCTAAAAGGTCAGCCATCTTAGCTGATACTATTAGGGTCCCTGGGCTGGAGTCCAGAGTACAGAGCGGGCCCGGGCTCCCCCCTTTTCCATCTTCCATACTGGCCTGTGATGAAGGTAACTCACTAGGTGGTGACTCTTGCCAATTATACTGAGAAAGGGAGGTCACTCTGGGGCCTAGATGAGTTTCTGAGGCCCCTAAATCTGCCAGGAAGCACAGGACCCACAAGTACAGACTTGGAGCTTTGTCACAGTACATATATAAATCTTTCAGCAAACTCAGTCAAACGGCAAATCATTCACTAAGTGGGGGAATTCACTGTTGTACTGCAGCCACTTTACAATGGTTGCATTGCTAAGGAGCCCCGGAGGGGAGAGGAGATTTGGGGTCCAGTGAGGGAGGTCCTGTGCTTCTTGCAGATCCTTGGGAATCAGTGAGATTTGGGGGCTGCCACTTAACCTGCTTCTACAGGAGGAACCCTGGAGAGCTTGTTCCCTGCAGTTTTTTCTGGCCACATAATAATGATTAGTGTGTGCCATCTACTGGGTGGAATCTGAACTGTCCAACTAACTGCCAAAGAGGATTCTGCTCTAGTTACACTACAGTAAGAACTCAGTGGTAGCCGTGTTAGTCTGTATCCGCAAAAAGAACGAGGAGTACTTGTAGTCTCTAAGGTGCCACAAGTACTCCTCGTTCTTTTTACAGTAAGAACTGGTGCTTTTGGAGTGGGAGGATTTGAATTCTATCCTCAAAGTCACTGTGGCTATTATATGTTGAAATGTGTCAACCAGAAAGTTCCAGGTGGTCACAAACATTGTGGTGGCCACAAGATAGTTACTAATTAACTGGATTCCCCCCTGCCAAAAAAAATTTAGACTCATCCATGACATTATTCTGAATACTTGTGTGTCACTTAATATATGAGTATAAAAAAGTTACCTGTCCCCTAGAGCTTATATTAATTGGAAAGGTGACATATCAACAGTGGGATAAAAACCTATGTTTTTTGGTGTAGCTTTAAGAAGACTCAACAGAGGAAGGGGAAGGGAATAGTTTTTGGGAGAACTTTTTGTTTTAACTGATCACTTAGTAGTTCTGTTTCATATTTTTTTTCCTTTGATACCAGCCAGAGGAGAGATCATTAGAATAGAGATTGGTAATAGAATGCTAACCAAAAGAAGTGAATTTTGATAAGCAATTTGAAGGTTAATTGGCTCACTCAGAGATGGGGGCTATTCAAGGGTGTGACTTGGAAAGAAAAAAGGGAAAGGTGAGGGGCATAGCTGGACATGAAAAAGAATGTAAATGAGAATAAGAGGAAAGATGTGAGCAGGGCGGAGGTGTACATAGGACCTTGAATATGAAGATGAAAAATCTGAATTCAGTGCAACAAGAAACAGAAAGTGATTGAAGTGACATTTTCATAGATATTTGAGAATATTAGTGTGGGAAGAGAGGCAATGAAGCCATAAGGGAGAAGATTGAAGAGACCCTTATTCTGTTTCCAGTTAAAAGTATTGACTTCTGTTTTTCACAGGATCAGCACATTTGACATAATTTCAGTTTTCTGGTGTCTCTCATAACAGGGTATCTGGCTCCTTAAATGAAACTGAGCCCAGCTCTCCTGTCTCAGTCCAAGTGCATGGTTGATTGGTGAAATGGGGAGGGCAGGGCTGCATTTGGGATTTACAAATGAGAGCAAGCCCGAAGGCAAAGGAAAGTCCAGAACTTAGAGACTAGATAGAGGGTCAGAGTTCAGAAACAGAGCTGGCTAAGAGCTTCAGGGATGCCTCTGAAGAAGAGAGTGGTGAGACCTCCCGAGTGGAGCCAAATCAGGCTGATGAAAGCAGAAAGCAGTCAAGGGGTCACCTACAAATTTCCCCAGCTCAGAGAGCCATGGCCAGAGCGGGCAGAAGGCTGAGAGTAGCAGAGAGAGATGCCTGCTAGCTCTCTCAGCCAGTGAGATGAAGCTGGAGATCAGAGGGGTTGAAGGCTGCAGGATAATAATGAGATCTGGGTGAGCCTGCTAATGTCTCCTGGCAAGAGCTAGAACCAGCCCTGAGAATGATGCAGGGCAGAGATGCACCCAGCTAGAGGGGCTGGGGTGAGATGTGGTGAGAGATGGAGCACTGTTTCTGAGAGTGTAGGCAGAGTGAGATACTCGAACTGTACCAGGGAGCTGGGACATGGTGAGAAATGGCAGAGCTGTATTTTGTTTGGTTTTAAATTGTTGGACCTTGAATGTAGTGTTTGGATTTTTCTGGGAAATTGTGGACTATGGTTGTGGGACTCTTGTAATTAACCTATCGATGGACTATTTATGTTTAGAAAGCTTGTGCAGAGTAACTGGTTGAGGAGGTCTTCCTTGTGCCTGAGTGAGAGGAGTTCAGTGCTTTTACATACACAATGTGCCTGGAAGAGAGAAACAGAGGTCGGGGCTGCTGGCAGAGTCACCCTGAGGCAATGAGGGGGAACCCTGTAAGCCACTACCGTATGACTAGTCTCTATCTAGGTGTGTTCTTGTCCTCAGGATAGCTGAGACATTATCATGCCTGTTAACTCCCAGGGCTCTTTCCTCACACAGCCTCTACACCTGTCATATCTAATATGTGCTATGGATAGCTCATTCCTTGAAACCAGAATTTGTCCATAGTTTTTGCAGATTAATCTTGTTGACCCAAGAATTGTATTAAAAACAAAACATCTCACACATCAGTTTTTTTGTTAACATGAAAAGTCATCTTTTCAGGACCAAGATTTGGATGGGATACCGTGGATTTAAAAGCACTGAACTCCTCTCACTCAGGCACAAGGAAGACCTCCCCAACCATTTTAGCCATCATCCTTAGATCATCCTTAGCAAGGAACATCAGCTGATAATCAATATCTAAAAAGTAGAATGAATGAGATGAAAAAATTATGATCCTAGAGCCACCAATGAATCCTCAGTACATCAAAGACCAACAGTTGGAAAGAAAAAAATGTTCTGGTAATTTTCCATTCACAACTCTTATGAATCTGTGTACAATTCTGTCCGAATAGCTGCAAAATGCCGCATACTAACGTAATAAGCTCAAGTACAAGCAAAATTCACTCTCAGCATAAAGACAGCCAAGCAGTTTAAGAGTGACACACCTTCCTGGTATGATACGTGTTAATCTTTTGAGGCTTCCATTGCAGAAGTGGAATTCAAACTCTGTGGTAGGGAATGGATGCAGAGAGGGCACATTTCATATTAAAGGAGCTATTCCTTATGAGCAAATATTTTGAAGTCTTAATATGGTAGAGGAAACAGTGACTAATGGGATCAATGCTATAGTCGTTTAGAAGTTTTGTGTCACTACTGTGCTACTACTGTGAGAAAGCTGTACGCAAGAAAAGTCAGGAAATGCTTTCATGAGCTCTTCTACCACTGGTGTGTAAAGGAAGTACAGAAAGGGAAATAATGACCTAGTTATGCGGGAAGCACAGCTAACTTTTAGCAGTTATTTTTCTCTTCTGCCTAATCATGTTTCTTTCAAATCTTGTCTAGGATGCTTAATACTCAGCATAGCAAATCCTTGTAAGGACAAACAAGAACAATGAGATAACATCAGTCAGTCTTCTTTTAGCTATATCTTCTGTCAATCACGATATGATTTCTTATTAGAATAGAACGAGAAAACATTATTTAAGATGGATAAACATCAACATGGCATGTGTGGAATTAAAGGAAACCCAATAATAATCTTTAGAGGGAAATGTGTGTATGTGTGTGAGATTTATTAAGAGCCATATTCTAGATCTTTGCTCAAAGTCTGGGTTTTGTGCAGGGGAACTTCATGGGGGGCCAGAGTTGGGTGAGGGTACATACTCCTTTTCCCCTCAGTGTCTGAATCATAAGCATACCTACTATGATAGCTTCTGGGCTGCAGTAGCGCCTGCTGCATCCACACCTACCTTGGGGCTTACAGAGCTAGAACTCCATAGTGAGCTTGGAATATGTAGAATCCTGTAAGGCAACACCTCATCTACTTTGACTGCATAATGGAACTGTAAGGTTCCAGTCCCTTTAGAGATTTGGCCCTAAATATGCATGGAAATTCTGGTAGGTGTTCAACATTAAGGCTGTGGTGAAGGGTTCCTGCTATTTGGAAGCACAGGGTCCTAGGCCAAACAAAGCTAATGAACTTTTTATTTAGTGGATTGTCATGCTCTTTCATTGCCTATTAGACTTGTCATAAAATGTGAGTAAAAAAAAATGGATCTGCCATCCTCATGAAATATAAACATTTCCTGAGCTTGTAATCAAGCAACTGTGAAAAAAATTAATGTTCTCATAACGATGATCTCATCTAATCTTCATCTTTTCTCTATTTTAGTCTTGCTTTGAACGTGAATTTCATGGTATGTAGGGCAAATGTGAGTTCAAAGCCATTAAAGGTCTGGAAGAAACCCCCACAAGGGGGAAGTAATATTTTTGTGTTCCTGACTCCAATATTGTGATACAAATAGCTACACGAAAGACAATTCCTATATTTGCGTGCCATAATATTAAAGGAGAGTGGATCTTCATAGCCTTCTACGTTTCCTTAATGGAGTTTGTCAACCTCATCCAATGAAATCTGCAGTTTTCAAGCCCCCATTTCTGATGTATGTACACTTGAGTCCACCTCTCCCCAGCATTCCTTAAATTACATCTTGCACAGGTGTCTTCTCCTTTTCTCTGCCTTTCTCTCAAAGCTATTATTTCTTCTTCTTCTCTCTCTTTGCAGTACTTTTATCTTATTTTTTGCAGCTCCTTTTCAGTTCTCGTTCACCTTATTTCCCTCTCCTCCATTTGCCTCTGATCTTTTCCCATATTTCATTTTCCCAGTTTCACTCTGCTTTTTCTCTCTCTCAAAGCATAGTTGACAACATGGGAACATTTTTGAAACAGGCCTTCTATTAAGCAAGGTCTTGCTGCCATTAGACAAGCCTCCCCCACAGCCAGTGGATAGGTTGGTGGGCATGTTGAGGAATTTTAGGTTATTTTATTTTTAGAAGGTGAGAATCAAATTGACCGCAATATTTGGCTGATCTGAAAAATCATCCCTTGAAAAAAATGTTCCCTTCCCACAGCTCACCATTTCCCCCCATCCCCCCATGGTTTCTCTATTCTCCCACTACAGTGACAGTTACTTGCAGGATCAGTATATGCTTTCTTCTTGACGGTGCCCTACTCTCTTCCTCTACTCCTCCCCCCGGTGCCCATATCTGACCAGCAGGTCCATGCTGTCTAGGCTGAAATCAGTATAGCTGTAGAGGCAGATGCCGGCAGGGTCGAAGTTGGCTGCCATGGTCCCAAACCCATGTGACTCCTCTTATACAAAAAGGGTGTGGAGCTTAAAAATATGCGGCAGCAGGGGTGTGCATGGCACCACTATTATTACGTATGTGTGGAGGCCCCGCATTGGGAACGAGGTCTTTCACTACCCTCAGTAGATGAAAAGCTGCAGTGGATGATGCTGCATCAAAGAGGTTGGGGTGGCGCTCACCCAGCCAATGGACTGAAGCCAGAGCGGTCCATGCGCCCGCAATGCCGTGTGCAACGCTAGACTCCTCTCCCTAGGTGGCGCTGATGAGCGTCCTTCTCTTGCGTGGCACCGTTCTCCTTTCACGCACAGGGGCCTCGGATGCGCATGCGCCGCGAAGGGCAGGGCAGGCGGTAGCGCATGCGCCGTGTGTGTTCCTGGCCGGAGGATGAGGCGGCGATGGTGGTCTCATTGTTTCCCCGCCCCCCGGCTGCCGGCCGCCGAGGTGCCCGGATGTAGTGGGTGAGGCGGCGTCAGGCTCGCTCCTGTCCCCGGGCCGGGTAGTCGGTTGGCGAGCGGCTCGAGCCGGGAGCGCCCAGCGCGGGCAAGCGGGGGCGGGGGAGCCAGAGTCTGCGCCGAGCCGCATCCTGCCCCGGCCAAGCGGAGAGGCCCCGCTCCCCTCCCCCCGTGCAGCCCCCGCGGAGACGCCCCCCGCCGCCGAGCCTCCCGCCGGGCCCCCGCCTTCCTCTCCCGGGCCCGTGCGCGAGCGGCGGCCCCGGCATGAGCAGCGCCCGGAACAACCGCGTGATGGTGGAGGGGGTCGGGGCCCGGGTGGTGCGGGGCCCGGACTGGAAGTGGGGGAAGCAGGACGGCGGCGAGGGCCACGTGGGCACCGTGCGCAGCTTCGAGAGCCCCGAGGAGGTGGTGGTGGTTTGGGACAACGGCACCGCGGCCAATTACCGCTGCTCCGGGGCCTACGACCTGCGCATCCTGGACAGCGCGCCCACCGGTAAGGGCGCCCCGGTCGGAGGAGTCCCGGACGGGGAGGGGGCGGGACAATCCTCCCCCCCCCCCCCGGCCGCTTGGCAGGGGGGTAAAAGGGGCTGGGACCCTCGGGGGGCGCCGGGGTGCTGTGGACCGGGCCAGCGATTTCTTCTGCTTCCCCTCTTCAGGGTCCGAAATCCTCCCACTGGAGCTGATGGGATGAACTTGAGCCGCCGGGCGTTGCAGGCTGGCCCTCGCTGTGAGGGAAGTAGCCTGGACACATCCGTTGTGGACATTTAAATCTCGATGAGATAAAACATTAGTAAAATGTACAATGGGGAACAGTCGTGCAGGAGTGGGTGGGGTTGGAGAGAGGTGGTGGGGGATCCAAGATTTTTCATGTTTTTATTCTAAATATCTCTGTCAGACTGATTCAGTCACTTTGTATTGGGGGCAGCAAGATGTCTGGCAGCAGCTCTTTGTTAGAGCTAAACACATCATCTAATTTAAAACACATCTTACTTACATTACCCTTTATTTCCACTATTGGAACGGCCACAGCACATTAACACCCAAGTACATTTTAAAAAATTAATTATTTTAACTATCTGTTTATGCTTTGAGTTTACTCAGCTTGAAAAATAAGTATAGAGAGCTGTTGGTTTAAATCTCATGTTCTCCTGCAGTGACACTTTGCAGCAATTTTGGTGGTGTAAATGCTGCAGGGGATGTTCAGGCTATCAAAAACCAAAACTGGTGTCATTGAAACTTTCAGAAAAAGGAAAATCCCTGGGAATGTGGCTTTTTTAAATAAATAAATAAATAAAAATTTGGGCATAAGTTTACTTGACAGGTTTGGTTCAGAGGAAGGATAATTGATCAGATTTATTGGAATTCCTAATGTTTTCTCTTCATTTCATTTCTTATATTTGCATTTTGCCTTAATGAGGGAAAATGAGTGTGAGGAGGAGAAGGCTATCTTTCATTCTGCCAAAGGTCCAAATTATATATACACAAAGAAAAATTATGTGGAAAGCTTATGATGTTCATTTCTTTAGAGGACTTCATAAGGTACAGAAACACAGAACTTGTTTAAATTAATTGTTAATACAAATGTGCAACAGAGAGAAAACTTTGGTCATATTTAACATTTGAGATGGATATCCATGATTCTAAATGTGGCACTTCTTTTCTTACATGTCCTTTTGGTATAGTAGGATTGGACTGGGTATTTGGGAGGGATATGGTTTAGAAACGTAAGCTGAAAATCTTTTATGAATTGGTAAAGAAACAATAAGGAAAGAGAGAGTGTGTGTGTTTCAGTCTCAAATCCTGATTTTGCAAATGTTTATGCTTAACTTCATTCACATGAATGGACCTACTGAAACCTGTGGGCTGCTCCTGCTTAAAATTAAACATTTGCATATGTGTCTGCATGGATGGAACAGTTGGCACCTTGAATGCTCGCTGTTCTTGATCCAATGTATAGCCTTCAAAGGGATATAGTCAACTTGAAATGAATCTGAAAGTTCTTAGCTATTGTAGTTGCAAGTGACTGTTTTTGGTACTTTTTTTGGTGATTTTTCAGTTTTTGTATTTTTGACGTTACTTGTGGATAGTATTAGTTTCTGACTTATGTGTTAGCCTGATTATGGCATTCTCATGCACTTGTTTTGGAGAAGCTCATGCGTTTGCTTCTCTCCAGGCTCCGCATGAGGGTGTTTGCCATAAAAGAGAAGTAGAGAGAGGATTTGTTTTTGAGTTTTAGGCTAATGGATGTCTCCTCTTCATAGAACACCTGCATGGAGCCAAGGGGTAGCGGGAGTTGGGGTTGAGTGATACTCTTCTTTATGTCACGGTTCCCTGGGGTGTGGGAGCAATAGGAATTTGGAAAGAAGGGGAAGCAGCATAGCCTAATAGGGCACAGCATTAGGACTCTGGACCTTTAGGTTCTAATTTGTTTTGTCACTGACCTGCTATGTGTGGGAAGTCATGTCACCTCTATCCTAGCTTCTTGTCTCACTGTGTGATTGTTGTCTAGCATAAGGGAGCCTTGATCTCAGTTGTGGCCTCTTGTACTACTGTAATACAAACAATAGCAAGAAATTGTGGGGAGATGTTAGAATTTGGGAATCAGCACCTCGGTATTGTTAGAGTGGCAAGTGAGAAGGAATCCACAAAGGGAGGTGTGCACCCAAACATGTCTGATGTTGGTTTTGGGTCTGCTCACTGTCCCTTACTGAAAAGACCATTATAAACATCAGCAATGGAACAGAAAGGAATGGAAACGAAGGCGAGGGCAGGGGAAGGACCCCAAGTCGGACATGTTGTTTGAATGGGACTGTATCAGAAACTGGATATTTTTTAAATTTTTAAGAAATTTTGAGTTGTGTCTCTAAGGTTATGACTTGATTGAATTCTGCAGTGAAGTATAGATAATTTGAGGTAACTTCTCTTATGTTAGGCTATTCTAGTGAGAGCACCACACTTTGAACTACACAAGTAGTTGTGTTAGCATCTGATGAATTGTGTTAACTTGAGCTTTAACCTGTACCCCCTGACAGGCTATCCAATTAAGGTTAAGAACACTGCTGTACTCGAGTTAAGGGTTTTTGTGTATAGACAGAATTCAAATTAATTCTGCAGTAAAGCAAGCCCAAAATATGTTTCATATGTTTCTGAGACATACAAGTAGCGCTGATGTTTAATTATAATATGTAATAAAATTAACCCATTTTGCACTCAACCATTACTACCAGGATAATATACCACTGAAATAAGTGCATTACAGTGCCTAGATAGATCACCAAAAATTATTGAATTATCATCTTAAAATATTGAAATTCATCTTGATTAATGCATAGGGACCTTGAAATGAAATTGCTTGTCTTGTAATTCTTTGGGATGCTTCATAAGTATCAAATCTTGCAGTTCCCTAGCATTTCTGCACCTCTCTTGGTTAAAATGAAAATTGTTCTGCTGGATCATGGGGGAAAATGAGGCTTTTATCTCTTAATCAGCAGTCGTACTCCAGATCAGAATAACGTTGCTTATTAAAACTCTGTGTTGTCTGAAGATTGTTCAGTGACTTCAGAAATGATGTTCTTAGTACGTGTCTAGAGGTATCAGCTAGACACGTCCATTTCCGAGATTAGCTACATTGGTGAGGCAGTTTTGGGAAACATGCCTTTGCTCTATGTGTGTACTTTGTTTTGAATGGATAAATAGAGATGGAGGCCCCAGACTTGGCATCTGTATGGGCAGACTTTATGCCATCATGGAGACCCAGTGGGTCTCGTATGCTGGTATAACATCTGATTGTAACCATTAGGTGTTCAAATGGCAAAGAACAAATCTGCATGTCAAATTTGTCGCAAAGGAAGCATTTTTGTGTTAGCTGTATTTCCGATCATGGTGATATTTCAGTATCATATTGTATACTTCTTTTTGATTTTACAAGTTTGCTATTTATCACAATTTTCTTCCACAAATATGTTTGTGTTAAACAAAAAAGGGACAGGAAACATGCATAAATTTCAACTACAAAAAATCTCACAATCGTTTTCAGAAATTTTTTATTGCTAATATAAGGCAAGATTTATCCAAAAATATCACTGACTAATCTGTGAGCTATCAAAGTTAAAGTGCGTTTCTGCTTCTCTTGTGAATATGTACATGGTTAATACAAATTATTTATTGGATTAAAATGTCAGACTCTTCATTAAAAATGTCTAACTTGAAGAGTTACATTCCACATTTATTTACACATGCCTTAATAGTTAAGTCCTGCCTTAAATATTTTATAATTTCAGTTGTTGAAACTTTATTTTCATTTACGTGAACAATAACATATTTATACATATTTTATATTGATCTAGTAATAGACAGCTTGATTCCACCAAAGAGAAAAATTGTGGATTGTCAAGATATTTGAGATTCATCAGAACACCATGTGTTTTGGTTATATTTCTTCTGTGTTTATTTTGACAAGATGAATGCTGATGATGTCATTGTATACATGTTTGTTTACTAAAACAGTGTTTTTTAAAAAACTAATTCCCTCATCAGCTGCAGAAACACCTTGATTTTTTTTTTCAAAGTCTTGTGTCTATTTAGTTCCCTGCCTGTATAGTTTCTCCTTGGTAGGGCTGATTGGTATCTTGCATGGCGTTAGAGGTGGGATGCATATTACCCCAAACTTTTCTAGAGTAGTCATTTGTAGCCCAACTTTAATTAAAAATGACAAATACCCCTCTCCCACTTCCCTTTCCCACTTTCTCAGGGAGTATAAATTGGTAGCCTCAGTATTGTACTAAACAAGATGCAGTCTTGAATGTGGAGGCGGTTATTGAGTCAGGGATGTAAAAAGGAAGAGGAAATAGTCTCTGAAGAGAGGGTGATTTTAGAGCAGCCAAGTAATTTAAACTGAGGGGGAAAAAATAAGCTATTTTCCTTCAAATCCCTTTGAGTTAGGCCCTGGGATGACATAAGAGGCAGAATAGGAAGTAATTAGAGATGTTCCTAACTCTACAAGCAAAAAGGATTCACTTTTATTCACTTTGTCCAATGGGCAGTGTCACTCCATTAATACCTCACAGTAGGAAAAGAGTTTGGTGCCTTTTACCACACCTATTTAGTGTGGTAAAAATGACATGCCTTCTATACCTGGCCTTACAAGGAGGTCCTCAGAAGGCAGCCTTATGGCTGTTTTCCACTGTTCCTGGGCTGGGGGAGTCTTGACACACAAGCTTAGACTTTTGCCATATATCTTTATAGTCAAAGACTGATAAAAGATATTTGTCTTGGAGCAGTGACCAGATGGGAAGGCAGTTCTCTTCCTCTGCTTCGCGGTCCCCCACCCCCAAGCTGTTGGTAAAAGGAGTACTGGTTCTTACCACTGTGGCCGCTTTGCACGAGGATTCTGTCTTTAAAATTAGCATCTAGCTAGTAGGTGGCTGATAAATTCAAAGCCTTTACTCCCAAACCACTGTTCCTTCTGGACATGAGAAGGAACCTTTTATTTTTTTGTTTCTTTCTTCTCCATCAGAGATGCCTAGCTGTCTTAAGGAAGGTAACTGGGGGGGATTCTCTGCTACTCTAGCCCTCCTCTAGCATGCATTTTTGCATTGTCCTGACCACTGAATAGCACCACTCCTTATCGTTTCTGGTGCTCATAACTTTCCTAAACAGTATCAGAGTGAAGCTGACTTGATTCTTGTCCATTTCAGTGCTGTTCACAGGGTTCTGAACAGCATCAGTGAAAGCTTTTAGGCCTGCTTGGTTTTTACTCTTGTCTAGCTTGGAAAAGCTTTGAGCATATGGAGAGGCTTTGTAGCTGTCTTTTGACAGATTTAGGAAAGAATGCTCCAGCGGTTTCACGTGGTTTAGGCTTAGCAAGTTACCTTAATAACCAAAAGAGCTAAAACTTAATTTTTAAAAAAATCAAAACATAGATTCTGTTGAAATAATGGCAGTTGTTCATGGGAGCTTCCTACTGTTCACGGGCAAGTACTTTTATCAAACTGTGGTTAAAAATATAGATGGACAGAATTTATGTTCCTTTGTTATCCTACGGATGTTAAATATAAATCATACTAAAGCATCAGTTGTTAGATCCTTAACATTAACTGTGTCACTGCACAATAGTTGTTCCAGTTCCTTATTGCTCCATTGATAGAGAATTAATCTGACAATTAAAACTCCTCAAGAGATTAGTATTTTTGATGGGGATTTCTGACAATTTAATCTCTAGATGTTAAGGGAAATTTCATCATCTTTCCTCTTAGAATATCTGTGTTGAGTATATAGCTGGGGAAAAAATAAACGTAGTCTGTAATACATATTTAATTGCTGAGAAGGGCTTCAGCCATGGACTAGCAACCAGAAAGATGAAGGATAGTACCCAAACCTCTTCCACCATTCATAATTCCTTGATTGGCATGGGCTAATAAGGTTGCCACTGCTGAACCCTGCTTGGTCAAGTATTCTTTGGTAATACATTTAACTTAATTTAGGATGGCAATAAAGATCTAAATAGTATTTTTAAAATCATACTGGTGTCACATTCTTGTTTTCATAGGTATCAAGCATGATGGAACTATGTGTGATACTTGTCGACAGCAACCAATCATTGGCATCAGATGGAAATGTGCTGAATGCACAAATTATGACTTATGCACAGTTTGTTATCATGGTGACAAACATCACTTGAGGCATCGTTTCTATAGAATAACTACACCAGGAAGTGAAAGGTAAAATGTGTATTTTTTTCCTGAGTTTAAATAGAGGATGCAATTTTTTTGTGGATAAATACTTTTTCTAACTGCTAATTTGGTTATTGTAAAGTTAGCGATATAACATATTTGCTCAAGAAACAGATGCTGTTCCTGATTCTGCCACTGATTTATTTTTCAGCCTTAGACAAGTCACTTAACATCTCTGTCATGCTTTCTCTCTGTAAAATGGGAATATGGCACTTGCCCTTTGTTAAATGCTTTGACAGTTACAATTAAAATTATTATGTAGGTGGTGAGTATTATGATGTCTGAAACCCAGTATTTCTTTTTTCTTTTTTTTTTCCTTATAGCATTCTGTATTGTTACAGTATCAGAGTCCTAATTGACTAGCTGTACTTCTGTTTGTGATAAGGAAAGAAGGCAGAATAGTGTTTTTCTTCTTGAAAGAAAGTTTCATGTACAAGTAATGTCCATGAAAAGTCATCATTATTTCTGTGAAAGACTGAGACTGTTTTTCATATATTTTCTGAAACAAATACACATTAAGTATAGTGTGTTCATACTTGAGCTTTTACATAGCAGGTATGCATTTGAAGAGACATGAAATTTGAGCTTCCAAACTGTCCAGTAGAGAGTCTGCAGTGTATTTTTCTGTTCACTTATCTTTGAAGCCCAATCATGACACTTAAATGCCAACAGTTGCTTTATTAACAAATCACCTATCTGTGCATTTCTGATGTTTGCGCCACTATAGTATATAGGCACCAGAATACCTAATGTCAACGGGATATCTGAATTAGAAACAGGTTTATAACTTTGCTGGAAGATGAGACTTAAAGGATAAGTCGGGCCGGGGAGGGGAAGATGTCTTTTTCAAACGCAAGTCTTTAATAATATTTAATGTAACACAGAAAATGACCTGAAAGAGAAATTGATTTCTATACAATTTTTTTTCAAATCTGCTTCTGTTCAGAATCCCATTGCATTGATAGGCAGAATAGTCTTCTTTGTATTGCTTGATAGTTGAACTTTCCAGTCCCTTTTAAAAAGAGAGGTATTTGATGTAGCCAAAATGTTTCTGTGATTTAGTCTGTTCCAGCACATGCCCTTCTTGTCTGCTTTTCAGAGTTAAGCAGTGATAGTAATCCATAGGCTTACCATATACTTATGCCCTCTTAATGCTCATCGCCATAGCTTCTTCCTGTAGCCCAGTTTGACTTCTGCCTTGATGATGTAGCTCATATACATAGAAAGGCTCTGTTAGCTTCTGGAAACATGATGCTGTTGGATCCACTTTAGCTGTGAAAAATGAATTGAAAACATTTAGCTTTTTTTGGCCATGAAATTTGAGGGATAGTTCAAAAGAAGTGTTCAGAGATATTCCATTATTCTTGAGTGAAGGTAAGATGACAGCTCAACCAGTTTAATTCCTGAGTCCAGAATAGTATGGTGAAGTGCATGCTGATGTCGAATCTACTATTGATAAATCTCTCAGTTTTGTAGACATTTTAAAAGTTCTTTGACAGAAGGCTAAAATCCTTTTCCAAACAAAACATCTTTTTATGGACTCAGTTACTCTCATTCATTCGCTGGACAGAAAAAATAGAAGGAATCACTTAAAAACACTTTTGATCTGCTGTTTGCAATAGCAGCTTATTCCTTCTGTGACTCCTCATCTGCTAACTGGGATAAATTCATCAGGAAAGTTTTATTCTCTTCCTAAAATGGTTGCGGGGTAATGGGGGTAGAGAGGAGGAATCTAAGGTTCTGCTTAGATTAAAGATATGCTTTGTCTGCCAAAAATCTCAGGCTTCCTTCCATCAGGACTTTTAGAATGATACCTCACAAGGCATACCATAATTATATGACAAAACATACCATAATTATATGACTATGATGAATATCGGGGTGCCAGGGTGTCATAATAACTACCAGTTTAAAAAGAGGATACAGAATTAGGGGAAAATATAGATTTACATAGATGGTGAAATTTACTTAGAGCTGACACTGACGGGCAAAAACACATTGTTTATAAATGAGTGTGCATGCTGCTTTACTGACCTTAACAATGTTTGATAATACTCCATATGTAGGTGTTAATACATTTTGTTGTTTTGGCAATATGATGCTACCAGGAGCCTTGGAGATTACAAAACCAATAATCTTAATATTGCTTAAAATAATAATGGCAAAAAAGTAAAATTTAAGCATGGAAAGAAGAGGTTTTCACTATATGACTTTTCAGAATGCTTAATTTTCAATACCATGTGCTGAGCTTTCTCATAAAGACGAACTTATTTAATTCTGCTTTTCCTAGTTCTTTTCATTTTGTAGGATCTTTTAATGTTCAGTAATGTTAAGTGATGATTAAATACTCCGTTTCAGGACCTCTTGTGTGTTGCTTTTATTAACTTGTCATTTGATTTTTTAACTTTAGAGTGCTGTTAGAGTCTCGTCGTAAATCAAAGAAAATTACAGCAAGAGGAATCTTTGCAGGTGCCAGGGTGGTAAGAGGAGTTGATTGGCAATGGGAAGATCAAGATGGTGGCAATGGACGTAGAGGGAAGGTAAAAACAAAAATGGCTTAAATAAGAAAATACATCTTATGGATAATGAATGTTTAGATTATGTCACTATAAACTTCTGAAACTTAATGTTATTTACTATTAAAGTGTTTGTTTAAAAAGAGTACCACTTTTATTGATGTATATTATATTAGAACAGGCGTTCTCAAACTGGGAGTCGTGACCCCTGAGGGGGTCATGAGGTTATTATGTGTGGGGTTGCAAGCTACAGCCTCCATCCCAACACCCCCCTTCACCTCCAGCATTTATAATAGTGTTAACTATTTTTAAAAGGTGTTTTAATTTATAATGGCGGGGGTGTCACACTCAAAGGCTTGCTGTATGAAAGTGGTCACTGGTACAAAAGTGTGAGAATCACTCTTATACAGTGTAGTCTTGAGCTTACATGATCCAAATTGAAAATAAGACTTGCAGATTACCTGAATTCCCTGATTTTGGAATGTTTATAAAAATAAAGATTCTGGATGAGCTTTAGGACGATTCAGGAGTTCATGGAAAAACTTACGTTCTCAGATATACCACTCACTCAACCTTCACAACAGGAGATTTTGCTCTCTTCACTGCTATCAGACAAACCAAGTTCTGTATATCACTGGTTCAGCAGGTTGTTTTAAAATTTAAGTGCTTACTTAACAGGTTTCTACTTTGTGATCTATCATTTTGGGGACTCTTCCATTCTTATTAGATTTGGGCTTACTTGGAGGTTAGACAATTCTGAATGTTCTTTAGTTGGAGAGATACTAAATTAGTGACTTGTTCATGAAATAGTTTTTGTGCTAGCATGATGTCTTGGAATAAAGACCTTTTCAGCATGTTAAAACTTAATATAAAATCAGATGCAGTTCTTTAATTGACAAATCATGGATCCAGGAAACAGAAACTGTAGAAAACATGCAGGAGAATTAATTATATGCGCAGAAGAACTTGATATAAATGTGGATTTTAAACAGGAAGTAAGACATAGTATAATTTCTTTAACATAGATAAAAAAGAGATTATAGAAAATGAAAATAATTATTGTTTTAGTGAATTGATGCATTGAATCAAATTTATTTTGCTGTCTAAACATAATTTAAATAAAATATTTTGCTGTGCGAGCATAGTTAGTGTGTATTCTGGTATTATGAAAAATCTATATACAGTCTGGAATTAGCAATTTGGGGATCTGGTGAGTATTAAAGGGAAACAGCAAACTTGAAATCCAATTTTTAAAACAAGTTAAAAGGAGTTTCAGATGTTGCACCTTGAGGCTATATCTCCCTGATAATTTTTGTTTTTTCTCATTACATTTTCTTATTTATGAAAACAAATCTGTTATTGATATATGAAAGATCTACACAGAGGAACTTACAAGCAATAAATGGGAATTCAATTAAATACTGAGTAGTTATTTTCACCATCTCCTCCATGAAAGCTGAAAAATAGAAATATTTCTCTTTTTTTCAATGTTACATGGCATCAGTATTTCAGAGCTGCAAAGAAAAGATACAGCAACTCAGTCTTTTCATCTTCACTCTTCTTCTTTCCTGGTATTTAAGATGGGGTTAGAATTAAAATTGGGCCATGTCATAATATTGACTGTTATCTGTAGGCCACCAGCCTAATGTAACCAAACTAGTTTAAAACAAAAGCAAGTGCTGAGAATAAATTGTTGCTATTTTTGGTATTTTTAGTGAAAGTGTTTTTGTTTTTCTAGTAAGGACTTGTAAAAGCATTGTAAACCAGTAAATTTCATTTTGTACTTCTCTACCATTTTTAAACCAGTTTAATGGAAATAGCAGTCTGGATGTTTATTTCCTAGAGAGAGCATTAATTAAGGAGTATGAACATTGCTGGTAGAAAGTCATAAAATGGAGTTGGGGAACTGGAGTTCTGATTTTAAAAAAAGCTTCAGTAAATCCTGCTCTATTATGCGTTTAACTATGGATAGAAGTGGTGAAGGAAGTTTAAAGTTCAAACTAGGTTGCTAAAGTCTTGTAACCCATTTTTCTGTTTGTAAATTCAATAGGTAACTGAAATCCAGGACTGGAGTGCATCAAGCCCGCACAGTGCAGCTTATGTTTTATGGGACAATGGTGCTAAAAATCTTTACAGAGTTGGCTTTGAGGGCATGGTAAGGAGTAAAGCAACATAAAGGGTAAAATACTTGGAGGGGGGTAGGGTAGTAAGAATAGCTTATGTTGTGTTTTTATTCTCCTTTTGTGATATCCTTCTGTCCGTTTGCATGCTGTTAATCAATTCATTGTGAATACAGCTGGATGGATCATGAATATTCATTAGGAAGAAAGTCTTATCTGAGAGTTTATTAAACATCGGTGCAAATCATTTAAACTTTAGAGGTAGCTTCTGCCTGAATCTAACAGATATTTACATTTGCAAATGCAATTTTCCTCCTGGCATTAATGTTTTACTTTAATTAAAATTGGTAAAAAACGGAAAAAATTCTTTATAAACTTCCTTAAAAGGCCCTAACTTTTTATTTAATACCTCAGAACATGTTTTTGGAAAACCTCCACAATGCGAAGTGTCTAGACTAGACCACTGCAAGTCTTTCAGTTGTCATTTAATTTTCACTGCGAAGACCACTCAAAAACATTTTCAGATAGTTTTAGAGTATTTTTTTTCCTACTTTGGAGCTATTGTATTTCAGACTTTAGCACTAAGTTGCTCATTTTGATTTCACAACTTTGAGTACAACAAGACCACAAACAGTGAGTCAGGTTTGGTCATGAGACTTCCGTTGATATCTTTGTTTCTTTTTTTATATGCTCTTACCCTAGTGTGGGCCAATGAAAAGTTTCCTTGACTGTCAACTGATGAGGCATATTAATGAACATTATCAGTGTGTCATTTCTGTTAATTTTTTTTCTTGGTAGTATATTGAAGGGGGGAGATATACTAACTTACATTAGAATGTCCTTCTGTCATATTTCTACAATAAGAATTAAATTTAAGAGAATGACAAAACAGCTTTTGTAAAAATAGTAAATTTTGCACCATATCAACACTTATAGGATAGTCTTGTTTAATTTAGGACAAAATCAAAATATAAGACTGGTTACTTCTTCATCTTATTTATACCTCTTAATTGACTGAACAGGTTCATATTCTCAAAGGGGAATGTTTGTTTATTGGAATTATCAGTTTTCTTAGAATATCGGCTAAATAGATATTCGAGCTCTTAATAGCCCAACCATAAATAGAATGGTTTAGTATGTAGAAGCCTCTTTGATAGATACTACCTTGTACAAATCAGAGCTATTTCATCAGCCATTTAATAAAGAATAGTAACCGATTTTTAAAAAGAAGTTTCAGTTAAAAAACCCTACATTTGACATTTTTGTATTAAATGTGCTTTAATTTTCCATATTGAGTTTATTTTTGACACTGTACATTTAAAACTTTTGCTATAAATCAGCTTCTTCAGTAACTTACTATTTGTTTCAAAGTGTTTGCGATTATCAGTCATAACTGTGGATGGAAACAGAACTGAGATTTCAGCATTGTTTGCAACAAACAGGCACTGTCCACATGAAAGTTTCAGCTATAATTTTGTGACCAGAAAGTGGATGTGATCACTTAAGATACCAAGAAATATGATTTAGTGCTGCCAACACAGCCACCTTTGTGCATCCACACCTACCAACTACACCAGGGGTCGGCAACCTACGACATGCGTGCCAAGGTGGCATGCAAGTCACTTTCTGCTGGCATGTGGCAGAGGGCTCAGCCCACCAGCGCTCTGGGGTTTCCCCCGCAGGCTCCTGCCAGCCGGGGTCTCAGCCCGCTGCCAGCTTGGGTTCTCTACACCCAGGCTAGCAGCGGGAGCTGAGTGGGGCAGGTGACGGGACCCCAGCTGGCAAGGCACCAGCAGGGGAAACCCCAGAGTGGTGGCGGGGTTTCCCCCACTGGCTCTTTGCCAGCCAGGGTCCCGCCGCTTGCCCCACTCAGCTCCTGCTGCTAGCCTGGGTGTAGGGTACCCAGGCTGGCAGCGGGCTGAGACCCCGGCTGGCAGGAGCCTGTGGGGGAAACCCCAAAGTGGGGGTGGGCTGACCCCCCTCAGCCTTCCCTTTCCGCCTGAAGCCCCGGCTCTTCTGGACTGGCATGCGAAGACTTAAATTTAACTGAATAAATGAAGACTCGGCACACCACCTCTGAAAGGTTGCCAACCCCTGAACTACACCAAGTTTATATGTTAATTTGGGGACAATTAGGGCAGCTATCCCACAATGCCTAGGAAAGTAATTGACTACTAAAAGGACGTGTTCAGAGAAGCATTAACAGCACTCTGGGCAGCACAGTGTGATGGACTCTACTGCATGCATCTGGGAGGAAGAAGGCTTGCACTCAAACAGTATGGTGCTGGTTAAAGGAACATAGCCATCTGCCATCTTAGATCACTGACAGAGGTGAAATATGGTTAACTGACCATGGTTGCTAAAGGACTTGAAACATTTTGTTTGGATTCAAAAGCAAGTTAGAGCACTATGGGGTGCCTTAAATTTACACATGTCTAAAATAGATCTTATTCCCTGGGAATTCACTTAATCGCTCAGCAACCAAATTTCCTTTGCTTAATAACTTTAAAAATTGTTTGCATTTCTACAATGTTCATTCTAGCCTCCACCTTTTCTTTCTTTTTGTTATGAAGGGCCTTCCCCTCAACTGTGGAGAGTTTGGAAGAAATAACTTGGGTTTAACATCCATTAATGTCAGAGTTCTCTGTAAGTTATCTATGTATGTGGGTATTTGCCAGCAAGGTTTGAATAGCTACAGTGCTGAGAGAGTGAAGGAAACTGAAAGGATCCATTGTCCATGTTTTCCTTTTGGCATTATTTTAAACTTTTTCTCTTCCTGACTGCCTTCTGAGGCCTGTTCATCTACAGAGTATGGGTTACCTTAGAGTAGTACATCAGAGTTCTGAGAGGATTAAAACAAAGCTTATTGACACACACTTCCTCAAAAAATTAACTAAGAGAAATCTGTCATTACACCTAGGGTATTGCTGGGAAATTTCATGCACAGAATTAGGGTAGTATACTACAATAGAGGAAACTGCCTCCTGGATCAGTCCAGTGGCCTATCCACTCCAGTAGCTTGTCCCTGGCACTGATCAAACCTGATGCTTTAAGAGGAAATTGCAAGAAACCATTTAGTGGACAATTATGGAAACTTTTCATAGCAGTGTTTTTATCTTAACTCATCAGTTTGCGGTTCGCATATGGCCTGAAGCGTAAGGGTTTTTAATCCTATCTAATGTTCTTGGCCTCTTTTGCCATATAAATCCTTTTTTGAAACCTGCTAAACTCTTTGTCTCAACATCATGTGGGAATGACTTCTATATACTAATTATGCGTTCTGGTAAATATATTTCCTTTTACCCATTTTAAATTTGCATTCTTTCAGTTTCGTTTAAAAGCTGCTTGTTCTTGTAGAGAGAGAAGAGGGTAGCTGGGAGTGTCTGATACACCTTCTCCATATCATTCATTGTTTGGTGTACCTCTGTCTTGTCTCTAAACAGTCCCAATATTTTCAGTCTTTCCTGATACAGCAGACATTCATTGTTTCTAATTATTTTTGACAGTTATCTTTGAACATTTGTTTCTGCTGTCATTTTTGACAAGGGGTGATTAGCCTCATTCCTTGTTTTTAAATAGCCATCTTTCTAAAGTTTAGTGTCAGTACTAATTTTTGACATGATTCCATGGCGTGAACAACTATAGTGAAGTACTGTGGGTTGTCCACTGTTACTGCTTCATTCAAGTTGTGTGTCCTTTAGGATTAATTTAAAAATAGAAGAATAAGTTTTTGTAGACTGTTCTTTAAATCAGTGATACAGAATTGTTAGTTACTACAAGAAAAAAAAAATCTACTAACTGCCCTTTGGTGCATGAAGTATCAATATTTTTATCATCATGGTAATCAGGAACAATCCTCGAGCAAAAGGAGGAGTGGAATTTTGAAAAGCATTGGTTAAGCGTAATATAAAAAAGAGGGAAGATGATAGTTGTTTTGACGTGTGTATCCCTTGTTATATTGACAGAACATGGAGAGAATTGCTGTAATCTGATACAATCTGAGATTTTGCTTACTTGGAATACATATATATTAAAGGTTTTTATCTAAGAATAAGAAGTACATATTGGAAAGCTGGCTATTCTTCTGCAAGTAAATACCAGGTTTTTCTAAGATGCTAACCAGTCACACTGTAGTGTGCAGTGAACACAAGCGTGTGAAACGGACTACTATGTGTATTTACCATATAAAATCCTAGTAAAGTGGATGAAATCTTGAAATCAAGTCTTTTTATGGACTCTGTAGTACAAATAGTCTGTACTGACAATATACACCGGGCCCTTGCTATAGCCCATGTCGCTATAGCTCCGGTTCACGGTTCAAATTTAAATTGGGATCCATGGCAATGCGTCCCCTGCGTTAACGTATCCCCCGCATTAGCGCGGTCCCCATGTTAGTACGGGACTGTGCCTGGATCCTGAACCCCAAGCTATAGTGAGGGTCCAGTGTACTTCATTTATGCTGGTACTGTGTCAGAAGAGCTGTAGGAGTACAAATTTGGTGCACAGTTTTAAAAATGAATAATTACACATGTGTTCTCATGTATGTACATATAGTATCATTATTAAATAGTGGCATATAGCTTTAAGAAGCTGAGAATTTATTTGAGAGGAGGATTCCAATCATACTGTTTCTAGTGCCTTGAGATACTAGTGGCTGGGAGGTGGTATTGTGTGTTTAAAGACATATTTGTCACTATCTTAAGGATCAGGAGAAGCATGAATGGATTTCAGTTCATCTCTTGCTCGAGGATAGACTCATTGCAAGAGGCCTAGGGAAGTGGGAGAATGAGATAAGGCCTTTATGAAAGCATGTTTAGCTTATATATCTTCCACCACCTGTTCTTTTGTTCTCTCTTCTCCTCCCCCCCTCATTACCATAGCCTGAATACAATTGCCCAATCAGTTTTCTCTTCCCATCCCCTCAAACATAGAATGACCTTTGCCTGATGGGAATTGTACTCCATGAAGAGTAACACCAGATGGCAGCAATTTGGATTAGGGGATATGCAGAAACTAAATGGAGGGGAAATTGTGAGAACTTTTAATTGGGTTTATACAATAGCTGTTCTTCACATTTAATTATTTTTATATTATGGGACAGGCCCTTTTGGAGAAATAGCCAATAGAACTTTTTAAAGAGAAAAAATCTGATTTTTAGTTAAATACAGAATTCTGAAAGCATCCAAAATATCATTTTATTCTGCTTTTTCTGATATTCTCCAGGGACCAGAAGTTAGAAGTCAAGTTTTACTTCATAATAAGTTAAAATGAATGTCATAAACATCTTAAACAAAAAATGTATAGGCTTTATATTGATAACACTGACAAATCCTTACCCAAGCTGAATGCTGCACAGGCAAGCCTATCGTGTCCAGTATGGTATTCAGACCTTCCTGAATTCTGTTAATTTTGTGTTCTACCTCTGCTTGTATTGATTGCTTTATTTATTTATTTATTTTTAAAGAAAGGTAACGTGAAACAGTTTAACGCTTCTCTCTACAATTCTAATAGCAATTATGAATACGACATCTCTTGGTCATTGTAGTTTGTCAGATCCTAAAAGCATTAATCTGAGCATTAAATTTAAAGCATTTAATAATACTGGTTAAAATTGATCAAATCCTATCAATGCCCAAGCCTATCTTAAAGGAATAGGTAGTAGAAATAGATGTGTTACAATTTTGAAAAAAATATCTGAAATTTTGTTTGCATTCAGAAGTGGTGTAATGCATTTATTTTTGTATGCATGAGCTTTTCATCCTCTAATATTTGAGAGTATTTCTGTTCTGATTTCACTGATTCATGTCATCCTGCAAGTTCACCCTGTTAAAACTAAAATTGTCTAAATATCTTTCTTTAGTCTGACCTGAAATGTGTTCAGGATGCCAAAGGAGGCTCTTTCTACAGGGACCACTGTCCTGTGCTAGGTGAGTTGGAGAAGGAAAGAAATGGATAGTTTTAAGAAAATAGAAACATTTCACCGTCCCAAGTCAGTGTTTTAGTTTGAGAACTTAACCAAAGTTAATCAATGTTCCTTAGTGGGATTCACCAAATAATTGAGATTTGAATAGTGTCATTTCTGTGCATTAACATGATTATATACTGCAGTGATAATTGGTGTTTTAACTGTCTGTAGATATGTTTGATGTCAAACAGTATACCAAATATGTATCTTGTAAGTTGTTAAAGTTGGCTGTCTAGTTAATGTTTCTGGCTTACATGTGCTCAGCCTTTACATTTTTCTCTTAATAGCCAAAGATAACTGCACAGTATTGTAGAATGGATTAAACATCATTTAATGCAATACTGCGGATTTGATTGTAAACATGAAGTCATCAGCATTCAGATTTCCTACTAAATATCTACAATAAGTCGTACTGACTTATTTTGTTACATAGGTTGTGAGCTATTCAATATAGGTTCCATACACATTCTGTACATTGCACTCACCACTCCAGTATCTAAGCTGCGTAGTGGTATATGGGTGTACTTTATTACAAAAGTAGTTACAGGATGTGTTTGGTGTTTGAAGTGTAGGTGAGTTAAAAGATAAGATCCAGGGAGGTTTGGTGCAGAAGTTCCATAGTATATAAAGTAGACAACATATGTAAACCTTGACTTAAGAGGGAAGGGAAGGTGCCAAGGAACAGATCTTGAAAACTGTGCGCTTGGCAGGTGTTAAATAAATATCTTCTTGAAGTTACCTTTATTGCACTTACAGATACTGATTTGGATATTCAGTGTTCTTGTTTTTCACTCAATTTCAGGTGAACAAAATGGTAACAGGAATCCTGGTGGGTTGCAGATTGGTGATCTGGTAAACATTGACCTTGATTTAGAAATTGTACAGTCTTTGCAGCATGGTCATGGGGGATGGACTGATGGCATGTTTGAGACCTTAACCACCACTGGCACAGTTTGTGGCATTGATGAAGATCATGACATAGTGGTACAGTATCCAAGCGGCAACAGGTTTGTTACATATTCTCAAACCTTTCCTATGATAGACTTCTTTCAGCTTCACAAGTTACAGGGCATTAATTATTTTTTTTACCCTTCTTTGGTTCTCACCACAGCCCACCATCCAAATAAGAGTTCCTGTCTTCTTCCTGGCTTGTGTAATAAGGGGTTCCCATCTGCCACAGTCCAATGATAAAAACCAATGTAGCAATTGTGAGAGGTTTTGATGGGAAAGAGATTTGCCATTTTCTCACCTTTAACCTGCCTTCAGTTAAATATTTCTGTTTATGTGAGATCTTTTTTTTCTAAAATGTCCCTTTGAGTTTTATTTTAATGTATGTTGTCAGATAATGGTATTTATTAAAGTTATTAATTTTCTAAGTAATTAAAATAGTTACTTCCAAAAATTTCACAGTATGAATATTTCACAGCTCCATGCACTAAGCATGAAGTCATGATTGCATAAAGTTCTCAGTAGTGTATCTGTTTTGTTTATTTTGGCTATGTCCTTAGGGAGCATTTTTTGAGAACTAGTGTACTACCATACAGTAGAGGCTAATATGATACTTATGTCCAACATGAAGGCAGACAATCTCTTGATTCAGATATATTATATATTTCCAAATGTGACCACTGGAGAACAGATTAAGACTCCCAGTAATTTCAACGGATCTATACTATAAAAGTATACTTACTCAGTTTTATATTTGGAACAAAACTGTAAAGATAAATAGTTTTGCAGAATAAATATACCCTGAGATGCTTACATTTATTGTTATAAGATTTCACAGCAGTGTCCATCTGCTCAGTGAGGTACTCTGTATTTCATATCCTGGTTTCTCTTCCAAATTGTTAATCCAAGTGGCAAATTTATTGCCTCTTGGGTTTGAACAGGGTCTTGCTTTCTGAAGATGCTGCTCTTACAAAGGAGAGTGAGGTGTAAGTGGTTCTGATCATGAATGGCTAAGCTCTAGAGGATACTGTTTTTCTGATATGTGAGCATGCATTGCCTTCCCAGTTTGCTAATGTAGTTAAAAAGCGTAAGGAAAATCATGTGTAGCTGAAAGTGATCACTTACTTTTCTCAACCTGAATATATTTGTGCAGTTACATTAAGTTACAATAGCTATTTATTTGGGTTTTGTTTTTAATAAGTTACCTTAATTTTTAGACAGCTATCTTTCAGCAAACCATTTAGTTGTAGGGAGAAATGGTGTAAATCTTCCAGTCTTATGATTTCTAAGAAGATATACTTTTATGTGATATTAAAGCCAACCTGTAACTTGTTCATTGAAATATAGAGGCTTCTTACACAAACGTATATATTTGTAATCTTTGTATTTCTCCAAAATATGAAACCTCCATATTTCTAAAACAAAAGTGAATGGAAAGAGCACCAGGGAGTTTGGTGGGCTGCAGGGAAGGGCTTTGCGGGCCGCATGTTTGAGACCCCTGGTCTAGATTCTGAAATTAGGTCGAATTTATAGAAGTCAGTTTTTCTGAACAGATTGTATGCATTTGATTGTGTGTCCCCCCACTAAACGTGCTACGTCGGCGGAGTGCGTTCACAGTACTGAGGCTAGCATCGACTCTTTGAACAGTGCACTGTGGGTACCTATCCCACAGTTCCCACAGTCTCCGCTGCCCATTGGAATTCTGGGTTTAGCTCCCAGTGCATGATGGGAGGGAGGGGAAATTGTGGGTTTTCGTGAGCGCATCTTGTCAGTCGCTCCTCCGTCTGTGAAAGCAATGGCAGTCGTTTTACGCCTTTTTTTCGAGAAGACGCTGTACTGCTTTCAGCAGATGGCACAGTACGACTCCTTTCCTGCTCTCCTGGTGTCATGAATCCACTTCTCAGGCTCTCTCGTCTTTCTGAATAAGTATCTATTCTTGAGGCATTGTGCTCTCCTGCTCTTGTCTCGATAGAGAATTTTTCCATGTTGTCTGTTACGGGTTTCTGGGAATGTGTGTTCTTCATCGTCATCCGCTGCTTCAGCTGGCACTTTGTTCTCCTGCTGTCACAAATCCACTTTGCATGTCTTCCTGTTCTTTTTAATAAATATCTATTCTCGTGGCATCTGCATCGGGAAACTGCCATTATCCACAACTTTCGCTGGCACTCTGCTCTCCTGCTCTTGCCCCGATAGTGAATTTCTCTAGTGATTTCATGGCAAGCATGGAGCCCGCTCAGCTCACCACTGCTGTTGTGAGTGTTGTAAACACCTCATGCATTATCCTGCAGTATGTGCAGAACCTGCAAAAGCGGGTGAGGAGGCGACAACAGTGACTTGTGACTTTTGTAACAGTGACTTGCTTTCCCCTGCCCTGAAGCGCAAGAATACCAAGGTGAGAGCAGCCCTCACAGTTGAATTACTTTTGGGAATGTTGAAATGCCTATAGTTATCCTTGGGGACCCAGCCTACCCATTAATGCCATGGCTCATGAAGCCACCATACACAGCCTCCCTGGACAGTACTAAGGAGCAGTTCAGTTATAGGCTAGCGTCGACGTTCGGAGAGGTGCACTGTGGGTAGCTATCCCAGAGTTCCCGCAGTCTCCGCTGCCCATAGGAATTCTGGGTTGAGCTCCCAATGCCTGATGCAGCAAAAAATTTGTCACGGGTGGTTTTGGGTACATATTGTCAGTCGCCTCTCCCTCTGTGAAAGCAATGGCAGACAATCATTTCGCGCCCTTTTCCCTAGATTGCCTGTGCAGACGCCATAGCACCGCAAGAATGGAGCCCACTCAAATCACCGCAGCAGTTATGAGCATTGCAAACACCTCATGCATTGTCAAGCAGTTTGTGCAGAACCAGAACCTGCAAAAGAAGGTGACGAGGTGACGGCAGTACGGCAATGAGAGTGATGAGGACATGGACACAGACTTCTCTCAAAGCTCGGACCCTGGCAATTTGGACATCCTGGTGGCAATGGGGCAGGCTCATGCCATGCAATGCCACTTCTGGGCCCTGGAAACAAGCACAGACTGGTGGGACCACATAGTGTTGCAGGTCTGGGATGATTCCCAGTGGCTGTGAAACTTTCAAATGTGTAAGGCCACTTTCAAGGAACTTTTGTAACTTGCTTTCCCCTGCCCTGAAGTGCAAGAATACCAAGATGAGAGCTGCTCTCACAGTTCAGCAGCGAGTGGCTTGCAACACCGGACAGCTACCGGTCAGTCAGGAATCAATTTGGAGAGGCTGCTGTGATGCAAGTAGCTAACGCAATCACTGGTTTGCTGTTATCAAGGGTAGTGGCTCTGGGAAATGTGCAGGTCATAGTAGGTGGGGCGATAGATGGAACGCAGATCCCTGTCTTGGGATTGGACCACCTTGGCAGCCAGTACATAAACTGCAAGGAGTACTTTTCAATGGTGCTGCAAGCACTGGTCGATCACAAAGGACGTTTCACCAACATCAGCGTGCGATGGCTGTGAAAGGTACATGACGCTCGCATCTTCAGGAACTGTGGTCTGTTTGAACAGCTTCAGGAAGGGACTTACTTCCCAAGCCAGAAAATTACTGTTGGAGATGTTGAAATGCCTATAGTTATCCTTGGGGACCCAGCCTCCCCCTTAATGCCATGGCTCATGAAGCCATACACAGCCTTCCTGGACAGTAGTAAGGAGCAGTTTATCTATAGGCTGAGCAAGTGCAGAATGGTGGTAGAGTGTGCATTTGGACGTTTAAAGGCTCGCTGGTGCAGTTTACTGACTCATATGTTGTCAGTAGGTACCGGTGTGGTGCTCTGCTCTTGTTCGATGATATCATCAATCGGCTGCGTGCGTGTTCCCTCTGTGTTCTGTCTCAGCTTTGCAGATCGCTGACACAGCAGACCCCAAGAGAACCTCTAAAGACCACAGACTCTAGTAAGGTACAAAGGCACCCAGGCCAGGTTTATTGTCAAATGAAACACCGTCTCTAGCTTCGCTGGATTAGAGATCAACAGGTCTGCTAGTCCCTAAGTGCTCCCCAGACAATGAACACAGCTCAGTTAGTGGCGGGATGCTCCACTACCCCCGAGGCTGGACAAAGATGTGGACTCCGAGACCTACTTTTATACAGTTCAGGACCGATTACTCATCTCTACTGTCACATTGAATTACAGCCCCTTGGCTCATTAGGGTGCTGTCTCCCCCTTTGATCATGTTGGTTTAAACCAGGCCTGCACAACTTGGAAAGCACTGAGGGCCATATTACTGCAAAAAACCCAGCTGTGCTCCGAAAAGCCCCGCCCTTGCCCTGCCCCCATCTGCTTCCCTCCACCCCACTGCTTGGCTTCCCCCACCCCTACTCATCCCCCACGGGCCGCACAGTGAGCCCATACGGGCCGCATGTTGTGCAGGCCTGGTTTAAACAAACAGATCTATCCATCATGCTGTCCTTTTGACCCTGTCTCTGAGGTGCACCTGGCTGTTCCTTGTTGTCTCTGTGAAGTGTCCTCGTGACGTCCAGGTGCCATCTTGGCACAACTACTTATATCGTTAGCATGTACTTTCTACAGCCCTTTTCTTGCCAAGTTCTGCAGTTAGGGCCTGCCTCTGGCTCACAGCCCAGCTTTGCTTAGCAATGCCTGGAAGTACTTTGGTTCAGGCCTCATGTTAGGTCTCTGATACAAGGGTTTGTATTTCAGGGCTGCATCTTACTACAATATAGACCTCAGCGAAACCAATATTCCCATTGTTATTGCTGCTTGCTGTGTGCTCCACAATATCTGTGAGAGTAAGAGGGAGACGTTTATTGCAGGGTGGGAGGTTGAGGCAAATCTCGTGTCTGTTGATTACGTGCAGCCAGACACCGGGGCGATTAGAAGAGCACAGCGGGAGGACTGCATGAGCTCAGAACATTTCATTGCACGTGCTTTTTTTTTTGCCTTCTTATCTGCCCTAGCCTGGGACAGAGAAGATAGGGGGAGGGTTGAAACATTTGCAGCTGTGGAAGGGAAAAAAAGGGAGAGCAGTATTTAAAAAGATATGTTTTACAAAAGAGTGGGTATACTCTTTCACGGTAAACCAAACTATTCACATTACATAGCACATGTGCTTTCAGTACAACGTTGCCTTTTGCATCTTATATTGAATGCACGCAGGTTTGATGTCTCACACACACACAGCGCTGGGCAACAAAATTTGGCTTGCAGGCAGCCATGGTAATCTATAGTCTTTCGGCTTCTTCAATCTTCATGACATGGGAATGGTTTTAAAAAGCAGTGCCCTCCTTTCCCATACCAAACAAAACAAAGTTTTGTTGAGTTGATCATTTAAAAGAAGATGCTGCGGTTTTTGGGTTAAAGTGCAGCAGAAACCCAGCTAATCCCCCCCCCATCCAATTATCTAGGATGATTGCTTCACCCTCCCCGCACCACATGGCTGGTATTAGAGAATATCTATGCTAGCCAAAGGCGAACAGCTCAGCGTGAACGCCCCCTTCCCTGTCCCCCCCCCGCATGGCTAACTGCGGGGAGGATTTCTTTTCAGCCACAGGCAAGCAGTCCAGCAGGAACGGCCACCTCTGAATATCCCCTTAATAAAATTCCCATATTTCAACCAGGTGACCATGAATAATACCACTCTCCTGAGGATAACACAGAGATAAACAATGGATGTTGCTTGAATGCCAGCAAACACCGGGACCATACGCTGCCAGGCTTCGTTATGCAGTGATACCAGACTAGCTACTAGCCTGGCATGGTAAAGTGTTCTACCATAGAGGATGGAATAAGGCTGCTTTCCCCAGAAATCTTCTGCGAAGGCTCTTAGAGTACCTCCAGAGAGCTTCATGGAGGATCTCCCCTCCATCCCCAGAGACGTTAACGGACTTTTCCAGTAGCTGTGCTGGCCAGGAATGCATCCCAAGTCCTCAGGGCAAATTAATCATTAAACACGCTTGCTTTTAAACTATATGTTGTATTTACAAAGGTACAGTCACCAGAGGTGCCTTCTCTGGTTTCATGGTCTGAGATCCTGCCTAGGGAGGGTTGGGAGGGGCTTGGCTCCAGGGTGATAAAAAATCCTGGCTGTTGGGGAGAGTGGTGTCACCGTTTATCTGATGTGTGCTATCCTCAACCACCTCCTCATCTTCCTTGTCGCCAAAATCCTCATCCCTGTTGCGTGACACTCCCCCCTTGCAGGTGTCCATGGACAAGAGTGGGGTAGTGGTAGCCTCCCTGCATTGCATGCAGCTTATCATAGATGTGACGTCTGGGGCTTTGACCCGGAGCATCCATTTGATTCTTTGATTTTCTGGTATGTTTGCCTGAGCTCTTTAATTTTCATGCGGCACTGCTGCGGGTCCCTGTTGTAGCCTCTGTCCATCATGGCCTTGGAGACTTTGGCAAAAGTATTGGCATTTCGTCTTTTCAAACGTAGTTCTGCCAGCATGGATTTGTCTCCCCATACAGTGATCAAATCCAGCACCTCCCGTTCGGTCCATTGTAGAGCTCTTTTGTGATTCTGGGTCTGCACGGTCTCCTGATATTGGGCTCTGAATGGTCACCTGTGCTGGTGAACTCACCACGCTGGTTAAAGAGGAAATGAAATTCAGAAGTTCCCGGGGCTTTTCCTGTCTACTTGGCTAGTGCATCCGAGTTGAGAGTACTGTCCAAAGCGGTCACAGTGGAGCACTCTGGGATAGCTCCCGGAGGCCAGTACCGTCGAATTGCATCCACACTAACCCAAATTCGACCCAGCAATGTCAAGTTCAGTGCTAATGTCCTCATCGGGGAGGAGTACAGAAATCAATTTTAAGAGCCCTTTAGGTCAAGAGAAATGGCTTCGTCATGTGGACAGGTGCTGGGTTAAATCGATCTAACGCTAAATTGGACCTAAGCTTCTAGTGTAGACCAGGGCTAAGTGCAAATTTGTGGGGAAAGTGATTAAGAGCAGCTAAGCCATAGTGTCCAGTCACAAAAATTTCTGGGCACAAAAGCACAATTTAAGGCAACAAGTAACCTTTTAAGATATAACTCCACTTTTATATTGAAAAATAAAAAGAAAAGATAATTAATTTGAAATACATTATTTTTTAGGTGGACATTTAATCCAGCTGTTCTCACCAAAGCCAATGTTGTCCGAAGTGGAGATGCTGCTCAAGGTGCAGAAGGAGGTACCTCACAGTTTCAAGTGGGTGACCTTGTTCAAGTTTGTTATGATTTAGAACGAATCAAGCTTCTTCAGAGAGGTCATGGAGAATGGGCTGAAGCAATGCTCCCTGTAAGTATGTGTGTGTAGATACAATGATATGTTGGTTTGATATTTGTAATTACACTTGGAAATGATTGAACCTTCAGATTATTGGAATTGGGGTGACATTTAGACATTTCTTGCCTAGACTAGGATAAAATACTTTTTTTCAGTTGAATTAGCTAAATTGAGCTAGTATAATTATGTGGAAAGCCCCTCTTAGCAGCGTAGAATCAGTTTAACAGTCTGTAACTCAGCCTGTTAGAATTAAGGTGAAGGTGTTACTGATGTTAAAGTGGGGTTTCAGAAACCCTTTTACTTCATAAAACTGCCTATATGCTGCAATATCTTAACATCTAAATATCTTTATTTGGTCTCTTCCTTTTCTTTATAGACGTTAGGTAAAGTTGGCCGGGTCCAACAGATTTATTCAGACAGTGACTTAAAGGTAGAAGTTTGTGGGACCTCTTGGACATACAATCCAGCAGCTGTCTCAAAGGTGGCATCAGCAGGATCAGCTATAAGTAATGCGTCTGGTGGTAAGTTTGTGTACTATTTAGGAATGTGTGGTTTTGATAAATAAAATTGAGTAAACTTTAAAAGTTGATGATAAATGTAGGTGTTACAAGCAAGAATAATAATCTCCAGGAAAGTAGTTCCTACTGAGGACTGGAGAAAACGCCTGTTGCAAAAGAATCTCCATGCTGGATCGTACCTGTTGTCCATCTAGTCCAGTATTGTGCTTTAGGAAAGTGTAAGAACCCCTATAGTAGGCAGATGTGGGATAATCTGCTTCTCAAAAAAGTGTAATCTTCACCTCTATTAGCTAAAAATCTAAAGCACTGTTTATCAGAATACATAGAAAAGGTGCCTAAAGGTCCTGAGTCAGGCTTGGAGTCCCATTGTGCTAAGCACTGCAAAAATATATAATAGTCTCTGCTCCAGAAGCTTACAATCAAGAAATGATAGATGGGAATGAGGTAAAGATGTGAAATGGATTCCTTGACTTTTAGAGACTCCCATGACATTTTCTGCAGCAGGGGTGCTGGAACTGTTATTCCCCTCCCCCCACAAATAGCGCTCCCCCCTTTTGAAAAAAAAAAAAAGTGAAAGTCACAGCCAGGTCATGGGCTTCTGTGAATTTTTGTTTATTGCCTACACCTATCTGTGACTTTTACTAAAAATAACCGTGAAAATTTTTTAATCTTAATTATGAGGCAGGAAGACTAGAAGTACCCAATCTATCTTCTCTATACTGTTCTTTATTTCGAGATGGACTTCTAGGAAACTTCTCTATTAATAAACCTGTGCTTTCTGCTTTGGGCATGCCTTGAGTCTCCTCACCTCATCAAATTTGGCTTTGATGCCATGAAAAAAAACATCTGGGTAACTCTCATACTTTCTCCCACTGTCTCCTATTGTTGAATGCTAAGTTAAGTTTCCCTAATCATATGAATTTCCTGTGAGAGTTACAGTAGGGCTTCAGTAGCTGTAAGATGAACTGTATGGCTGGCATGTCACTTTGTGCATAAAGTCCTGGAGGAAAGGAAAGTATGTATTTTTAATGAACTTTCTCTTAAAAAAAAGAAAAAAAGAAATCCAGTACATCAGCCTGTAAATCATTAACATTTTCCTCTAAGTCTTAGTCCCATCTATTTGTATTGTCATAACCACTCAGGCAGGAATCCTAACTGTAGAGCGAAACTGATCATCTTTGAGTAAATTTGAAGTTTCTGAATGGATGAGAAACTGATGTCGCTGAGTTCAGCACGCTGAGTACAGCACTTCTAGTGCTGAAGTGTTGTACTAAGTGATAAACTGAACAGCTACTTGAGTAAGTCTCTTCAGATCGGAAAAACAACCAAATTTATTGTTCTCTGTTTGGAGTTGTGATCTGACATGCTTTATTTGATATCTGTAGAGAGATTGTCCCAACTTTTGAAGAAACTGTTTGAAACACAAGAATCTGGGGATCTCAATGAAGAGCTTGTTAAAGCTGCTGCTAATGGAGATGTAGCTAAAGTGGAAGATTTGCTAAAGAGACCGGATGTGGATGTGAGTGTCTTTTAATGTGACTTCTAACGCACAGGAAATACAAGAAATCCCAAATCCTATGCTAGGGGTTCCCCTTACATGGATGAATCCCCTGTGTGCAGAAAGCTGGCATAACTGGTTTCTGTGCCTCTGTTCCTCTGCCTCTGGAGGTAGGGGAGGGGCTAGAAGCCACTATGTTGTAGCCATTCATAGTGAACGTATTTTTTTGTGCCATATGCCACCTGGCATGAATTAGAGCAGCCTTCAAACTACTCGAAGTAGGGCTGAGGTAGAGAATTTACTAGTAGTATGTGGTGGCTGTCCTTAACTTCTCTTCTCTCCTGGGTTGTTTTGTGGTGTAGGGAGAGCCATCCTTATCAGGCACTTCCCTAGACTGCTGAGCCAATTGACTTGCTAGCTTGTTCTTCCTGATATTGTTGCAGCACAGTGGAGAATCCTCTCCCTCTCTGTAGTCAAACACTTCAGAATCATAGGGCTCAGCTTGGTTCAGAATGTGTTTCAGTTCCCAATCAAATACATATTTTCTTTTTAATGCTTTTGAGGTCCAGAGGTTGGACATCACTGGCCTTAAATGTTAGTTTGAATTTTAAATTAATTCAGATTTATACAAACAATGAAAAGACATTTACATGCATGGCTGTAAGTCCCCCACCATAAATTAGGGGAAAAATAAATTCTGCAGAACACAACAGATTCCTTTCCAAGAAACCTGATTCTCTTCAAAAATCCACTAAAAACTTCAAGCTAGCAATTGAATATTAAACTTTGACATAAGTAAAAATCAGAATTACATTATTTCTTAATTTTTACTAATGAATAAGAAGTATAGAGATGGAAAAGACCTAATAGATTGTATTGTCCCCAGATATGGTCTTGACTTTTCTTTTTCTTATTTGAAAGCTGCTCAGATGTTTGGTATGTTAGTCCTGATGGAGATGATTTAACAGGCAGAGTGCAGGTGAAATGAAAGTTTCACAATAAACAGTTTTTATAACATGGATATTTGCTGATATTACTGGTAGTAAATATCTGATGTGCATGTATTGATGTACACTGTTAACTTTGCATTCTTAATATACTTTCAGGTGAATGGGCAGTGTGCTGGACACACAGCTATGCAAGCAGCCAGTCAGAATGGACATGTTGACATTTTGAAATTACTTCTGAAACAGAATGTGGATGTGGAAGCGGAGGTAATTTAATGTAAAATATGACTGATTTTTGTTAACTATTAAGTTTTAATACTGATATGTCACAATTACACTTTCTAGTTCCTTTCTGTCACTACATCTGTTAATTGCTTCCATGTTTTTAGGGGTCAGGTGCATTTTATCTTCGGCACTGTACTCATTTAACAGTCATTCTCTTGATGCTTTTTGTGTCCCAAAGCAATATTACATTCTTAGGCCTGCTCTACATGATAAAATTAGGTCAGTTTAACTACATCAGTCAGGGGTGTGAAAAATCCACACCCCTGAGTGGTGTAGTTAAGCTGACCGAAGTCCTATAGCCAGTGCTAGATGAACAGAAGAATTATATTGCCTCTTGGGGAGGTGAATTACCTATGCCTGCTGCTGTAGAGGTGCTGCAGTGTTGCTGGATCGTTTAAAGTATAACTTTTGCCTTTTTTTTTTTTTTTTTTACTCCTTTACCTGTTGGGATGATTAGTGTAATTGGGATTGCAATATCAGTATAAAAGTAATTTTGAATAAAATACTTCTTTGAGAGGGATACTGATGCCAAACCATCAGACCCTTCTGAGACCACTGTCACCTATCTTTTCATATCCACTGGACCACATTGGTGGCAGGATCAGTCAGTTTGAGTCATGCCATGGACAGCTTTTTCTCTAATTAAATGCAATAAAGATCTCTTGGTCATTTTGAAGTAAGCTTTTTATAATTGTGTAGTACAAAAGGAATTTGTTTCAAATTAATGTTTACCCTTTAGGACAAAGATGGAGACAGGGCTGTTCACCATGCAGCTTTTGGAGATGAAGGTGCTGTGATAGAGGTTTTACACAGAGGCAGTGCAGATTTGAATGCTCGCAACAAACGCAGACAGACTCCACTTCATATTGCTGTTAACAAAGGTCATTTACAAGTTGTGAAGACTTTACTGGACTTTGGCTGTCATCCTAGTCTCCAGGTAAAACAAATTTTGACTTCCATTTTTGTCTTCAAACTGTACGATTTATGCAAGTATGGTATATAGATTCTGCATGTAAATGTATAAATCTTCCTTTTAAGGCTGCTGCATTGAATTGTTTTCCATATTTCATGTTGAGATATAAAATGCACCTCTCTTGCTTTAGGCATGTATATAATATTTTAAGCCTATATAGATTGGGTCAATATGCAAATATGTATTTGTTTAACATGCATATTAACACTCTTTTCATCCGGTCAGCACTCCTTATCCTTCCTCACATATGTAATCTGGTAAAATAGGCTTTGCAGCATGATCTGAAGGCCAGCAAATTTAGACTCTGTCAGAAAAAGGGAGAAAACAACTTCCAGAATTGAACCCATCAGTTGGTATGTCTGCCACAAGACTTCCATTCAAACATGATGTCTGTTATTGAGAGTCTCTGCTGCCATGGTATTACACAGGGAGGAAAAACTTCCTCTATTAACTAATTGGAAACTAGTGCAAAAGGGAGAAATTCTGCCTCAAAAATGAACAGATAAAACCCCACTTCTAAATAAGCAGGCAGCTACATTCTGCCTGAGCCGAAGCTTCAACATAACTGCATGCACAGTGCATTGCATGTGTAAATCAAAAGAAGAAAAAGGATGTATGTATGTGCTGAGGTGAACATCTGAAAGAAAAGGTTGTAAAGCCCTAGGCAAATATAAATGACAGAACATGCTCTTACTGTTGCCATATGGATATTTTTGTGGTTCAAACTCCACCAGTTTTTCCTATTTGTGCACCTGGGAAAGAAGAGGTGAGAACTTAAATCAGATAATGTAGCAATTGCCATTTACTCAGTTTATTTCCTCCTGGCCTACTACTCTTATCTTCCTAGAGCTGAGATATTATTTACAAGTATTACTTCCATCTTACTGAAGTTAGAGCCTCAGCAAGCTAACTTTAATCCAGACCCCAGTTTCTGAAATCATTGGATATAACAATCAGCCTGTTCTGTTTGGCTCAGTAGTAGGGGCAATTAGGTGAAATTCAAATGGCCTATGATATAAAGGAGGCTGGATTGTATCTACTGCTCCCTTCTGGCCATAAACTCAATGAATCCATGAAACTACACAGTCCAGAGCCAATGAAAATCAGAAAATCCCTGTGACAATAATAAATTTTCAGATTCTGCTCATGTGCAGAGAATTCTAATGCAGATACATTTAAGCTATTGATTTCATTGAGATGGATGAGAATGCAGGAGGCATTTGGAGTTGGCTGTAGCTAACTGGCATGTTCTTTAACGCTCAAGCCAACCTGCTGCACATTTAGTCTACATGCAATAAGATCAAGAAATCTGATTAGTTGGAATGAGTAAACTATATCATTTCCTTTTGGTGGGCTAGTGCAGGATATTTGCCAAATTTAGCAGATGTTGCAGTTTTGGTGTCTACTATTCCCACAGTAAAAGTTCTAAGGGATCCTTTTTACACTATAGCTGCAGTGTGCTGCTAATTGATTAACCACTGATGACGAAATCCTGGCCCCATTGAAGTCAGTTGTAAAACTCCTGATGACTTCAGTAGGGCCAAGATTTCACCCAAAAGCATAAATCCTGAGAAATATGTGTCTATGCAGCAGTACAATGAACTCAACTAAACACATTTTCCTACTGTAGACATTATAGAACACTTATTTTTCATTTAAATTGTTGGGTTTTGAACAAATTATGCACAAGTTGTTTTGGTTTTGGAGTAATGGTGTATTTTTTCTTTAATTTGGACTTTTCAAAACTAAAACCCCAGCAAAGTGAAAAGTGAATATATATTCTTTGGTCAGGTGTGTGCTGAAAAATTTCTGGCACCTTTAAGCCATGTATTGTGTAGTTGGTACTAGCCATAAATTATTTACAAAATTTAATGTTGACCCATGAAATTTGCCCTTTTGCTTCATTAAAAATACAACCTTGCAGAAGTTTAGTTATCCTGAAGGGTGCATATTTTTCATTGCTCTGCTTTGCTCATATTATTTTTCTTAGAAGAGGTTTTAGTATGGCAGTTATGTCTCAAACATGAAGACTAAATTTATGAACTACATATTTGAAATTTATGCTAGTAGACATTTGAATTTTTATAAATCTTGCACTTATAGAATTGCTTTAATGTCTAACTTTTTTGTGATGCAGGACACTTTTTATAGCAAATATATGCAGAAAACATGGCAGTTCATGACTTTTGTAGGTTATACTGAACTACAAATTGCCTGCATGCTTGAAAAATGTGCATAGCTCTTCATTGTGTGCAGATTACACAGATCTAACTCTATGGTGTTACATACTTGCCCCAATCATATATACTCAGAATGCTGCTGCAAATATTTTTCTCCTAATGTGTTGCTTTCACATGTTGCCTGTCTTTGCATCCCTCCACTGGCTCCCTCTTCTCTATTGTATCAAACATAAACTTGTCTTCATCTTCGAGGCCCTTGATGTCCTATCCTCATCCCGCCTGTCATTTCTCGTTCAGTGTCGAGATGTCACCTCCCATCTCTGCTAGGCCAATAATTCCAGTCTCAATCACCCACTTGTTAATTTTTTCAAAAAAGCACCTCCATGCTTTCTCACATGCTGCCTGTCACTATTGGGGCAGGAGCGTCCCATAAACATCTGCAAAGCTACCTCCTCCAAATTCCTCCCTAAAACTATTCTGCTGTGATACCTACATAAAGCTTGATAAGTGGGCCACTGACATGCTGAGACAAGTATCTATCATGCTGATTAATAGTGTCTCATTGTTTCCTTCTACTTCCTTTTCTGCCTTACATTTAAGTTGTAAGCTGACTGGGGCAGCGACTGTCTGTTTTATACTTTATTTTGTTTTGTATTTGTGTAATGTCTAGTAGTATGGTGTATTACCATAGCCTCTAGGAGCAGGACAATTAATAAATAAATACATATTTATTATGTATGTATTTATTCTCCTTCAGACTGTCCTCGTTCTGTGAATAAACTTCACAGAAACTATTTTGACCAAAAAAGCACTGTTAAGTGTGCAGACTGGACTGAAGTTATAATTGTAAGTGCTGGAAAATGGTATTAAAAGTTATCTTGTATTTGCATCTCATTAGTTCTTGTAGTGACATGTGAGACCTTCTTTTCCTATAAATTGCCTTTTTAAATAGGTAAATATGGAAACTGAAGAAAATCATTTTTATTTGTAGGATTCTGAAGGTGATACTCCGCTCCATGATGCGATAAGTAAAAAGCGTGATGACATACTGGCTGTACTTTTAGAAGCTGGGGCAGATGTTACTATTACAAACAACAACGGATTTAATGCTCTCCATCATGCTGCACTAAGAGGGAATCCCAGGTAAAGTCTTGTTGTTGTTAGTGTTTAGTTCATGATGTTTGATTAAAGGAGGAAAAATGAGAAAAAAAACAGTCTGATATTGTTGTAACTTTTATAGTAGATTTATTATGCTGAAATGTAACAAACCAGATCTTTACCAAACTGAAATTTTACTTTTACTTCAATTTTACTTTGGAAATTACTTTGGTAAAGTAACTTTTGGAAATTACTTTGGTAAAGTGACTTTTACTTTTAATTTTACTTTGGAAATGTAACAAGCCAGATCTTTACCAAAGTGAAATTTGGAGAGAGACTTCATGTAAAAATGGTTCAGCTATTGAGTATGAGAAGGAAAGGTGAGATGGTTGGTTGTGTGGTGAGGGGGAAAGAGATGCTGCCCCAATCATTTTAAAAAACCTTTTTGTTACAACCATTAAATGGTTCTGTCGCTGGAACAACTGAGGGTGGTAGAAAGTTAAAATTTTGAATGGAATGAACCTTTATTAAGAAGAGCCACTGAGTATTTTTTGCATGATTTAAGCTGTTTGGAAAGTTTTCACTGTCACTGCATGTGACAAGATATTTATGGATAAATGGCATTCTCCAGAGTTTCAGTCCAGCACATTCATTAGCATTAAGTGCAAATGTAATGGAAAATGTGACGTGATTTGCATGCATTTAACCAGCATTTTATGAATAAGTAAGGCATTAATATTTTTATTTCATTACTTGTTTGAGCTGAAAGATAATAGAATTGTTTAGTATCAGAAAAGCTAATGGAGTTGGACATGTAACTGTGGGTATTGCTTGGCCAGTAGAATCTTTACTAATTTTTGTGTCTAATACATGAGAAGAGAACCATGATTGACTTTCAAATCTTACATTTTCATGACTGGCCGTTAGGGAAATATTTACTTGTAATTTGCAATGTCCATATGGAATCAGACACACATAATAAACACAGAACCACATGGTAACATTTGTGTTTGTTTTGAATGAATGACACTTCAATACAGTGGAAATTATGTTCTGAAGAATAGGAAAAATTGCACAAGTTTTTCTACAGCACTCATCACCATAGGATCTAAGATAGGAAGCACTTCGTGTAGCTACTCAAGACACTAGACAACACACTAGCAGCACTCATTTGAAGGCATTTGCCTTTCTATGAAAATCTGAAGCCTTGGCATTTTACTAGATTTGTCACTGCTCCTTGATATCTAGGTAGCAGCAGTAGCCAACAATACCCTCTTCTGTCTGCAGCTTGCCAGGATTCAATGGCTGTTGCTCTGACTAGTGACTGTGATCTATATGTTCTTCACCTCAAGATTAGATTCTCTGTATTTGGGATCAAGATCACTCTTACTCATTAAGACAACTGCTTACTGGGCCACTGAAACTGTCTGATCCCAGGTGGGAGATTTTGGAGTTGGAAGCCTTCTCTTCCATGATGGGGAACCCAGTGTGGCACCACCCCACAGTAGATCCGAATGAGCTCTACTCTGACAGCTCTCAGAGTGTTGTGCAAACCCACATTTCATAGAAGCTTTCCTACAGTAACAAGCTTAAGAACAGTGATTGAGAGGTGGGAAAATATTCCAGGTATAACTGATTGAACCCTGCAGTGGTACCTGGATACTGTTGTAACTGAAGAGGAAAGGGTAGATTTATGTAGATACTTGAGGTGCTTGCATGGCTCTCATATATATAACTGAACATCTCCTAAGTGGTTTTTCTTTTAATCTCCTTTTCTTCTTTCCATCTTTCTTAACCTACAGAAGAAATAGTTTGATTATTTCATACATTTTTTGTATGAGTGGGTGAGTATTTTCCACATTGATATGAGAAGAAAGTAAGAGAATCTCATGAGGTTTGCATTTTGTTCTGAAATTTTCATGGCCCCATATCTCTTGCCAGACTGGCTTATATAGTCCTAGGTGCAGTTTCATCTGCAGCGCTCACAAACTTCCTCTGTTGGTTGTCCGTTTTATTGCCTTCCTGCCAGCCTCCTCCCCATTAAAACTAGTGGAAGTTTGTTAAATAGAAGGGGCATAAACCAGCACATTAACTTTATCTGGAAATAAATTCAAAGCTAGTGCAGTCTTTGCATCTCATGGGTTCCCATGGTGTCATGTGAGATCTTGGTGTTTTCCTAGCTTAACTGTAATTTGCACATAGCTTGAAGCTATATACTTGTGTGGAGAAAACTGCAGTAATCCAGTCTGAAGGCGACAGACATAAGTAAGTGTGAAGACCACATCACAAAAGGACCCAAACCTCTTGCCAGATTTAGATAGATTCAATTTATGTCAGAAGTGCATGGATTATACAGCAATGCTTACTATTAAAAGATTAGATGCATGGTGGCAACAGATTCCTTGACACTTGCCAAGTGGGCATCCAGAAGCAGCGGGGTGTCTACTACACCCCTGCATTCCACTTCATGACAAGTTGCTAGTCCTAATAATAAACAGCATGCAGACTTCGTTAAGAGCAACTATGTAAACCCTACTAAAATCTTCAAGTGTGTCAACAGCTTGTCTGTTGTATAGAAGGCTGTTGTTCTAAAAGATTTGTTATAGACCTTTGACTCCAAAATTGTTCCTCACCACAACTATTGCTTTCTCCCCTCATATGGCGAGACTCCAGCTAAGGACTCTTAGAAATCTCTGGAAGCATTCTGTCATGACTTAGTCTCTCCCCCTTCTCCCACCACCCAAAATAGGAGATTTGTGATAGTTGATGTGTCAGTAAAGCAATGTTTGTTTGTTTGAATAAAGGTTTAACAACCTTTTATAGAAGTTGGTCTTCAGCAATAGGTGCTGAGGCTATCTTTTGGCATTTACCTGCAAATAGGGGCCTGGAACTAATGCACATTGTGTCTCTTCCCCCAATCCCCCCACCCCAAAAAACCCAAAACAAAAAAACCCGCAATCAACCAACAAACTGTTTGTGCTACCACTTTATAGACCATTAACTTAACGGAGCAATACGCTATCAGATGCTTTCCCTTTAGCCTAGCTCTCACAAAACCTTATGCAGATTTGACAGTTTTGAGTACCAACATCATTTGGTCACAGGACATAGAGGCATATTATTGTAAAATTACAGTTTAGCTTTTATTCTGATAGCTTTGTGTCTTTGTAGATCACTGAGCTAAACGTAGTTCAACTTTGTTGTTATTATTAGCCTATTATATCTAGCACATTGAATTATTTGAATTGCAAAGTTTTAATATCTTGCTTTTTCAGTGATTTTTAATTTGATCTTTATTTCCTAATGCCTTCTCTCTGTTTTGTTTTAATTAATAATCTGAAAGATTACTAAATGTTTGATTTTAGATATTAAGTAGAAAATATTTAATTTAAGTTAATAAATAATTACATGGTCTGTAGTTTTAGATAATTCAGATTTTTTTTCTCCACATTTGTTCTTCTATGAAAGTGTGCTTGTGCAGATACAGTAAGTGTCTTAATGATCATATGTTGATTATGGCCAGTAATCAGCATCCTAATGCTTGAGTTTTAATTATTGTAGCAAGTAGGATATTTACCCCTTGTGTGTATGTGTGAAAGAACAATCAGCACAGAATAAGTGTTTTCTTGGCTTCTATAATACTATGTAAAATTTATACAATATAGTAGACCTTATTCCATATATGCCATAGATACACTTCTTGCTTAAAGGAATTGCTGAGTAAAAAGAAACAATTATGTTGGAGAGATGGAAGAAGTGTGTAGAAACTTCATTTTTATTTAACAGAGAACCTTGTTAAAATGTTTGAGTCCACCTAAATAAACCACATTGTTACAAACACATTAACTTCAGCCTTTTTCCCCTAAAGATTCTGAACCCCTTTGGTCAAAGTTGTAAAGACATTTCCCTAATTTTGAGATGTGTCCATTTCTTAACCAGATTTTACAAGCACCAAATAGAAACAAAAATAGGACTTGAGTATATATTACGGGTCAATCAAATATTTTTCCAAATTACCATAACCATGGTTATATTTAACTTGTCCAGAAATCTTCTGTTGCTTCAAATATTTTGAGGTGAAGAGTAAGTGCGTGCACGTCCCCATACCCATGATCATCTTGATTATGCATTCTGTTTTCGCAATAAAACTTGAAGAATAGTGCAATTAACATTTTAAACTGAATTTCCTTTTTGCACAAAAGGACTTCTTAAGTAATGGCCATACAGATTACCATCATTTGTTGGGCATTCATATTACCAGTTCATCAAAGAAATAATTCAAAGTTATATTTTTAATATAGTTCAGCTTTAAGTGGGAACACAAGCTGAATGTCTAACAGTAAAATGCACTTTTCAAATACTTTAATAGCATGTGGCATATATTTTGCTGCAGAGACTACTTTGTTCATAAACTAGTAATTACAATTTGGGACATTATACGTGTCCTTAAAATGGAGTTGGAAATCTTTTTTCTCTTATCTGTTTTGGTATTTGTATTGGGTGAATCCATGTTATATATGGATGAGATACTGAACTTGTTGGTTGTGGGAATAGAGAAATGGGATTTGTTTAGCATTAGTAAGAATTACAGGACCGCTGGGGGGTGGGGGTTACTGATCTATTTGGATGACTAAGTTAACAGGACAATAGGTTAGGTGTGGGGGAAGTACTAAAATTTGAGTCATTTTTCTAAAAGGATGGAAATTATCTTGACTTGGTATTTACACTTAATTCAGTAAGTGCATGTGATCCGATTTGGGAAGCTGAATATAAGACATACACTTGAAGGTATTAAGTTCAGAAAATGCTTTCACAGAAGACTTTTCTAAATGTGAGTAGGGAGGGAATATAATCTCTTAGGGTTAGACCTCTGATTAGGCAATGAATTAAGAGTGCAACATCTAGGTCAGTGACAAATTTATTAGCTGTTAATTGTAAATAATATTCTCAGCCTGTACAAGATGCAAATACAGTTGCTCCCCTGTGGAATTTCCTCTGTAGTACAACATTGTTAGAAAAAGAATATCTGTGAAGCAAAGTAAATATGATGGTAGAGTACATTTCCCTCTCCCCCCTCCCTTTTTGTGTGTTATTAAAGCAGGGAGAAGAAACCTTAAGAAAAACCAGGAAGCAATACATGACTGAACAATCAGTTTATTTGAATGCCTAATTTTTTTCATATAGAAATTACCATTGGTACAATTTACTAAATAAAAACAAAGTGAAACAAATAATTCTACAAGTTATTGTTTATCTAGAAATACAGCCTTTGGGACATCCTGAAGTAGAATTGAATACCATGCTTTTACATTTGTTTCCTTCTGTTGACAGTGTGCATTTAATCTGTCCAGACTAGTTGAAGCATGTTCAAAGTTGCCATTATACAAATACTAAATCAATTATTGAAAATATTTGATGTCCTGTAGTGATCAATGCATAGCTACAGCTGGTTGAAGGGGACCAAATCCATTTAAGAGGTGATTTGGTTCCATTTTACCAGCTTTAGCAAAGCATTGTAGTGCAGGAAGGCTGTTAACTTTTTATAAGAAAACAGCTGAGTGGGTTTTTTTCGTTTTTTTTTACTATACATGTACAATTTTAGAAGTATACACATTTTTCAGCTATAAATGTTACACTTAACACTTTGCTTTTAATTTTTAAAGAAATTGAAGATTTAACTTAAGTCATTTTTGGAGGGAGGGCAGGAAGGAAACCTTTACCCCAGAATGCCTTACTAGTCCTTTCTCTCTTTTAGCATCTTAGTAGGCACAATTTGCAACTATAGACTAGCCTCACGTCAAAATACAGTTGCAGTATTTTTCCTTTTGATTGTTTAATTCTGGAGTAGTGTTTGGATTTATGTGTAGGGCTATTTACATTTATTCCTTTTACTCATTTAAATTGCACTGGAGAAAGCAACATTACCTGCTACCCCACAGTTTATATCTTGTGGCTGCTTTAGTATAATAGTTGATTAGCACAAGTAACAGATTAGGTTGTGGAAAGAAGAGTTTCATAGCTTCTCTCTTATAAATGTCAAGTGCTTTTAAATTCTTTTGGTACATTTCTGCTTAGTGTTCACTTTAGGAATTCCCATATATACCATTATAGTACAAGGGATTTTTTTTCTGTTTACATGTGCTTTCTCTTTCTGTACAAACACCTGTTATCAATCTGGAATTTTCTTTATCTAAAGCACTGTAGGTGGAAAGTTCTTTAACACACTACATAGCTTTTATAAGTAGAGTTAAACGTGCTTTTATTTCATGCATTTTCTTAAAGGTAATTTGTGCTGGTAAACTGCAATAGATACACTAAACAGACAAATATTGTATTTGAAGACCTGTGTTGTTATTTTTTAAGCTTTGTCTGGGAGACATTAGTTCAAACCATGCACTAATAATGCTCCTGTCAAGTGTAGTCTTTGTCTGTTTGTTGTGAAATCTAGTGATGAAATTTATGTAAATATATTCTTCACACCATCTATCCTAATCGAAACATAGCAGGTGTGTCATTTGAACTTAAGCATTAAAGACAGCTATAAAAGTGGCTTCTATTTTTACCAGTTATACAGGAGCTGCTTTACAGATCCAGCTGCTCAAGTGTGCTTTTGGATGGCAATAGAGTTTCATGTACTGGCCATATCGGGGCAAAAAAATGTTCATGGAAAACAGCAGTGTAGCATTTGATAATGTCAGCATCTGTTATCCCTGTCAGTCACACAGTTGAAATATTTGAGTTACAACAGTGTCAGCAGATGCCCAGAGTTCAGCATGTGCTCAGTTAAAATTGAACAGCTGATCTAAGTGTTGGATGTGACATTTTAGAGTGACTGAGTATATTCTTAGAGATATGTTAACATGAGCTAGCAAGAAGCAATGTTAATATATAATTTTAACTTTTATCTCTCTCTGAGAACTGTCATTTTCTTTCATGCTGTCTTATGGCATAGCAGGAGAGGATTCAGCATCAGTGGCTTGTTATAAAGAACCTGTCACAATAAGTTTGATCCTTAGTAAAGGTAGTGAGATATGTAGATTGAAACTACATATCAATTGCTGGTATAAGAAGGAAAGCTTCAGAGAAGTAAATGAAGTTCTGTCCGCTTACTCCGATAGTGAATTGGGCTCTCAGTCTGCAAATCTGTCATTTACGAGCCAAGAAGCTAAACAGCCTTATGAAACCCAGTAGAGTTGCTAATAGTTCAGCTTTTTTCTGTTATAAAACAGCCTGTAATTTGGAGATTGGAGTTCTGTACAGGCTGCATTCCAAGGTATTTGATCATGTGGAAAATAACTTTCAGACCAATTTATTAAAAATTACCTTATGAATACAGTTACATTGGTTTAATTCCTTTTCATATAAGTGTAATTCTATAGTTCTGGCTAAATACTTTTTTTAAAAAAAACAAAAACGCTGGTGATATCTAATAATTTTTGAATTTAAGTGATTAAAATAAGTTTCCTTTGAAAAATGGCACATGTATCCAATAAACTAATATTTTTGAAGGCATAATTATCCTTTGGGTCTCTTACGTTTGAGATTTTCCTTTCCTGACGCAAAAAATGATCCCAGAATTTTAAAAATATTAAAATAAAATACGGGGAATCTTTATTCTTTAATCTGGGCCAATTGTGCCCATTACGACAAGCATATATATATGCAAGGATTACAGTTTGGAGTCTTCTGTAATATTTATACATAGATGAGTAGATGCAGCACAAGTCATTCATTACTTAAAAATTTCTTCACGTGATTTTAATCAGAGCCTGAATACGTTGGTGTGTTTTAGTTAACATTAATTTTAGAAATAAAATTGTTTCTCTTATTGTCCATATAGTTTTTACAATTACATCTTACCAAACTAGAGGTTTCATAATTTAAAACTGAAATCTTAGGTGAAGAGTTGAAGGAGCAGCAGTATAAATTTGATAATTTCATATGTAATTCAGGCAAATGTAATTTTGGAATCAGAGCAGGGTCTGCAGAATTAAGATTATTTTTTTAAAAAATCACATGCCTCATTTCTTTAGATAATCTTAAATCTATTTTAGCTGAATAAAGTCAGGGTATAAAAGATTATTCTGAATAGGACTGATAATCACTTTTGCAAATAGGCTATATATTTTATCCAGTGTTGTAGTGTGACTCTTTGAATTTCCAAACTAATAGTTTGATTTTGTAAACAAAACCCCCAAAATTTTGTTCATAACTTATCTACAGCCAATAATAGAACTTTCTCTACCTGCCCTCTAAATAAGTAACTTGGGATAATGTTTCATGATTCGTAAGCAATAAGTTATTTTCTTAGTCAGTAGCAAGTGTCATCTGACCCTTACCAAGTTAATTTGCCACATGAAAGTCATTCAGACAATAGGAGACCTGTATCTTCCAGCTGCAGTTTAGTTTCCTCTTACTGGTCGTTCAGTGGCTGCCAAAAATACATACTTCTTTACATTCCATAGCATTGTATGTTCATATGGGTACATAAAGAAGTATGTACTCTGGGCAGGAATACATATAGTTGCTCAGCTCTCTGTCAAATGAATCTGAAAGTATTTTGCTTTTTCGTTTCTTTCCTTGTTAGAAGATGCAGAATGCATGTTGTCATTTCTTGAAAGAACAATCCTATAATAAAGTTGTTAAAAGCCGACCTTTTTACTAAGACTGAACTTTACTATGCAATTTACCTGCAAAGTGACTTAAAGTGTATTACTGTTCCCTGGTGACATGGACATTTGAAGCACTTGTCCAGATTTTTGTTGTCTCTTGGTGTTCATGCTGGCTGCCAACTTTGAAGGTAGAGCTGTCATTGATGGGTGGCTTTGCAAAGTACTTTCCTGGAATGGATAATTGTAGTCCACCATAAGAACTTCGGTTTTCTTTGGGTCTTCTGTCAGATTTCCATGCTGGTATACAGATTGCATTTAGTATCCTGAAGGGAAGTATAAACTCATCTAATATGGTGGAAGGAAATAACCTTTCCCCTCTCCCCCCCTCCCCCCCAATCCTATCAACTTCCCCCCAGGTCTAGTATCTCTTTCTACTGCAGATCCAGTCTTAAAATAAAAACAAAAACACCAAACTCCCACAATGCTGATGATCCAGCTAATTGAAAAGATGACATTGAATTTTTTAAAAAAACTATTGTGGCGGGATTTGAGCTTTTGGGGGTCTTAGGTCATAAGGTCATATGTGAGAGCCAATGCTTATTCAGCACTTCTAGAATAGTTTTTTTTGAGTTTGTGTAGTAGCTCACCTGCTTCAGTCGCAGAATCTTTTTCAGGCTTGCAGTATCAATACCAGTTTACATAAATGATAAATGTTCATCTGTTCAAATTTAATTTTATCCCCTTTCCTCACATTCTGTTACGTAGTTCAGAGGTACATAATCAGCTTTTAATGACCAGTAAACTTTCAGTATGCTGAGAGGTGTGACTTTTAAAGAGCTGCCAGAAGTAGATTGACTAGCTAATTTATAGTTAGGGTTTTTTTTGTTTTTGTTTTTTTTTTTTAAAAAAAAAAAAAACCAAAAAACCCCACAAGTGGTGTCAGTTTTTGTAAGAGTAGCCTTTGCCTTTGCAGTGTTAGGCTAATTTGAAATAAGCTTTAAAATTAGTAAATTTAATAGCCCTGAGAAAAGGGGAGAGTAGTGGAAGTAAATTTCTGCAGCCCATGACAAAAAGCTAGTGCAGCTAATAGAGAGCAAATCAGAGTGTGGCAGTAGTTAGCACAGTACTACAAGGAGAAACAGCAATGCAGCATTAGAATTGCAGCATGCACATTCTAGGTTTGAAATGAGTTGTTTTCTTGTACATCACAGGTAGATCACTAAAAATCTAATATATTTTGGAGCTAAGCAGTGAATTACTGTACTATTGACTTTTTTAAAATATAGTTTTAAAATGTTTGAGTTAGTTGTGATTTGTAAGGTGATGCTTTTCACTAAAATTAAATCATTTTGATTTTTAGAAATCATTGCATGGCAGTACACTACCAGAACATATCTGATAAAAGATCTGTTAAATATCTGCTGTGAAATTTGGACTAGAGTTTTCGCTAAGCCTGCTCTTTACACTACAAATGCTTGATACTTTAACACACTGAAATTAAGCTGTGCCCAGAATAGAGGTACGAGTATAACAACAAAAACAATCTAGTAAATAATAGTTAAACATGCAAAAAAACATAGGTATCCTTTAAATGTGCAGAATAACACAGGCCTCCTGGTGTTCTATTACCTGTAAGTTTAGAATCATGCAGCATTTGCAGTTGGAAGAGAGGTAATGACCTAGAGAGATACATCAGCAGCAGCCATCTCATCCTGAGTATTTGTCTGATTCAGCTCTTCGTTATATGCGAGGGGGAGTAGGGGGGAAGTGTCAGTGAATACAGTACCTTGCCACCTTAAATAGATAAAACTTCAAAGCAACATTGTTCACACTATGAAGCTTACTTGGTGCTGCTACCTTTCTTGGATTGATAAAATATGGATGATTGTTGAGTAGAAATTAATATCTTGTGCCTGCGGGGCTAAGAATTACGTGTCCAAGGAAAGATGCTAGGAAGCCCTGGGATGATGAACTCTGCGCATTGGCAGATGGAAACAATCAGAGAAAAAGTTGATCAAAAAAGAAATTTTTTCCAGCTCCTTAGATATTGCACTGCATCTGTTCTTGCTTGAGGTTAAGTTTCCAGGCTTAAGTGGAGGCAGATCTGTGTTGAAGCTACTTTCCATCTCCAGAGGTCTAGTCTGTTAGTGAGGTCAGAGCTCCCACATGCACACTCTAGAAGAAACTAGCTGTATTTCCCACTCAGCGGGCATGAGCAAAACTGTTAGAGCTTTATAGGCAGCTAAGCATTTGAAACATGCACTCCCAGGCAAACAGGCTCTCTTGTGCCTCTCTCTTCCCTGACCATATTTAGTCAACCATTTCAAAAAATAATCTCTCAGCTGTCGATTGTCGATCCAGAATCTGAGGGAGCCTCTATCTTGCTCTCTGCTCATTGATTATTCGTCCTGCTGTCCCAACACTGTTTAGCCATTTGTCCCGATATTTTTTTAGCAATGCCAAATAAAGCTGTCTCTCGTGTTTCCACTTATATTTCCCAGATTTTCACTGAGCTTGCATTGCTACCAATAAAGCCTGATGCGGCTGTCACTATACTTAGAAATACCGCGGAGCAAAAAGAAAAAAGTAGCAAGATAGGGTCTTTAGGCAGATATGAAACAATAAATATCCCTCTGCTGCCACAACAGATTGTGTAACTTGATTTTTTTGATCAGTGAAAAGTGCTATGAATAATAGGCTTTTTAGCCTCAGGCCCAAGTGGCCTTGTAATTGAATTATATAACTAGATTTAATTTTTTTTCTAGAAACCTTACATTTTATTTGACAGATAAGTTTTGTGCTACTTGCCTGTTCTAGCAAAATCCGAAATGATTTGGCAAATGGAAAATATTTGTCCTTTATTAATAAACAAATGATAATTATGTAATGTAATTAATATTAATCTGCATAAATTTGCTTTTTAAAAAACTAACAAGCAGAGTGCCTTGTTAAAAATTTTTAACTTAAAATGTTTCTTGGTGAAGAAATGTTAGAAATATTCATTCTGCAGATTTTATTTCCATTCCTATAAACTACCTTTTAACAAATACAGTAGCTATACTTTCAGAATCTGATAACTAATTTTTGAGTTTTAATATGGAACAGAAAATTATTTGCTCCAGAAGAGAATAGCTAGGAGTTACTGCTGACCATCTTTATTTAAGTATCACAGACAGTAGTAAGCAAAACCAAAAGTAAAACGCAGTTAAGACTTCCTACGTCTTTCTAGACAAAAATTCCTTTGTAAGATTACGCTTTGTGGTTCTTTGGAAAACAGTTATATGCACTCAGGTGCAGCATAAATTCTTTTGCCAGAAGGGAGAAAAGAGTAAATGCCAAATATAACCAAACAGTTCAATGTTTAGGATTAAACTTAGCCCCATAAGTATAAGAAACCACTCCATCATTACCTCATCTTGATATATGTAAGTGTTGCTTTTAATAAATTGAGTTGCCGTATTTTCAAGAAAGAAAGGTTGAGATACAAAAGATTGACTGAAGGAGACCAACGTTTTCTGAGGCCCTCCCCTGACTTTGCTCCTTGGAGTATAACTTGAATTAATCACATTGTGCAGCAACATCCTATTCCATAGCTGAAGCTTCATCTGAGATTTTCATTAAAAACTGAGTGTCTTTGCCCTCACCTCTTTCACAATCCACGTCAGAGTGGCATGTAGTAGTAGATTAGGCCTAGGGTGAATAAATATTTCTTCCAAATTTGAACAGAATTGTACAAGGGGTTCTTGTAAGATAACACCCTAAACAAGTATATCGTAAAAGTTTTTTTTTAAAAAAACTTTCACATAAATAAAGAGAGAACCATGATTTTAGTTCTCAGCTAGCTGAGATCCAGTGCATGATACCAAAGATTTCCTGATTAGTCAAACTTGAAAAATTATTAACATTTTAAATAGGAACACTGCTGTAACTCATCATTCTGGCAAATTTAATCCAGAGTACAAAATGACTGATTGGAGACCTAATCTTTCATTCATACAAGTCTTTAGTCCTTTTCCTTAATGATAGACCTCAAAATGTAAATACGTTATTGGGAGGTTTTGTAATTGATGAAAGAGAATATTCCCCTACTCTCCATCTTATTGGAGAGGAAGGATGCCTTTGGTAAAGTATGTGACTTTGAATCAGGAGATCTGGGTCTCTTCCAATGTCAGTCAGATTTTGCGGCAGTGTATGTATGCGCTGACCCTTGTCGGGGTGGCCTGCTGTGTGCTGATACTGCAGTTACAGCCTACCAGACTACCTTTGGTCTTGCCACAGTGAGATTCAAGGATTAGGGTTTAAGCAGCAGCCCTAATATGGTAGCATGGCCTAGTGGCCGAAGTGAATACCGTGGCCCTTATGTTCAGGGTGGTGTTGCCTAGTGGCCAGAGTCAATATGGCTGTCCTCAGATATGGGGCAGTGTGGCCTAGTGGCCAATACCTGGGGGACTGTCACCAGGAGAGTGGTGGCCTGGGCCCACCCGACTCCACCGGGCCCTGACCCAGGGCCCTAATAGTGGCGGAATGGTCTGCCCCACTGGGTCAGTAGGGAATCCCACCGAAATATGCTGACCTTGCACGGGTATGAGATATCACTCACTCAACCTTGCCAGGTCACTTCGTACTGCTCTAATTGAAGCAGCAGTCCATGGGGCAGCAGAGTCTCCTGGTGACTGAGAGCAGGTAACTCCCTGAGACTCTGATGGCCACAGATCTCTGGTCTGGATCTTCAGATCTCCGGCTCCCACGGGCAAGGGGTGTGACGGCTCCTCAGCTGGAGCCTTAACCAAAGGCCCTTCCTCTCCAACGGTCAGACCAGACTGAGCCAGACTGCTCCCTTTTATACTACCATAGCATTTGGAGCATGCCCAGTACAGTCTGAGGGGTAAGACTTCCACCATCCATAGTGTGGGTTTAATCCCTTCTGGCTCTCTGCCTTAGTTCTCCATCTATAAAATGGAGATACTTCCTTACCTCAGAGGGTGTGCATAATAAATTAATTACTGTTTGTGACATGCTCATATACAGTTGATGAACACCACCAAAAAGTCTATAGATAAAAACTGTTCAAGCAATATTTATCTGCTGATTGATATTGCAGGAGGTGCAATAAGTTATAGTTGTTAGACCCATGCTAAACAGATGGGGAGTAGGTTCCAAAACTGGGTCCTCGTAAAATGCAATGGTAAATTGCGAGTGAGGGAGGAAAACCGACCCCCTTCCCCATTCCCACTCCACACTTTTCCATTTCATTCTTATGAGGTTTTTGCCCTTACGAAAAGTTAACTGTAATTTTCTCACTCCCTCCATATCACAGTCTTTCTCACTGAAATTTGGAAATTCTGAAAACTTTGGCCGACTCTGTGTAGTTAGTTGTTAAAGAAATGAAATTTCTGGAAATATTCATTCCTTTTTTGGAATTGGACATTTGAATTTTAATCCAAAATTCAGGAAGTATTAACCAGTTCTAGTAGAGAGCACTAGGTTAAATTGGAAAAATGAATAAGGCCATGTCTACACTAGCACTTATGTTAAAACTTTTGCTGCTCAGGGATATGGAAAAAACATCCTCCTGTGCAATATAAGATTTGTTGGCATTGGTGCTCGTGTGCTGTGTTGGCAGGAGACACTGTCCCGCTAACATAGCTACCACTGTTGAACTGGTTTTCTTATGTCGATGGAAGAGCTCTCTCCCATCGGCATAACTTGGCTACACACTACATTAGTGCTCTGACAGCAGCACAGCTGTATTGATACAACTGTGCCCCTGTAAGCTAGTAAGTTGTAGACATGGTCTAAATCATAGAGTTTAAGGTCAGTAAGGACCACCAAATCATCTAGTCTGCCCTCTTGTATATCAAAGGCCGCTAGCACTGTCCAGCACCTGCGTACTCAACCCAACAACTAATACTAGACCAAAGTTTTATAGTCCACAGGAGACTAGACTGTTATGTGCCAGAGGCAAATAAAAGGAGGGATCACCAAGGCCCCCATAATGGCAGGGAAATAAGTCAGATATACCCAGATAATCTTAGCTTACTGGATGACACTCCAGTCAGCACTCCTGCTTACCTGACACGACAGCACATTCCATGTCCACTGCCATCATGATGAGACGAGCCTCTTGGTTTCACTTATCTGGCTTTCCTAAGGAAGTTCAAACAACCATAGAAGGTCTTCCCTTTGAAGGCACAAAATTGTTTGCAGACAAAATGGATGCTTCCCTCCCCACACTGAAAGCATCCAAGGTTACTCTTCGATCATTTGGAATGTACACACTTGGGCAGAAGAGAAAATATAGTCCTCAGCTCTCATTCAGACCCTGCTCATCACAGTATTCAGCCCAGCACTCTTATGAGCCTCAAAAGAAGTAATCTAGGTTCCACAAATGGAAACCTTTGGTCTTTCAGCCTACTTCTTTCCAGCTATCCACCTCAAAACGCCAGTTTTGACAGGTTGGTCAAGGTGCCATGAGACCGCTTCCTTCAATGCCATCTAATGCTGGCCAACCTTCCCATTCCTATGGATGATGTCTTGCTCCATTCCACAGCACCTGGGAATGGGTAAGTTCTGACAAATGGGTGCTACAGATTATACACAATGGATACTTCATTCACTTCACCACCCTTCCCCATCCCACTTCAGGGACCCTTCCCAATAGAGCCTGTTATGACAAGAGATAGACCATCTCCTCAACATAGGAGCCATAGAACCAGTACCTCAACATCTAAGAGATGAGGGTTTTTAGTCTCGTTACTTCCTGATACCCAGGGAAAAGGGAAGTTAGAGACCCATACCAGACCTCAGGGTAGTCAACAAATTTGTCAAGGCTCAGAAGTTCAAGACGGTCACTTTAGCAACAGTTATTCCATTGTTGGAACAGGGAGACCGGTTCTTGGTCCTCCATGTACAAGATGCTTACTTCCATATTTCAATCATACTGTGTCACAGATGATACCACAGATTCACACTAGGACAGGACCACTACCAGTACGGAATACTCCCCTTTGATCTCTCATTGGCTCCCAAAATATTCTCCAAGGTCCTCTCTATAGTGGTGGCCCACCTATGCTCACAGGGCATTGTGATCTATCCTTACCTGGACAATTTTCACCTCAGATCGCGCTCCTTTGAAGCTCAGTGAGTTACCCATATGACTTTGGATTTTTCTTAAGTCTGGGCCTACAGATCAAACTAGAAAAGTCAATATTAACCCTGGTACAGAGGCTAGAATACATAGGAGATGATCTCGAATCTTTCCAAATGAGAGTGCTTCTCCCACATCACAGATTCATCAGTCTCCATGGGTTTAGAGAGAGTGTGTGGTGCAAACCAGCAGAGTCACCAGACATTGCCTTCAGCTGCTAGGGCAGATGGCCGTGGGCACATTTGTGATAGCTTATGTCAGTCTTAACAGGAGATGCCTCCAGTCATGGTTCAGCTTAGTTTACAGACCAAACAAAGACAACCTAGATAAACCATTATCTGCCCACCAAGATCAAACAGTCCTTGAATTGGTGGAAGGACCAAGCAGACATCTTCATGGGATTTCCATTTGCACAAACCTCCCCATCACTACTTCTCACCACTGACATCCCTCAGAAGGTAGAGTGCACATCTTAATGACCTCACAGTACAGGGCATATGGTCACTTTCCAAAGTGTGTCTTCACATCAACCTCCTTGAACTCAGAGAGGTCAGGAATATGTGTGCTCATTTCATTCTGTTGATCAGAGGCACACACACAAAGATCATCATGGACAATATAGGGTGCATGTATTACATAAATTGCCAAGGGGACTCCAGATCATCCTCCCTTTGTCCAGAAACACTAAAACTATGAAACTGATGCATCCCACATCTTACAATATCAGCAGCCTACCTACTGAGAGTGCACAACATGATAGTGGACAGTCTCCGCTGCAGATTCCCACATGACCACAAATGGGAAATACTTTGACTTATTGCAGCATTGGGGGATACTGATAATAGACTTGCTTGCCACTTACCAGAACAGGAAATGTCCATGGTACTGCTCCAGAGCAGACATTGGCCAGCTTTCCATGGGGGCAGCTCTTCTCTTCTCATGAGACAAAGGTCGTCTTTAGCCTTCCCTAGTTCCCTCTGCTGCTGAGAGTCCTGTTGAAAATAAAAAGAGAATGCAAACTTCATACAGATCACTACCACCTGTCCGAGAGAGACACATTACCCTTCGCTGTCACAACTGACACCGTGTCCTCTGACTCTTCAGCCCTCTCCTGCCCTCCCCTCGCAGAATGAGGGGCACTCACCATCCCAACCTCCGAATATTATGGCTCAAAGCCTGGCTCCTTCATGGTTCCATTATGTAGAAATATCCCGCTCTAAGGAGTTATTTCACAGCAAGAAACTGCTGCCTGTCATACTTGCCTACAGAAGTGGATTTCAGGTGTGGTGCCATTCCAGAAGAATTACCCTGAATACGGCCACTGTACCAATAGTCTTAGACTGTTTGCTGACTCTTAAGAAATTAGGACTCTCTGTTAGTTTGCTAAAGGTACATTTAGTGGCAATAGCGACTTTTCACCAACAAATAGAAGGGTACTCAGTTTTCTTGCACTCAGCTACAAAAAAGTTCCTTAAAAGCATAGCAAATCTCTTTCCCCAAACCAGATATCCTGCCCCACAATGGGACCCGACTGCCCTTCAAACCCATGGCCACTTCTTTACTAACTCATCTTTCACTGAAGACGACATTTCTGATCACCATTATCTCATCTAGGAGGGATGGGGAGATAGTGGCTCTGAGGATGCATCCCCACCTTTACAATGTTCTTTCCTGACAAATTCATACTCTGAGAACACCTGAAGTTTATCCCCAAAGTGACATCTGCATTTCACATGAATCAGGTCATTCACCTTCCCACCTTTTATCCCAAATCTCACTAGGGAAGCCATCCTGCATACACTTGATGTAAGGAATACATGGACTTCCTATTTGGACAGGTCAAATGCAGCTAAGTTTAAAAATTAAAAAAATAAATAAATAACACCAAGATTACTTTTACTCACTAACTTTTTTTAAAGAATGCGTCCTCAGAAAGTGTTTGGCTGCCTCACCTTGTGCTGCCACTGAATCCTGCATGTTAAGGGGGCGGGGCGGGGGGGGGGGAACTATGCAATGTCAGTCTGTTGAAGTGATATGTGAGCAGCATGAATGTCTGTTCTAACCATAATAAGGACATAACAGTTTTCAAGTACATAACAGGATGTTGCAAGGAGGAGGGAGAAAATTATTCTCCTTAATCAGAATGTCAGAGTTGGAAGGGACCTTAGGAGATCATCTAGTCCAACCCCCTGCTCAAAGCAGGACCGGTCCCTAATTAAATCATCCAACAGATTTTTGCCCCATGTCCCTAAATGGCCTCCTCAAGGATTGAACTCACAACCCTGGGTTTAGCAGGCCAATGCTCAAACAACTGAACTATCTCTCTCCGTCAAATTCGATAAGCTATGTCGATTTCAGCGCTAATCCCTTTGTCAGCAAGGAGTACAGAAATAGATTTAAAGAGCCCTTTAGGTAAATAAAAAAAAAAATGGCTTTGGTGTGTGGCCAGTGAAATTCTCTCTGAGGAAAGGAAAAGAAGCAATGGGCTTAAATTGCAGCAAGGGCAGTGTAGGTTGGACAGTAGTGGTCTGTCAGGGTGGTTAAGTGCTGGAATAAATTGCCTAGGGAGGTTGTGAAATCCATTGGAGATTTTTAAGGGCAGGTTAGACAAACACCTGTCAGGAATGGCCTAGATAGATAATACTTAGTCTTGCCATGACTAGATGACCTCAAAGTCCCTTCCAATACTGCGATTCTATGATTCTATAAGAGGTTGACACGGGACAGAAATTAGAGAGAACAAATGATATTCCATACTGGTGAATTGTCCATCTATCTCCTCCCCAACCACTGTCCCCTGAAGCAATGCAGCTTCAGTTTCAGTTTCGTCACTTCTAGATACATTGCCTCTAAAAACACTTGTTATGGAATAACATTACTATAATTAACATTATGTTGGTTTAAATGCTTTTATTAAGGTTAGAATAATCACAGTAAAAAATGTCAGCTTCAACTATGACCCCTAGGAGTTCAATGTGTTGTGATATGTATGTATAGTTTCAAAAGTACGTATCTGGTATGTTTCAAAAGCTAGTCAATCCAGTAATGTTATTTATGTATGAAACAGGTTGGGGTTACTTTGAAGAATTGGCTGGAGTCTAGTCACAAATTGTGTCAAATAGAAACTATTTTTAAAAGGCAACTGCTATATTCTCACAAACTTGAAAATGTTATCAAAACCTCATTAAACTATCACTAACTTCTTCACCACCTTCTCACACATTTAGTACTGGCTACTGTGAGAGAGGATATTGGAGAAGTTTGACCTCTTCTCTGATTATTAAGACAATACATATATTGCATTAATACTCAGTCTACAATTTCAGTTGTTTGTATTTGTCTGTATCATTCTGCATTTTACCTCAGCACTTAGGATCCTTCTCAGTGAGAGGCCATCGTTATTCCCTTCTGAGTCAAAATGAGCCTAGTCAGGTCTTAAAAACTGAGTTTTTAAAGTGGCATAATGCAAAGAAACTCGCTTATTTGTAATTAAGTGAAAGAAGATATTAATATTTTCAAATAGAATTACATAAACCTCCCTTACCAAAAATTTAGTGTATGGCTATAAAATAAAATACTTACTCTTTTCGCTTAATGTAATTGCAATTGCTCTTCAGTCTTTCAGAAGAAAATTAAACTGGCTCCATAACTCTTCAGATGTTTTACAGAATATATATTCTTGCTATTTATTGGGGTTTGCCTTTTAAGTCAAGCAGCTTAATTTGGGATTTTTGTTTTTAAAGCTCTCTGTGCTTTTTTAATACATTTCTAAAATTGGCTAGTTGAACTTAGTGACTTGTTTATAGTTCTTATATGCGAATAAAATATTTGTGATTCAGTACTGTAGTCCAGTTGTTATTCAACAGATGTTTCTGCCCATGTTCCTGTAACACCCTTTTATAATTATTTCAGTGCAATGCGTGTATTGCTGTCCAAGCTACCACGGCCATGGATTGTGGATGAAAAGAAGGATGATGGCTATACTGCCTTACATTTGGCAGCACTCAATAATCACGTGGAAGTGGCTGAACTCTTGGTGCATCAGGTAAGGCTTTCCTCTCAGGAGGATTGAAATATGTCACATGTCTTTGATTAACCTTATTGAAGCAGATGCCTTGCCAAAGCAGCTGAGATAGCACTGGGTTGCATTCCCTTCGCTATGTGCCAAGTTTTCCCTTTGGATCTTTGTTATATTGGCTTAGTTGTAAGAGGTGCAGAGAGATGAAATTGCTCTACTACTTTTCCGAACAAATTTAACTTTTTAGTCAACAACTTGGAAATTGTAAAGTAATTTAAAAAATCGTTATAATTAACAATGATTGTCGATGTCTTCGTCTTCCCTTTCTCACAGTCCAGTTGGACAATCCAGCAGCAGTTCAACAACACTCTGAATGTACAATTGTAGGGTTAAGAAGGTTGAGCCTATTAAATGAGGTGCTTGAGGATGAATCATTTATTTATAATGTAAGGATTCACTAATTATAGTTTTTTCAGTTAAAGTTTAAAAACTATTAATAGAAGCCTTCAGCCTTCTCCCCTTTATTCTACCTATAGTTGTAAGGTTGTTGGTCTTCAGATTTAGAGAATAAAGACTGGTTTTACATTCCTTAACTTAATCCCATAAATTAAACCTGTAGGGACAAATTTTCAAAAGTTCTCTGTACTTAAAATTGGCACCATATTTTAATAAAAGGCCATCTGAAATTGCTGCTGAGTGCTGAACACCTCTGAAAGCTACTTCATATCAGTGCCTACGTGGAAGCGTAGTGCTCTAGAAAATTTGACCTTGGTAATTTTTTCTGATCTCCCAAATCAAGGAAGTATCATGTTCAGAATCTTACTATTTGTTCTAATTAGCTAACTTACTTCTAATTCTACTGTTGAAATCTGACATTCTTAACATCTTTTTCAGGGCAATGCTAACCTGGATATCCAGAATGTAAACCAGCAAACTGCACTGCACCTTGCCGTTGAACGACAGCACACACAAATAGTTAGGGTAAGCGATCTGTAATAAGCCACGTGGGTTAGCTTTATTCTGTTCAATGTGACTTTAGTCATTAAGAGAAGGTACACTCATGAGCCTTATTTATACTAATATAACCACTTGTTTTAGCCTTTAAGATTAATTAAGATGTATCCTGAATTTAGACCAACTTATTTAAACCTTCTTGGCATACTTAAGTGACAAAGGAAATACCCCATCTATTTATGCTCCTATGGTGACACATGCTTTAATTGTATCTTTTGGGGGGCTTTTTATACAAGAAATAATTTCTAGTATCAACGAATCAAGAAACATGTTTTTTGCGGAGGCAATGTAGAAAGGAATACATTTAGTATCAATCATATACTTGTCTACCACTTAAGGTTTAGATGCTTGGATGCAGAAAAGTATTAACTTCTTGACATAACTAGTATAACAGATCCAAACTCTTCTTTCTGTCAACACAGCTGAAACTCTTTCATCCGTGTCTTTATCTGCCACCTTGATTATGGTAACTGCCATTTTTTGGCCTCTCTGACATTTGCATCATCTTTCTCCACTCAAAATGCAGTTGCTAAAAATATCTTCTTACAGATTTTTTTCACCACCTTCTCTCTCAAAATCCCAATCATTTTCCTTTTTTCACTGAATCAAGTTCAAGCTTACTATGATGGCCTTTTGTAATTTTGCCACTGTATACTTATTCACCCTTGGTGGTGGTTGTGTCCCCTTCATCTCTGCTCTGATAGAGATGCCATTTTTTTACCTCTTCCGTAACCATTTTTACTTTCATGTTCCATGTATGCATGCTGGCAACCCCCCACCCTTCTCTGAAACACTGTTCCTGAGCTGGTTCACAGATTATTACTGCCAGCTTATTAATTCAATAATTTTATATCAGTGATATATTTTTATTATAATATAAACACGCACATTTTCTCTCTCATGCTGTTTGTTATCCTTTGAGTTAATTGGGTAATCTTACTGTTCAAAGTGATCTCTTCATCCTTCTCCCACAAGCATCTCAGTGCTTGCTTCCATTCTGTTCCTTAAACTCAGAATACTTGCTTTAAACAAATCCATCAGGCCACTACCATCTCATTTGTCACATCCTTCTTCCTCCCCAACTCTTCATATGTCTCTGGTTGTCTTAGATGCTAGGCCCCTCATGGCAGGGCTTGTGTGTTATTATATACTACCTTCCACTATGGAAGTCAAGTCCGTACTGTGCGCTGTTGGTACTACTAGTATATATATTGCAAATTATTTTTGTAAAGCCATTTAACATTAAAAGCAACTAAGTATGTCTAACATTAGCTTATATATAAGGTGCTAACTATAAGGTCTCTAACGTCTTAAACAATAACCTCTGCTAGGTGGAATGTCATTTTCAGACCTTAAGTTCAGTGGTTATGTCCTCTACGGGGACTCGTAGTCTGCAGTTTGCAGAGGAGACAAACCCACAATGTGGCAAGAACGAGGGAGGGAAAGTGAGAATGAGAGAGATGAGGGTTGGGAAGGAGAAACTACTACAGATGTCAGACTTCCGATGTGTGATTTTTCACAAGTAGCATTTCTTTGTTAGATAAAATGAAAACAAAAAAGACTGGAATACCTATTGTCACAGCTTGTTTAGACTTCACAGAGCCAATAAATGGATAGTGAAATTATTCAGGTTAACATTCATGATAGAAGCTTTTCTCCGAAGAGCCAAAGAAATAAATTAAAGCTTGATTTTTTTCATATTGAACATCTTTTTGAGGCACAGTTTTGTGTGTGTGGTAAATATCTACCATTTTGTGCTTGCCATTTATAAATGCTTTTTTCTGACAATGCAGTGCAAACACAATTATAACCACAAATAGAGGCCTAGTTTGAAAATCAGGCCTGGGCAGTATACAGTAATATTCATAATTCCCCAAACAGGGAAGTAATAACCAGGATTTTGAAAATTTACCCAACAGCTACTAACCCAGAGAGCTATGCTTATTGACCAGGATGAAAAATACCTTATTGCCACTTCTCCCCATGGCTGTGCCCTGATTCTTGTCAATTTCACAGCTGTTTAGTGTTCTGAATAGGTGCAGTTTTCATTCTGCACCTGGGCAAAGCCATGAGCAGTAGCAAAGGCACAGGAGCTATTCCCAAATGTTTTGATTTAATAAAATAGTACTGCATCTATTCAGACTCATATGTGGAAGATTACCTTTTAAATCATGTGTGCCCAAAACTGTTCGTTGAAATGAAAGTTGAGAGTTGATGGCACCTGTTTAGAAATACTTCATTACTCCCAAGAGTGAATGATGCCGCGCTGCTGTCATTATTGAAATCCAATTAGAATGTTGATATTTAGCATATAAGATAATTACTTCAATTTTATATAGTACTTTTCACACATTACTGAAATGCTGTGACTTCTAAGGAGAAATGCAATACTAATTTAGGACAGGTAGGAAGAATGCTTTTTTGTTGTTGAAACTGCAGTGGAAATTTTAGTTAGGCAGATCATCTACTGGACCAAAAGACTGGGCAGATAACTTGTATAAATGTGATATCTGGACACCATTTTTGGACCACAAAAGTCCATAGTACATCAATAAGATGGACACAGGCAATGCAAAGAACACTAGGTACATGTGAGCTTCTCCATTATTCCTATAACCTAACCTACCTACCTAGCTTTCTTTTCTTTTTTTTTTTCTTAAAAATGTCTTGTGACAAGTGGTAAATATTGTCTGTCTTGCTTGTACTTGTATTTATTATTATTACAAAATGTTTTTTCTTACCCACAAGTGTTGACAGTGATTTGCAGTGATGCATATGATATGGCCCTATATCTGGAACTTCTTGCCACCAGAATATTTTTCATAGAATCAATGTCACTTGCATTCTTCAGGCTATTCTAAATTTATATTTGGTGAGCCTCTGTGCCCTTTTAGAGCTGGCATGATACCTTGTGGGCACAATGCTAATCTAACAGATGAGCAGGAGAATAGGCATGTTGAAGAACTAGTAGTATGTGGTATATCAGATTGGAGTGCTTATGTCCAAGAATGTTGAAATGGAGCCCTAGCAGAGCATCCACACCTCAAAGCTGGATTAACTAAAAATCCTAAAATAATTTATGCAGCCATGCAGCGAATATATTGAATCAAAATTATTAATTGCTATTGGGTTATTTCCAAAGTTGTAGCCTGTTATTTCATAGATGCGTAAGTTAAGGATAGCAGGGCTCTTAAAAGAACCTTACTGTTGTGGGAAAGGGTAGCTCAGGCTATTGTGCAGAGACTGTTCAAGATTCAGAATGATCATCTCTATAATCCCCTCTCAGAGCAAAGGTGACTGGCTTGCAGCTCTTGATCTGAAGGACTCTTATTTTCAGATAGACATTCACCCAGCACACAGGAGATTTGCAGTGGGCCTAGAGTACCGTACAGAGTTCTTCCCTTCCATTTTTTGACAGGCCCTAGAGTAGGGGTGGGGAAACTCTTTGGCCCGAGGGCCACATTGGGATTGCGAAACTGTATGGAGGGCCGAGTAGAGAAGGCTGTGCCTCCCAAAACAGCCTGGTCCCTGACTCCCTTACCACTTCCTGCCTCCTGACTGTACCCCCTCAGAACTCCTGACCCATCCGACCTCCACTGCTCCTCGTCCCCTGACCAACCCTTCCTGGGACCCCACCCGCTTCTTACCCCCCTGCTCCCAGTTCCCTGACTCCTAACCAGACCTCCGTTCCCTGACAGGCACCCTGGGACTCCCATGCCTATCCAACCACCCCTGCTCCCCGTCCCCTGACCTCTCCCCCTCCCCAAACCTCCAGCCAATCCGACCATCCCATGCTCCCCATCCCCACACTGCGCCCCAGAACCCACTGCTCCTTATCTAACCGCACTGCTCCCTGCCCTGCTCCCTGCCCCCTTACCATGCCGCTCAGAGTGGCAGGACCGGCTTATTGGAAAGTCTGGGAAGTGGGCAAGGGTAAGCCGTGCTGCCATGTAGCTGCAGAGGAGGGGGGATGTCAGGGGAAGGGCCAGGGCTAGCCTCCCAGGCTGGGAGCTCAAGTGCCAGGCATGACAGGCCGCAGGCTGTAGTTTGCCCACCATGGCCCTAGAGTTTTCAAGAAGGTGCTGTCCATGGTGACAGTTACCTGCATTGCAAGAGCACTCCAGTATTTCCCTGGTAAATAATCGACTGGTCACAAGTTAATCATACTGAGATAGACGATCAACAACCCTATCGCTTCTCAGCCTCCTTCAATCCTCAGGGCTCCTAGTAAAACTAGAAAAGTCCCTTTTAAGACTATCTATAGACTTCATTGAAGCAACTTTGGATTTGATTACAGCCAGAGCATAGTTAGACCAGGACAGATTCCAAGTCCTGAGGGATCTCATCATCCAGCTTCAACTCAGCTCTCAGATGACAGTGATGTTGATGGTGCCTTCCCCTCTTAGGCCATGTGGCCTCCTGTACCTATATTACACCGTTCATTAATTTTCCCACTCATGGAGCATAGAATCCTTTGGATCACCCATGTCCAGCGAACCTGGTCTCTTGCCAATGTTGTAGCCTGCTCTGTATTAAGACTAGTTTGGATGAGGGTTGAAGCCATGACTTCTCTTCAGTGTGTACAAAACAGCCTGTGAGATCTTGTACAGCCAGGTTTTGTTGGATCAAAATATCAAGCCGGCACGGATATAGACTCTGGCCAAGCCACCTGAGTGGCATTGAGTCACTTAGGAAGACACTGGAGGCTGGTTGGTCCAATGCCTGACATGCTTTTGCATAACATGATGAAATCACCATGTGCCTTCAATACATCATTGTTGTTTCATGTTGAAAGCATCTAGCTGGCACATTTTTGTGTCTGTAGTGGTTTGGGTTTCAGAGCTATATAAAAGGACAGAAGCGATTGCCGCTTGATAGATGCGCATCTTAGTCTGAGTCGATATGTAGCATTGATGCCATGGAGGCTTCCAAAGAGTCTGCATAACACCCATAGGCTTGTTGATTTTATATTACATGTCAGCAAGGCTTCCTCCCTTGATGACCACAGAGCCAAGATCCTCAATGAATTCAACTTCTTGTCCATCTGTTGTTATGGGTAGTAATCCATCAGCCATTTTTGTCAGTTCAGTCTTCTTCCAGTTGACTTGAAGACCAAGCCTACTTGCTTCTTCTATAAATAAATTCAAGGCATTGATGAGATTAGTTTGTGGGGAAGTAAATATAGCTGAGTCATCTGTGTATTCCAGGTCTGTTACGCAGAAGTCATGCAATACCAACTCTGATATGCAGCTAGTGACAGTTTCCCTCATTTGGTCAATAACTGTGTTGAACATATCGGTACAGCCATGCACCCTTGATGGATGTCACTGTTGTACTCAAACCAGTTGGGCATCTCTGAATACAGCTGTCACTTTCATTGTGATTTCTGTGAGAAGTTTGAGGAGCTAGCTAGGCACACCAGCAGATTGCAAGCAGAGCCCAAGGGAGCAATGATCAAGAGTCAGGCAGCTTTTCAATCAATAAAGGCTATATGCATGCCTTATCTTTCCTGGGCCAAAATTCTTAGGCTTTTTCAATAGTTTGTCTAATGGTAAAAATCTGTTCTGTGGATGATTGGCCAGGCATAAACATAGCTTGCTGTAGATGGTGTAGATTCCTTTGGTGTTTTCAGGCATGCCTATGAACAGTTTACTCTCTGAGACTCTTGCCCAGGCTGTCTCTGGTCAGTTTCCCAGTGCTCTGACATCCTTCACCAGGTAGGAAGACTGAGAAACTGTATGAATAAGTTTAAGATTAGCAGCCGAGTTAGTCTGTATTCGTAAATAAAATGAGGAATACTTGTGGTACTTTAGAGACTAACCAGTTTATTTCAGCATAAGCTTTCATGGGCTATAGCCCATTTCATTGGATGCATAGAATGGCACACACAGAAGTAAGATGCATTTATATACACAGAAAACAAAAAAAGTTGTACCTTACCATACCAATTCTAAGAGGCTGTTTAATTTGAATGGGCCATTATCAGCAGGAGAAAAAATAACTTTTGTAGTGAAAATTAAGTGGATCTGTGTCTGACAGGTGAGAAGAACCTGTGAAAGGAACTTAACTAAGGAAATCCATTCAATTAGTGTAATGACAAAGCCATTCACAGTCTCTGTTTAACCCTTGGTTGATAATGTCCAATTTGAAAATTAATTCCAGTTCCTCAGCTTCTTGAGTTTGTTTTGGAAGTTTTTCTGTTTTAAAATTGACACCTTCAAGTCTTTAATAGAATGTCCAGGTAGATTGAAGTGTTCCCCTACTGGTTTTTGAATGTTATGATTCCTGATGTCAGATTTGTGTCCATTTATTCTTTAAATCTGACAGCTTATGCTGAAATAAACTGGTTAGTCTCTAAGGTGCCACAAGTATTCCTCATTTTATGTATGGATAAGGGTTCCCTTTGTACCCCACTTCAACCACAAAGAAGCTAATTATGGATGCATTCCCTACTAGATTGAGAGCGCATCTGGACAAACTGTGCCTCAAGACTCTTGGACCCAGTAAGATTCTAAGCTTCGCATCGGTCTTCTCAAATTGCAAGCGCTATACAAAGCCTGCAAAAGACTCCTGCCCTTCATTCATGCCCTATATGTTCAGGTTGTGTTGGACAATGACTACAGTATACTATATAACACACGGGGAGAAGCAAGGTCCACTCTTCTTTGCATAGAAGTGATCAAGCCCTGGAATAGGTGTAGCTGACTCCAGATCACCATTTTTGTCAGTGCGCCTGTCAGCAATGATGTACACTTCTGTGGACAGCCTCAGTTGCCATTTCCACAAGTGTAAACTTCATGACTCAGTTGTACAGAGCATTTTCTGTCAGTGGGGATTCCTATCATGAGACTTTTTTGTGTCCCAAGAGAACAAGAAATACCCAACCTACTGTTTGCGAGCAGTTCTGGGGCACAACTCCAGGCGGGGGACATTTTTCCTAGTGCAGTGTTCAGAGCTGCCAATGTATGGTTTCCTCACCCATTTCTCTATCATCTTGATTTCTGAGCAAAATCAAGCAATGTAAAGAATTGGTAGTCCATGTGGCACCTTGTTTGCGGAGGCAGTTTTGTTTCCCCAGCATCCTTTCAGATGGCTTTATATATGTGCATATGAATCCACCTGTGTCTGGACCTGCTGACTCAGGACTAAAGAAATATCTCCCAATCCCTGCATCCCTCAATCTAACGGCCCAGTATTTGGATGGACAGCAAACTTAGAGAGGCCATGTTCCAAGGCGGTACAATTCATCGTCAATAATAGCTGAAAGTCTCTCTAAGAAAATGTTATGCTGCAAAAAGGAATACATTTTTCGTTTGGTTCCTGCATCATCTGATACTTCCAAAGAGCTCACAGATTCCTAACACTCTGTATGATCTCCACTTTAAAATGATGGGTTTGTCTCACTGCTTGCTATGAATGCACTTGGCAGTGATTAATATTTTCCATCCTCTGGTAGAAAGCTGTTCATTATTAACCCCCCATACAATTGTGAGGTTCTTGAAAAGTCTTGCCAGAACCTGTCCTCGGGTACTGAAACTTGTGCTGACTTGGGATCTTAATCTCATAGTCAGCACTTAGGAATCTTTCATTGGAATCGTTAGCCTCCTGCTCCTTTCTTTGTCTGTCTATGAAGATGGCCTTTGTGACCGTAGTCCACTACAGTGATTTTGGGGGCCCTTATGGCAGACCCACCCTACACAGGCTGCTTTTAGGCTGCACACTGTATTCATTTGAAAGACTCTCTCTAAATTCCACTTAAACCAGATCATAGCCTACCTGGTTTCTGCCCAAAACTTCATGCAACTGGAGAAGTCTGGAAGTGTCATTCTTTGGATGCTTCTCATGTAGAGGATAAACACTTCAGGAAATCTCTGAAGCTTTTTCTCTCATTTATTGAACAGATGAAATGAGAAGCAATCTCCTTACAAAGACATTCTAAATGGATTTCAGGTTTCTTCTTGCTTTTGCTATGAGCTGACATGATCTGAAGCTACCTCAGTAGATTCTCTTTTTGGGTGTTCATCTTCTGGGGATCTGTAGTGTGGCAATATGGGCCTCTCTGTGTACCTCTACTAAAAATTGTGCCCTGATACAAGCTTCGTCAGCAGACACATCCTTTGACACAGTAGTCCTGCAGTCCGTGGTACAGCACGGGTCCTGTGTCCTTCTCTTCAGTGAATACTGCTTGTGAGTCACCTCAAGTGCCGTATACCCTGGGCCCATCTCACAGAGGAGAAATTCTGGTTATTTATGGTAACTGGAGTTGGAGATGTGTGAGCTCCATTATCCACCGTCCTTTCCCTCCACTTCAGATTCTTTCCTAAAGTGAGTAGTGGTAGAGAATGAACTGGACAGGCGGTTGGTCCTTGCTACACCTTGTGCCCTCAGTTCAGAGGTAGAGGGCAATAGCACAGACTGTCAGACACTACTAATGAAAAGTCTTCTATTCTCATGTGCATTGAGCGTGTTTGCACCTGAAGTGGAACACACGTAGGGACAACATGTCTTGATCAGTTACTGGAAGGTAAGTAATCAGAATTTCTTTCACTTTCAGGCCTTTTAGGGTAGTTAAAAGAACTGATTTTTCTCCTTAAAATAATATTGGTAGTTTTCTTTGTGTTATCTAAATATAATTCTTTCTCTTTCAGCTCTTAGTCCGTGCAGGTGCTAAACTGGATATTCAGGATAAAGATGGGGATACTCCCCTACATGAAGCCCTGAGGCATCATACTTTGTCACAGCTTCGCCAGCTCCAAGACATGCAAGATGTGGGCAAGGTAGATACTGCTTGGGAGCCATCAAAGAACACAGTAAATAAAATTCATTTATTTATTCCTTTCTTTCCTGTACATCTTTCTGTAGTCTAGCCTGAAGATTCTGTACTGTGGAACTGCTTGTTGTTAGCTCAGATTTATTTAGAGACGTTCTTCACCAAATTGCAGGGCCATATTAAAATCAAATTGTTACATATGCACTTTTTTATGCTTACTCATTAACTCATCTGTTTTAAAGAAAAGGTGTGTGCCCAAAAATATTATCATATCTTTGGTAGTGAACTTGTATGAGTGCCAGGAATTCAGAAGAAATTATCTTTAATAGAAACAAATAAGCAGTAATACAGTACAGAGATTAAGAATAAAATATTCATTGATTTAACATTTTGCATGGCTTTGTTTGTATCTTTAATGTATTATGTTTTGTGTTTTAGCTCTAAAACTTTGAGAACTTATGCAGGTTAATTGTGTTTAGCTGTAGCTTAATCATGTTACCTAGCAAGTTATATCTGTGTCCTGACAAATTCATTTCAGAGGTCCATTCTGATGAGGCTGGTGTTTCACCAACTTTGATAAACAAGGATCCAAGTTAAATTGTTAATGCCCAGTGGTCATGGATGTTGGGAACAAGGGGAGAGATATAAATAAAGCAACTATCTTACTGTGATACAATTGAACTTTAAATATTATTCCAAGCATGTAAATCAATAGACATTCTAGTTCCTACTCTGCAGGTTTTAAATCTATTTAAGATCTATATTATTGAATGGCTGAAGTTTGCTTACGTTGGCCTAATGGATCCACCCTCACATTAGATTAAAGGCCTTGCATTCTTTCCTTTAACTGTTTGGTCAAAGCAGGATAATTAGAAAAATTGATATAAAGAAAACTGATAGGAATGATGTGCTACCATTAAGCTTTTGGTAGAGAGTTAGGCTTAGATTTGGAGAGCTCTGGTTCTGTGACCCCAGAATATAGGTGCACAGATTACATGGTGTTTTGAATACTTAGTTGTTGTTGCCTTTTACGAATTAGTCTATGCAGGGAACTTGTATGGTTGAAAATTGGGTAATTGTACAATGATTTTCATCTTAGAACTGTAGATAAGCTAAAATTGCATGCTCAGATTTCATCAAAATACTATTTAGAAAATATATTCTTATATATGTGCACATGTTAAATGGTCCGTTTTTCTTGAGTAGCAAGACTATATTCTCAAATTTTTAAATAGAGAATCTCAAGTCAGTTGCCTGTTTACTTTCTTTCAGTTAATAATGGGACTTGGTACCCAGGGAGCAGAGAAGAAGAGTGCAGCATCTATTGCCTGCTTTCTGGCAGCAAACGGAGCTGACCTCAGTATTCGTAATAAGAAGGGTCAGTCTCCTCTTGATCTCTGCCCTGATCCTAGCCTCTGCAAAGCATTGGCTAAATGTCACAAAGAAAAAGTCAGGTTTGTATATAAACACAATATGGAATTTCTGAGTATCATGTTTTACATGTCGTTTCCTTGGGGTAGATCAATTGAAGTAGAATAAATAAAACAAAAAGTCTCTTTTTCAAGTATTAATGATAATAGCTACTGAAAATCAAGATAAAGGTAAGTAAAGTTATGTATATTCTGCATATGTCTTGAATATTTACCAAATAATTGGTTGAAACTGAGGTCAGTGAATTAAGTATAAAATGAGCAGCAGTACAGAGCAAGCTTCCCTATTCTGCTTGGGGTGTGAGCAGCACGTCCCTCCTCATCTTATAGAGTAATTCTATATCCATGCCCTTTCAATGTTCTTTCTCTGTATCAAGTACCGATACTTAAAAATACTGGGGCATGCAATTATGACATAGACTATTCTCTATGAAGTAGACTGACTTCAATATTTTATGTATGCCATCAGCCACCCATTAAATAGTAAGTTTCCAGTTTCTGCTTGTCCAGGTTAGATTCACATTAGTGATTTGGAGGTTAAAGGCTTCTGTCATTAATCCTCAGATCTATATAGCCATCTTTGTTGACTTTTACATTTTTATCTCCGTATTGTGGGTTTTAAATTTCTAAATAAAATGAAAAGGAAATTTCTTATCAATTGTCTGCCCGTGTTAGACAGATATTTTCTTCTCAGCCTTCCTGTCTGCATGGAACATGAGTCATTTGGCTAATTTATTTGTACACAAGCACATTTTGTTGGTGTAGTTAGCCCTTTGGGAATAAAGTTTTGTTTAACATGCGCTCCCTCTGCTGGATGGTGCGGCAGCATAGGAAAAAAAAGTCCTAGATCAGCAGTTCTCAGACTGGAATGGGACCCCAAAGAGGGTTGCAATCTTAAGTTCCCTGTAAGCTGCGCAGCTGTGTAGCTGCCCAGCAAGCCCAGCGCAGGTGCTCGGGGCAGTGACATGTAGAGGTGCCACTCCCTGCCAATCCCAGCACCAAGCTGCCCCGGCTGGGGAAGAGAGGCCCTTCCTTCAGCCTGGCCCCAGCGCCAAGCTGCCCCAGATTTGCCGTGGCTGGAGGAGAGGCCGTCCTCCCCTGGCTGACCGAGGCCCACCGGAGCTGCCGGGGAGAGGAGCCTCTCCCTCAGCCCAGCCCACCCTCGTCAGAGCTGCTGCAGCCAGGGAGAGATACTTCTTCCCTGGCCCAAGCTGCTGCCATGAGAGAGGACTGCGGCAGCTCTCCTCACTGTAGCCCCTGGGCAACTTGCACCCCCAATCCCTGGTCCCGCCCCAGAGCCTTCACTCTTAGTCAGAGCCCTCACCCCCTGCACTCAACCCTCTACCCCAGCCCTGAGCCACCTCCCGCACCCCAATTCCATCATTCCCAGCCTCACCCCTCCCTGCACTCCAACCCTCTGCCCCAGCCCTGAGCCCCTTCCCACACTCCAAATCCCTTGGCCCCACTCCCACCACATGAAATTTGTTGTGTGCACTAATATGGAGGTGGTGTGTCACACCTGAGCAGGGTTCAAGTTATAGACTCCCTGCTGGGGCTGAAGCCCTTGGGCTTCAGCTTTCGCCTGCTCGCCTGGGGCAGTAGGGATCGGATTTTGGTTTTGGTATCCCCAACCCAGGTGTTGGGGATTGGGCTTTGCCTTAGGCTTCGGGCCTCCTGGGGTTTTGTAGTAATATTTGTTGTCAAAAGGAGGTCATAGTGTAATGAAGTTTGAGATAAATATTGACATAAAGATGGGAGTAGAAGTGTTCTCTCCTCGTACACTCTCTAAATGCTTGACCAACCCACTATTATCACCCTTTTCTTCAGATTGATTTATCCAAGCATAAAGGTATGCTCCTGTCACCCAGAAACTTGCTCTGCTTGTACCTTGTAAAATCTTGTGGATGAACAAGAATGAGTAATACACATAAGCAAATAACCCAGAGCTTGATGTACACTACAGTATGATTAAAAAAATGTTTTCAGTATATGCACAAGGTTATAATGCTGACTTAAGCCTGACTGTGAGGTGTTTTTTTTAGTGGACAGGTTGGCTCTCGAAGTCCTTCTATGATCAGCAATGACTCAGAAACTTTAGAAGAATGTATGGTGTGTTCAGACATGAAGAGAGATACGTTATTTGGCCCATGTGGACATATTGCTACCTGTTCCCTCTGCTCACCACGGGTCAAGAAATGCCTCATCTGTAAAGAGCAAGTTCAGTCCAGAACAAAGGTACTTAATGCAATTTTTAATATTCCCATTGTATTCTTCCTGCAGTTGTGATTTTCTTTTGTGAAAAGAAGAGACTGATTGTATTAACAAACTACAGTGTCTCAGCTGCCATGGTTTCTCTCACATGTCTAATTTGTCAGTGGTTAGAGCAGAGTGCAGCATTTATCTGATATCGCTCCTTGTTTCCCATTGCAAATGACAGAGACAAGAATTATCTATCTTAGGCAAATGGCTGCAACTTTCTTATAATAATTCTGAAAGGTAGCAATGTTAAGGGTGGAGCCACAGCCTCCCAAACTGGTCAGCAGTCTTCCACCTTTTCAGTGCTCAAATTCAGAGCATCCTAACACATCCAGGCCTACCGAGAATGTCTTGTACCATGGCCCCAACTCCATACAGAGCACCACCTGAGGCATCCATCAAGCCTCATACAAATGCATTGGCTTCCATGTAAATCCAACCTCCTCTTTCAGCGAAGTGTGGCTTACTCTGTAGTTACATTAAAGGTGCATGACTTCAGTGGTGCTGGGAGCGCCAACCAAATAACCTCCCTCCCCATAATTTTCTCTCTTCTGGTACCAGAATCAGCCACCAGATGTGTAATCCTGTGAATTGAAGACAGTTATGTGCTTGTGCAGTCGGTTCAGAATCCAAAGGTGCCTGCCTACACAGTGCAAACCATGAAGTTGTCTCAAAGCCCAGATGTGCCACCGACTATCACTCCCTTCCCTCTCCCCCCATATGACATACAGCAAACTACCTCATGCATACAGTGTGTCAAACTGAGAACATATGCCACTAGTAAGCCTGAAGGGGGAAAAAAGGAAGGAGAGGAGGGGCTTTAAAATGGTGAAGAGTGGTTCAGAAAAGCTTGCTTCCACCTCCTGCTGTCTCTGTGGGTGCCCTTCCCTCATCAGCCAGACAACCCCACCATTTACCACACCGGGCGCTGATCAAAGGAGGTCAGTGATTAGCTGGTGACCATCATAGCCCAGACTCTACCCTCTGGCTCCCACTCTGAAATCAGGACTGGCCCTCTTCTGTGACGGAGCAAGTAATTTTTTATGAAATAGACATTTTTCATAGTTCAGTTTATAATTTAGTTCTAGGAAACCAGTTTCCCAAACTGTTCTGCAGAGAGATGGTGCTGGCTCTTTGTTTCCAGTTGCCAACTTGTGTTACGAAAGCAAAAAGTACACCAATTACTTTACTTTTCTGCATAAGTAGTTGCTTTAGCTGTCACAAGAATGTTGTATGAATGGGAGGAGTGGTGGTCCGGGCATTCATGAATAAGTAGATCCCTCGGCCTGTGCCACTTCCAACAGCCCCTATTGGCCTGGAGCGGTGAACTGTGGCCAGTGGGAGCCATGATCAGCCGAACTTGCGGACGCTGCAGGTAAACAAACCGTCCAGACTGCTAGAGGTTTACCCTGGTGGGCCACATGCCAAAGGTTGCCGATCCCTGCTCTAAAATGTGGTCCATCCTTGGGAAAAGTTGAGAAATCCTGTCCTATACCACTTTGTTGGATTACAGCAGAAAGTCCTTCTAAACTAATTGACCACAATACGACCAAGAAAAATACGTGTGTGTACCAGCTTGGTGGCCTTATGCTCCTAGCTGGTATGATTTATAAGTCCTAGATAATCAGTAATGCAAAGAGCGTAAATATTGCCAGCAAACTGGGTATAGATATGGTAATCTCCTATTTAAATCCCACGTTGAGGTGCTGAATCAACTCTGGTTTTTCTTTCCAGATAGTTTTGTTGTAGCTAACATGGCCCTAAACAGAGCTTGTTAAATTCCCTTTGCCCTGCTAAGTGGTGGAAGTAAGCAAATAGATATAAATGGAATAGATACAAAAAGGAGAGGAGTCTTTCCCATGTTATTCCTTACTATTCTTCTCTGCAGATTGAAGAATGTGTGGTGTGTTCAGACAAGAAAGCAGCAGTACTCTTCCAGCCTTGTGGTCACATGTGTGCTTGTGAGAGTAAGTAGCTTTGGCAGGTAATAACTTTCAAAATAATGATCATCCAGCAAAAGATGTGTGTTAAAAAAGGTAACTAAAAATTGTTTTAAAATGTTGACTTCATTGCAGGCTATTTGAGTAAATTGACTTTGGTCTGGTAATCAGAGTTTTGATGTGACTTGGAATGCAATAAAACCAACTGCCTGTAATAAAGTGTATTATTTGGAGGACAAATAATACAACTGTAGCTATTTAACTACAAAATTGAGAGAGCAGATTTATTTCACCTATCTGCATTATTTTATTCTGTAACTGGTGTTCTTCGAGATGTGTTGCTCATGTTTATTCCACATTCCACCCTCCTTCCCCTCTGTCGGAGTGGTCTGACAAGAGGGAACTGAGGGTAGCAGAGTGTGTGGTGCCCTTATAGAGTGCCAAAGCACAACTACAGGGGTTGCAGGGGGGCGCTCCCTTTACAGGTATTGCAAAGGGTAGGTCTTCACTACCCTCCAGATCAGCGGGTAGTGATCGCTCTTTTGGCGATCGATTTATCGCGTCTCATTAAGATGTGATAAATTGATCACCAACAGGGCCCCTGTTGACTCCAAAACTACAACTCGCCAAGAGGCGCAAGCTGGAGTCGACGGGGAAGCCCGCTGCCAACTGCTGCCTCCATGAGGACGGCAGGTAAGTTGTCCGAAGATACATCGACTTCAGCTACATTATTCATTATTCGTTATAAATTTCCGGCATTGGTGCATGTGGTGAGCATGTACGCCTACTGTGCAATAGAGATGAGCAACACATCGTGAAGAACACCAGTTACGAAAGGTAACTGTCTTCTTAATTGATCTTGCTAAGGAAATCTGGCAATTATCTTTACTGCTTTGCTGACTCAGAGGTCTGACATATTCACTGTCTTTCCAGCCATCCTGCTCAAGACTCTTTTCACTATGTGTAGTTGAGAGAGCATCGGTGAGAAAAGAGCTTTTCGGTTAATTCCCCAGGAGGTAGATAGCAAGAAGATAGATTACCATGGTGAAAGATGGGATCATTGAAGTGCATGCTGTCAGTATCTACTTTGTATTAGGAAGTGAAGGTTCTACACATGGAAAGGTTTTTTTCAGATAATTTCCTGTCGCATTTGAGGAAGGAAGTCAGTCCGCTGAAAGGGTTAATGTGTGCCCGAGCACTCACTGAAAACTGTTTACAACTCTTACATTGGTGCCCTAATACAGTGTTGCTGATATCATGTGACATCATTCTCTTCTTGTAGAATTCCAGTCTTTCTTTTGTAATGCAAGCAAAAGATATAGATTTACCCTTCAAAGGGTTTGATCTTTTTGTAGTAATTAACGACACCCATTTTCCCACTGAATGTAAGTGAAACAAGGGATATTTTTGGTTGGAGGGAGAAAGTAGGTGTTTTCCCATTCATGCACTTTCTTTGGTATACTTTTTAAAAAAGGTTAAGTGGGAAATAGAAAAAATATTCCAGTACTGTTAATAAGGTCATTAAAGCAACTGAAAAATTAAAAATTGCTAGTCTGTCCTTAATTCTCACCATAGTTATCAAAGATGATCTCAGAAGTGCGCATGATCTTACATTTAAAATTTGCAGTACCACTGTAAAATAGAGGTAATTAAAGATGAAGTGGTATTTATTCCAAATTGTGGTTTTCTTGCCCTTGGAAGAGTAAGTTTGCTTGCAGAAAAAAATCTAGTCTTTCAAAGTACACTAAAATAAAAAGACAAACAATATGGCTTTCTGTAGGTCACATACAGTGTATTGTTTATGGATTCTTTGGATCCTAACTAACTTCTGAATAGACTTTGCAAAAAATAATAAATAAGCACAAACACAGCCGTCGGTGTTGTAAATACACATTGTCATTTTATGTAGTGTATTTGTGGATAGAATGCAATGAACTGATTAATACTCAAGGATAGAAGCACAGACGCAAGAATAAAGAGACTAGCAGGCTACTGAGAGTAAAATATCACTGCTTTTCCCAGACTGTGCAAGCCTAATGAAGAAGTGTGTGCAGTGCCGGGCAGTGGTCGAGCGGAGAGTGCCTTTCATTATGTGTTGTGGAGGAAAAGGTACAGAAGATACCGCTGATGACATTTGTGAGTGTTTTTCTTTTTTCTCTAATACTTCCATTCTCCTTTCATTGAAAAAAAAGGGGTTGACCATATATGCCTCACATCATCTGTTTGAAGGAAAGGTTTAAAGAAAGTGATTTTGTGTCAGCCTTCCACCTACTGTTTGTCACTAGCCATATGGGATAGTGGTAGATGCGGTTGTATCATAGACCATGTCTGAAAAGGGCTGTTTCAATATCCAAGAAGCGTGATACCAGAAGCTGAAACATCATAAGTGTGTGTATATATGTCAGTGATGGTTTGATCCTTTCTCGTTAACTTCCAGAATTTCATGGCTATATATCTATGTGACACATGGAACAAAGTCTAAGAATTGCCAGTTAATATAAGAAATACACAAATAAACATACACACATGGCTCCATACAAATTACAAAAGTTAGCTTGACTTCTTGGCCTCTTTGACTAATTAGAGGATCCCCAGAAAAAGTGGGAAATAGAACATTCTGTCTAGGATAAAGCTGGCCAAATAATTTGTGGTGTCAGAATTATTCAGTGAGTTCTGCCTTTTTCTGTTTGACTAGTTAAACAGTTTATAATTTTCTTGAATTTATTAAATTATTCAGAGTTATTTCAAGTTGCGTGAATAATTTTTTCTAGTGTGTTCACTGTATACGTTCAGTACTTGAAATCTGAGCTGTTGGTTAATTTAAATTGGAATAGCTGCATGATATACTTGATCTCCAACAGGAAGAGCATAACTCAGAATCACATTTCCAATGTGAACATTCAAGTTTAAAAATTAAAATTCAAAATTTGCCTTTTTAAACTTTCCACTTTAAACTTGCTGTTTCAGTCAGTAAATTTGTTTCCTGAACAGTCACAAAGTGAACTTGAAATAAGTGGAAACACAGCCAGACCAAGTTTGTTCAACAATTTGGACAAATATTTGCGTGACGTTTTTGGCAGTATTGGTTCAGTCACAGTCTGGAATTACCAAACAATGCAGCAATGTGGATAAAGAAGCGTCTACACTGAGGTTTTTGCCAAAATGTTGTCAGCAGTGGAGCATCAGTAGTGGTTAGCAGCCACGAAGGCATTCGTGTAGACAGGGCTCCAGGTAGCTGCTGACATTTTAACTGCCACAGTAAGGGAAATATTTGTCACAAACTGATGTAGATAAAGCTTCCCAGTAAATTCTTTTAGTTCAGGAATGGAATTCTAGTGAGTCATAATAAATATAACTTGATTATCAAAATACATTTGCTAGAAATAATGCTTCAATAATTCAGATAAGTAGAAATTGTATTTTTGTGATTAGCAGGCAAAAGTAATTATTCTTTATGTTGTAAGTGCTGCATAATGTGTTCTAGGCTTTTAATATTATTCTCCTCTGCATTGTAGCAAGTGGAAACATTCCAGTTTTACAGAAAGACAAGGACAACACCAATGTCAATGCGGATGTACAGAAGCTGCAGCAGCAGTTACAAGACATAAAGGAACAGGTAAAAGTGTCAAATGTTCCTTTATATTGAAGACCAAAACAGAATAAGGGAAATCTGTTTAAATGCTTCTGTTCTTAATTTTTGATTAATTAATCAAAGCCATTTTTGTTCTGTGAAGTAAAGATGAACTCTAGTGTGGCTAAAAAATTTTTTTGTGACTTATCTGACTTTTTTATGCTCAGTGTTCTTAATGAGTAGCCACATTTGACATTTCATTTCTTGGCCCACCTGTTTTAGTGTAACTGAATGGGCATACGTGACCCGAACAATAAATATAGAAATGAAGGGAGGCATGGAATATTAACTCTATCTTTTGACCTCATAACGATATACAGTGAAGATATTTTTTCACAGAACTTCATTGAATACGGGCATTTTTCTTCACAAAACTGTATGCACTAAGTTGATGCAGGAGTTGTAAGCCTGCCTATTCAATAACAAGCCACTTTTGAACTAGTTGGCAGTTAGAGGGGATATGCAGTCCCAATGCATCAGCATACTCAAATGAAAATTATATTTATATATGGCTACAATATGAAATATTGATAGGTATAATACATTGCATACATAATGCTGAGATACAGTAATTATAAAACTGTGATTATATAGATATGTTAAATATAAAGCTTTTTAAATTCTGTACTTGGAAAAGGAGGAAAATTATAAAAATCTTGGATAGATTTAGATTTTCAAAAGATAAATTAAATATGGATGTCTTTGCAAGTGCTTGATCAAGCTCAAATAGTGACCTACAACCCTGATCTTGTTTTTTAAATTACTTAATGTGAAATGATTCAGACAAGCAACAACTATTCTCTTTATGTCTTCTATAATACACAAAAGCCAAAAATCTCTCAAATCCAGAAGTTAATACTTTGGACAGAATAGATTAAATACTTATTAACATGGAGGACAAATGTTTTTTGTGGTGAATTATTAAATTTGTCCCCCTTCTCTCGCTTTAAAGTCCCTCCCAAAAATTGTTTTTCTTCCTATCTGCTGGGATTATGCAATATTATCTGTCCTGAACGATTGTCCATGCTACCTTCAGCTACACTGCGAGTTTTGGCATTCTGACTCTCACATGTCTGTATACCTTCGCTCAGAAGCGTGATCAGCAGCAGTGGAGATTTACCTTTAAAGATGTACCATCCCACATTTGTCACAGTTGAAATGTTTTGGTGAATAGAAGAGACTGATGAGAATTTAATTCACATTTTAAATGTCTTTTTATCTCTTGTGGATTTAGAGTAGTGTATAGTGCTTCAATGATGGTTGGTATCTGAGCTAATCCAGACAGTCCTGGCTGTCTGTTACAGACCTCTCCGAAAGTTCAGAGAGAAGGTTTTGAATCACCTAGTGCTGGGCCACATCTGTAAATGCCTTTGAAAATTTGAGATCTGATGTACTCTCAGATGTTAACTTCAGAGGCAAACCTATCAATAATTGATACCCTCACCTTGGCAACTTGTTGAGACCCTCATTATTGAAAATCTTTGTTCAACTCAAAGCAGTTTCCAGCCTAATCTGTGTCTGTATAAGGACAGATAGACTAAAAAGCTATAGTTCTTTCTCACCAATAACATTTAAGGCTGTTGATTCTGAAAATGTTTTGAAAAATCTGCTTTTGATTATTTTTTCTTTTTAATCTCATTAATTTTGGACAGTAAGAATACGTTTAGTTTTTACTTTCTGGTTCTTGAGCACTAAAGTATTCCAAGTTACAAATGTGAAGTTTAGATTCAAACAATCTGTTTAATCAGAAGTGTTTAAAAAAAACAAACAAAAAAACCCCCCATGTACACACTTCTAAAGAGCTTAAGGTTATAAAAATATTTCTGCAGAAATCTAAATGCTTTTTAAAATTAATGTGAGTTGATTCCAGCAATGAATATATGTAGTGTTCTGGCGTGAGCCCAACTGTTCAATTTTTTTTAAAAAAATTCCCCTCCAATTATTATATCTCAGTTTTTTACTTCAAATATTGTATTCAGAAGGGATATTCCAAGACACACATTAGTCCCTAGTGCCCTCCGTGTTTCTTTTCACACATTTTAAGAAAAGATTTTACATCATCAGGAAGTTCAGATGCATTTATCAGTAAAAGTGGAACAGTGTCTTATTTTGTTGGGTTAATTTTCTACTTTTCTGGTCATTAAAAAGTTGACAGTGTTTAACAAAAATTAAATTTTCTTTGTTTTTTAATATTCTCTATTGCCTGGATTTTTCAGTACATTTACTGTCCAGTACTCTATTTTTAGGCTGATTTTAAAATATGGTCACTTAACTATTCTCTTTGTCTCTCTGCAGAATGTAGATGGCTGCTTGTTTTTGACCATATTTTAATTGACTGCCATGTCAAGTAATTACTTTGTTGAAACGATTCTGCTTGAAATCTGGCTTGTCTGAAATTCTAATTTGTTTCTCAGGGAACTGGCTGACCTGTCTCCTTTGGAATCTTTTAATTTGTCTTCTAGGTGACTTTTCTGCTTCCTGTTGTGAGAGTGGCTAATGAGTTGCACTTTCTGTTAATTGCTGTTTTTCATAAAATAAGGTTCTTCATTTGTACCTTAAATATGTGCCTGAAGTTATATCCAGAGTTCGATTTCAAACATTTTTTTTAATATTTTGCTTTAAAGCTGCACTTCTAATGTGACATTCAGTATTCTACGTTCTTAAAACTTCTTATTTGTTCTTTTCAGCAGGTATACCTACGTTTCAACTCATGTCTTCAGTGATAATCTAATACATTAGTGCAGCAACCTTTTAAAACCATTTCTGGTGCCAAGCAGAAGCGAGGCCTGATGTCAGCAAAATCCACACACGATGACCACATCATTCGTCAGGGATTCCCTGAATGTGAACCATCTTTGACTGTGATTGCAGTTCCCTCCACCGCATTTCATACGTAATCACCTTCATCTGTCTGTAATAAATACCTTATATATGTTCCTTCACCATACGTATGTCATTTCTTTTTATTTAAAATTAAAGTTATTGTAATGTCACTGTGCACCTGTATCTTGGGCCAGGAAACATACTGTCATCAGTAATAAAAGATTGTTATAGGTTCTAATATGGCACCCGTATCAGACAAAAACTAAAATATTCTTCTAAAATTGATTTATTTGCAATATCATCCCCCAGTGATGATCTCATGTTATTGCTAAGACCTTTCAATACCATCTTAACTCTGGCTGTGGATTACGACTGATTAGAACTGACTGGGTGTCTTGATGGTTGTTTCAGAAGCAAGAATACATAATATATAAAAATAAATCAAATACTTTCTCCAGGCACAGAATTTTCATTTGTTTCCCCTCAAAAGATCTCCAGCTAATTTATTCATGTAGGGTTGAGGTGATAGACATCAAATTTTGGTGCCAAAGCATGAGGCCAAATTAAAAGTATAGTCAAAATATCTACTATTTGTTTGCTGTTCTTGTTATAAAAGCAGCATGTAAGGCACTGATAGTCATGTAACTAGAGTACAGTTGGAGAGCAGGCAGGTAGGTTGATCGTTCCATGCAAAGTTACTTAAAGCTGCTGCCATGTGAAGGTAAATAAACTAAACCATGTATGACAGCGAAAAATGGAACTGGTCTTTCTCTACAAATATTCACTGTTTTTATGATAAGCAGGAAAAAAATTGAACGATCTGCTTGTGCTGCCATACAATTGAAGGAAGACCTATTTTCTGAGTTTGAGTTACCACCTGGAAATTTCTTATAAAGTGTGTGCTGCAATGAAATGAGTAAACAAAAATTTTACCCCCATTGCTTAGGCAGAAAACATTTTTACAGAGGCTTATGATGTGCATATACATTTTCAAATTACTCTGTAGTATATTGGAGAGAAACAGATTTTTTATTCTAATTGTATAAAATATATAGTCAGACCCCAAAGCAAACTATAGGGGTAAAGAACATACAGTGAGGAGGACTTGAATTCTGTTCTTGCAGGATGAGATTTAAGGTTTACACCCTGTATCCCTTCTAAAAGGGATACTTTAGGACTATTACATTATGTACATTCACCACAGGAAAGCTATTTCATGTTAATAATTAATGAAGAATTTCCCCATACTTTGGAATTTACAATACTATGAATTATAAGGATGATATTTAGTTGTCCTAAGTGAGAATTTGACTTGGGTGAGGAAAGGGGTGGATGCACTCGTTTACAACCAGTCCCTTGCAGTGCTCTAGTGGAAGATAATTACATAAATTTTGAGTTATTGAAAATCATGAATAGATATGGTGATGCCATACTAGCCCTGGCAACATTTGAATATGAAATATGCTTGTTGAGAATGTAAAATTTTTTATATTTGCAAATTCATTCAAAAAAGTTCAAGGTCTTATCTGGCAGTGGGTGTGTCTACACCGCAATAAAAATCATGTGGCATGAATCTCAGAGCTCAAGTCCCAGAGCTCACAAGGCTAGGGCTGCAGGGCTAAAAAACTGCAGTTAGATGTTTGGGTTCAGGCTGGAACCTGGGCTCTGAGACCTATCAGAGGGTTCCAAGAGCCTCAGTTCCAGACTGATCTATATACTGTAATTTTTAGCCCAGCTGAATCCACTGACCTGGACCAGCCATGGTCTCTTACTGCAGTGTAGATTTACCCAGAAGATACCTTCTGGCAGCTCCTTAGATATGCTGATTTCACACAGATTGAAATAAGAGGTAATTGGCCAAATTCTGATTTTAAACTCTGTGTAAACATGTTGAAGTCATGGAGCCATGATAACCAGGAGTATACTAAAGAATGTTTGTCCGTGCATTTAATTGATTCCATAGAAGGCATGCCTAAAATTGTACATTTCCTTGTGTGGACACTTCTGTGGATATGTACACCTTTCCTTGGAGTAAAACTACTTTGGTAAATAAAGAGTAGATCAGAAAAAACAGTGCACAAGTGCAAAGTGATGGTGAAATAAACTTGTATTTGAAATGTGGGCCACAGTTAATAAGGGTTCAATTATACATGGTTTATAAAGGGTTTACAACATCTGTTTAGTTGTGAGTATGTTACAGACATTAGTATGTGTCTTGGGTGGTTATAAGCACACTAAAGATGTCAGTTTAAGAACATGAGTAGAAACTCCTCAGTAGATACTAGTTGTGGTTATAAGCAACCTGTTGATCTAACAGTCTGTAACAATTGATTATTTATTAAAAATCTATTTATGTATTACCCCTTTATAAACCATTTATAAATGAAACTTTAATATGATTATGGTGAAGGAACAAACATGTGCCTAGTAGTTGAATTTTTGCATACGATATAGGTGGAGGACACTGCAGGCACAGTCAAGGATGGTTCTCTAAGGGACAGACTTTCATGGGGAACAGTTGTAAGAGATCCTTTTGGGTATTGGGTCCCACTTTATATTCAATAGTAAAAACTGGTTTTAAAGGCTTGCTGTGTGGATCTGAGTGAGGGATTAAAGCCTCAAAGTTGAGCAGCTCTCCATTGAAACATTAAATTTTCATAGATGGTATCTGGATTTCTGAAAAATAGAGCACATGCAGGATATGGTCCTATGCTAGTAATGATTCTTCCTTTACAGTAACATTGAAAGTACAAAATTAAAGCATATATTGGAGTACAAAAGTTCCTTTTCTTCAGAAAGCTGATGTCTTAAATGTTGGTAAAACTTCTAAAAATATTGAGTTTCTTCGGATTTCAAATCAGTGAGCAAATTACTTACCAGACAAAAATTGAAATCCATATGATGTTTAGCATGTATGTTGGGAGTGTTAACTATTTTTTAAAGAGCAAAACCATATTCATACTATTTCTGGGTCCAAGAGGTGCTTAGGGTGTGTGTGTGAGAGAGACACAGAGAGGTAGGTAAATGAATAGGTAGAAATTTGAGGCATGGGTGATAAATAATTTGTTCATTGAATTATATGCACAAATGTCTGTGCTTGGTAGATTTCCTTGTTTCCTTAAAATTGTATATAGGAAATCAAAGGGGGGGATGCCCCTGAAAATTGCTTATTTACTCTGCTATGAACTTAAATGATACCATCAGATTTGCGTAGAAAGCTTCTATGGGTTTGGTTTTCTTATTTTGTGGAGAAGGAGTTGAAAACTCTCAGTTGTTATCCCTTCATGAAACAAATATTTTAGACTAAGGATTAAATTAAATAGTGATTTTTTAATTTTGTATTTAATGTCAAAAGGCAGGGTATTGAATCTGTTTTCGTTCTATGGCTTGGTTTCTCTATCACAGTGATCTCTGTTCACTCAACAGTTGCATATATTAAATTTTCTGCAATTAATAGAATGCATACTAGATACTTTTTTCTCACCATTGCTGTCCACTACCTAACTTGTCAAAATCTTTTACAGACCATGTGCCCGGTTTGTTTGGATCGTCTGAAGAATATGATCTTTCTCTGTGGCCATGGAACATGTCAGCTTTGTGGAGACCGAATGAGTGAATGCCCTATATGCCGCAAGGCTATAGAACGAAGAATCCTTTTGTATTAAACAATAAAACAAGTGTCTTCTGTTAGCTTATCAAATTGTCAGTACATTTTGGTCATCAAATCTCTGTAAGTTTGAAAGGCAGTTTAAGGGTCTAATGAAAACATTTCTAATACTGCAGTGCATATGTGCTACATTGTAATTGCTTAAAGAGTAAACACACCAGAAAAAAAAACCCAGTATTTGAACGGTCAACTTATAGTTGTACTATGAAGAGAGAGCCTTATTTTAGCTAACTTAATAAAGCAGTCTTTCCTCCCATCCCTTTAAAGCACCGAGTGTAAAGGGACAGTCTTGATTTTCTGTTTTGGTATCGTTAAAGTTTTTATATGTATGTATGAACTTTAATATCAGCCATTAAGTGATGTAGATTTTGTACTGCCAGTTGCTTTCAAATATTTATTTTTTTAGCTCAAGTTTTGCATGTCTTCAGCATATGCTCAACTGTCAAATGACAGAGAAAGTTATGCCTCATAGTACTATTGTCTTGAAAGGTACAGTAATGCAAAATCAGCACAATATATCCAAGTAGTATTCAGTACCATACAGTTCCTGTAAGATGACATCAAAATATAACCACATGGATAACTTTGACTGTAATGTGCCCTATATGTTCAGTGTGGGTTTAGAGGCGAATGTTGGTGGAAAGAAACACAAGTTAGCTTTAGGAATGTTATGTCCCTAAAACTGTACTTCAGTCTGACAGGATTAAATTAAATAGGGAACTTCTTAATCCTGTCACTAAAAAAACTAATATATAAAATTGTGAGAGGAGGGTACTGATTGTTTTTCTTTACAAGGTATTTGAAAAATAAAGTGTAAATCATTTATCAATTTCACATCTAAAGAGTGTAGTTGATTAAAATCTTTGGAGAACAAGTGTATAACCATAGAGTAGGGAAATTATGGATCTCATGATCTAAGGAAAGTGGGTGGTATATTTTTCCTTTGGATTCTGTAGAAATCAGCTCTTCATTAAATCATTTTTTCTGTTGCGGACTGTGCATTACTTACATAAATCAGTGTGGTGCTCTATTAAGCCAGTCTTACTGAAGATTATCTGTAGGAAACAATAGCAACAGCAAAGGAGGTAAACTATGTATTGCCCATTCATCTCAATGGGGTATTCATTTCAGAGCCCAACAGGGACCATTTAATAGCTAATATTAAGCAAGAAAGGGGTGGTAAGTCTGTGGGTTTCCTGACACATGGATAGGCTACTTGAAATTGGTTGTCAGAATTAGCTACAATGTATATTGCACTTATAGATACTCTAGTTTCTTTGATTCCTACTAGTGGCTCCAAAACATGAGTAAGAGCACAAAAATGTTCTTCAAGCTTTGGTGGTGGGACCGGAGTCAGGATTTCAGAAAAGGAGTTAAATTCAGAGCTCTTAGAGCCAAGTGATGACATATAAAAGCAATTCAGCAGTTACCTGAATTACTGATTGAATAGAATGTGAAATCAGTGCTTGCTGTCTTTTATCCCTCATTTGGACAATTTCTTTCAAGGATTGTGAAATACACAGCTGATTCATGTAGGTGCCTTACTTGCAACTAACTTGTTTTCATTTAACTCCTGTTACACGTGGCAGGGATATGAAAGTGGGAATTGGTCTGGGGAGAATCAAGGTGAGAATGAAGTGATTCATAGACTGCATTCTTCACTTGGAAAATCACATGCTTACACAATGCACAGTCTTCTGAAGTGTGTGATAAGCTTGTGTAGATCTTTGGAATTGTGCAGAATTCAGCCAAAATCTCAGAAGAATTTACCAATGCTTTTTAAGTGTTGATCATGCAGTTAGAACACCTGTATAGTAGAAAGAAACTCTACAGTGGTTTCTTAGAAAATCAATGCATTAGCTGACAAAACTGTCCATCCCCAAAATTTCTGCTCCAACAGATAGATGTTCCTTGCTCTTTTTAACTCAGTTTGAACAATTGGTTTTGAACAGTATTCTTTGTTCTGATGTTCCAGCAGTTTATTTTATTTTTATATATTATATATATATATATATATATATATATATATATATATATATATAATTGCCTGGTGCTTTGAGTCCCTGTTCTAAAATAGGCAGATCCCAGTTGCTTCTATATGAAATCTTTGATTGTCAGTAAATCTTGTCCTCAGTTTAGCAGTCCCACAACTGGTTTAATTGCTTTAACTCTAGCAATTGTATATACTTTTGGAATTGCAGCCTGCTTAGCTGAGGTTTCTGAATTCCAGTCTGAGAGAATCAGGGAAATTCTTACATTCGGTGTTCTTGTGTAATCAGAATAATTCTGGTATGATTTTCCAGTGTTTTGGGGAAAATGATTTGGTAGCCCATGCTGCAGCCATTGCAGATTTTTCCTTGCTTGACATAAGGGTCACCTGGCTTCTGTGGATGGTTTTGCACAGCAGGACCTTTGGCTTCATGTCCCTCTGTCAGCCCTTCTCCAAAAGAATTAGTTCTGTCTAATATGGCGCAACACTGAACTCCTCACTATGAATTTATTTCTCTTGTATCAGGTCTGTGACATGGTTTTCTTTGTAATTGTAATAATTTGTAGTAATTTCTTACTTAAATTATTCAGAAAGGCTTCTCCATAAAGTCTCAGTGCAAAATACTTGATTAACAGTTGACCACCACTTCTGCACTATCTCTTGGGTAAATGCAGTTCTAACTCAAAACCCCATTATGGTAGCTCAATGCACTACTTACTGCATAGCAGTCAATATTTTTGTAATATTTAAGTACATTTTATTAGGGTTTTGTTAGCATTCGGCATTGGAACAAGCCAGTGGTAAGATCCTATACTTCCATGCATTTTTCAGCTGTTTAAATAGTCTGAATTAAATCTTGTCTCTGCTAAAGTAGTGGGTGTTCTCATTTCAATAGAACCAGGATTTTACCCTCTGTCATGTCTTTTGTGCCTGATCTTTTCAGGTTATCTGAATTAATTTAATCAAATGTTACCATTTGATGATGCAACTAATACTTGAACCAAATTTAATGGGCATTAAGTATTTTCATAAAGGATTAAATCAAGGCATCCAGGGTAGAAAATTGGGGTAAAATGCTGAGGATACTTCATCTGTGGAGAGCACAGATATCAGGTGATAGAGGAGTTCCGTCAGGTGTGTAGGTGAGAGAGGAGTTCAGTTCACAGTTTGCTTTATATTTTTCAACTGTTCCTCAGCTACAAAACTATAGCTACTGTAAGACAGCCATAGATTTTATATATACACACACACTAATATATGTATTATTCACCTATAGTGAATAAAGGTGCTGCTCCAAGAGCTGTCCTTTTCACACCATGGTTCCTCATTTCCATCAGCCCATACACACCTCTCATTATATATCTTTTTTTTTTTAATTCAACTTGATTGAGCAATGTTGCATGCATGATTCCATGTCAAAAATTTAACTGGATGTTATCACAAATTCAAGCCAAATAGTTAAATTAGACAACTGCTTTTTTAAAATAAGTAATTAAGCAGTTTAACTTAGCCCCTTAAACAATAAGTGCTAATATTGGCATTCTGTTTACAGGCAAGAGTTTATCCCAATTGACATTATGAAGTCAGATATAGTACTTTCAAAATGATTTTTAATTGATTTTAAGAAATGTTTGCCAAAACATTGTAGCATATGTAAATAGATGTTCAGAGTTGTACACTCTCTCTTCAGATCGTGATGTATGTTAAAGCTAAAGATTTAGGTAGTTTTGAAGAAACCAGCTGCATCAGACCATATTTATACAGCGTATTCACATTACTTAGCAAAGGTATGTCTGCAGCCTGATATTGTCTGAAAGGCTTGCATACCTTTTTTCTTCTTCCTGTTTTAAAACAATCCTAGGCTCAGAAGATAGGTGGGGATCATGGCAAGTAGGGAAAGATGAGGATGGGTTAGTGCATGTCTGAGTGAATCATTGTACAGATTTTACTGAAACAGGGAACAAGTACTTGATAAAAGAAAAAAGAATCAGTAAATAGACAATTGGATTTAATATAGATGTTTGAGAATTGCAGCTGTCACTTATTCTTAGAACAGTGCCCCAATATTGAGATTTGTTTGGGAATGCAGTTGCTTGGAGGAGCTTCTTCAGTGATTAATTTCTTGAAATACAGTCAAGATATCTACATAATAGCTTATTATTATTTGGGTGCAAAGTATGCTCAAAAGTTTGCTTGAACAGCGTTCCTTTCTGTATGGTAATCAGTAAGATTAAATTAGAGATGGCTGCTGTACACAGTAGTATTGTAAAGGAACTATGAAGAGACCTTAATTTTAAATTTGAGGGGTCTACAATAAGCTAAATAGCTTAAAGATGTCAGAACTTAATCACTTAACTTTCCAGCTATTTTTCCCCAGTAATGTACCATGACTTTTCAGGCCCATTGCTTAAAGATATTCAATGTCTCCTGCTCTACATTCAAGGCATTTGGCACTTTGCAGGATGTGAGTCACTGCTAGATACTTTCATGTTTTGTTAAAATACTAGTTTAGTAGTATTAGTTAAGTAGTTCTAGATTAGGAAAAATCCCATTTAAGAAAACCTGGGTGCAAAAAAAATTAACTGGAAAGTTAATAAACACAAATTACTTTGTACATGTGAAAACTCCTTCAAAAACTAGATTAACTATAAACTTGAGCCAAATTGAATTATAGAACATTTCTGTGTGCCTTGTTAACATAGTCTTAAAAATGTTTCTAACCTAGTTCTGAAGACTTGTAAAACTAGCTTATTAAAAAGAATCTGATTTGATCTTGCCTTTATGTTGTGATTAAAAATATTCACTGATGCTGTGTAGATATTACCTAGAGATGGAGTTTTACAAAGGTATGCCTACTTATTTATAGCAGTATTACTTACAATTTGTGGCTAGTGTAAACACTAAATTGTTTGGGAAAGTTGCTTTGAGTTATTTGATCTCTCTGAGCTTCTCTACAATATTGCAAATGTCAAAAATTACATTTTGCTCTAACAGTTGCTGGTGAATTGTGTGGAGCCTGGACCATAATTTGTGTTGAATAGGTCACAGACTGAAATTCTTACAGACCACTACAATGTTACTTTTAGGTAACTGTCTTTTTTCTGTCAAAGTGTTCAGTTCTACAGTAATTGTTCTTTACCTTTGGAAAGGAGTGGGAGTTTTCTTAAACACTACAATTTAGTTTTGATACATCAGTTTTGGTGCCTGACTAGATGTGACATAAAGGATTATTGCTGACTGTATAAATACTGTAAGGAGGAATGTATCATTCTCTATAGTACTGTACATTTCCCTGCCCTAAGTTGCTGGAATTCATATATTATTTTCCTTTTAAAGTGCAGAATGTGTTTTGCTCACAGAGTAAAATACTGTTGTCTGTAAAGTTTTGTTGTGTGCAGTTTTTATAGCGATAGCTGCCGTAAGTATGAAAGTTCTGACTCAGGGCTTTAACACCTTAAACACATTCATAAATGTTCTTCAGTGCATCTTGGAGAATATTAGAGGTTTAATGGTTGTATAGTGCCTTGATAGAACAATTGAATTGGCAGCATCGATAAATCCTTTACAGAATGGAAGTACATGTGAATCTACAAACTGGGCTTATGCAGCATAAATGTATATGTAGCATATGTGTTGCATTTATGCCTTTTTATTTGTCTTTCTGTAAAGGAAAGTTAGCAGATTTAACTTTTGTTATGCTGTTGGTAAGTCTTGTTTATGATAACTACACCAATAGAGCGGCTGTTATAGGGGCCTGAGGACGGTATTCCAAATTAGATAAATAGCTTTTGGAAGAGAGGATGGATAGAAAATTCTACATAATGACATTTTAGTATGAAAGTGGAATCATTTTATAAACCAACTTCTTGCAAAAATTAGCTTAATAATTCAGACCCAGCAAATCTTTTTATAAACAAGAAGTTTGCATGGCATTTCATAGTTACGGAAGTGTAAGTCTTACTCTGGGCTCCTAGAAAGTATTTTCTTTTCCCCATGCTTAGTTATGGATTCAACTTATTCTGTAGTACAAAATGGGTTTTACTGAACCACAACAACATTTTTTGCTTTTATTAGAAAATCAACTTTGTATTTTTGGTAAATTGTAGATTTCACACGACTGTTGACTGGATTTAATTCAAGTTGTGTGTGTGAATGTAGTTGATTTCTGTACTGCAAATAGCTTTACATAATTGCATTTATTAAAACCGCTTAGCAAGGCCTAAGCTTTTCAAAATAAATGCTAATGTACCGTATTGTTAATAAAACTTATGATACAATGAGTCTCATTCTGACTTTTTTAAACAAGCTCTGACTTACATTTGTTGCACTGAACTAACATCTATTAGGTTTTTAGAGGTTATTAGAAAGGGAGAGGCAGCTCATTTCTACTCATTTAATTTCGGCAGACCCCGAACAGAGAGTTAAAATTTTAAAATACATTAAGAATGTAATCTAAGCAAATGTTTGGTATCATTTCCGGGCTTTAGAATTTCACATCATAAAGCAGGCTAGGCACTATGGCTCTATAATAGGAAGAAAGCTCTTTGTCCAGACTTTGTGTTTTAAAGAACCAGAATTGTTTAAATATACCACTGAACAGTGCATTTACAGCAGCATGAAAAACATGGAGTGACTGAAATTGACTTGGAATGCACTAGAATAACATACTCAAGTAAGTAATCATCTGGTTTGGTATATCATCTGAGTTTCTTTAGCATGTGCCATATACATGAGAAATAAAAGGCTTGAGCATGTTCTTCATATTTTAAATCTGTGTGTAAATGCACATTTTCTGTAGATCTTCGCACACTATTGCACAGAGGTAGTAGAATTTTGCATATATTCTCTCATTTGATTATCATAGATGAACTTACACAGTTTTAGCACTTTTAAGGGTGAGCACATTCCTACTTCTGCCAACTGATCATCTCAGACCTATCTATGCCCATGTTACAGACCTGCCTATATAATGCAGACACTCCTGGCTATATCAAATTTTTGAAAGTTTGAGTATTTTGGAAGTTAAATAATGAGACAAATTCCTTCACAGTGGCTGCTTCCAGCCGACAGGTTAGCAGACATGGAGGGTTGATCTTGGTGCACTTTCAATAACATTTTATCCCTGTTTAAAAGTTAAACAGAGTTTACAGTGACAGGTCATTGCATCGTGTTCTTCGTGAAGATTGAAATAGGATCAGTGTCAGCAGCAAAGTTTCTCCCTCTGATTCACAGGCAAGAATAACTCCCCTTCTTCCTGACTCTGGGAAGCTATGCATTGAGGTGCACCAAAGCCATATTAGAAAACAAACAAAATCAAGCCCTCGGTAATTGGCAACCAAAAAACAGTTTAGTGGCAGTTAAAGTTGCGACAGTACACACCCATCCACTCAAAACCTTAAAAGAATGGAAATCAGGGAAAAGATTTGTGCATTCCTTTCCACTTTCATATTAGCCAACCTGTGACAATCTGGTCAGTTGTCCTTGTAGCCAACATGGTCAAGAGTTTCTCAGCTGCTGAGGTGAAAATGACCAATGAAACCTTGAAAAAGGCTATTCTGGTGTCCTGTGAGATCAGTCTGGAAAGTGCTCCATCTGCAAAGAGACTAAGTGCCTTTGGGATTTGTCATGACAGTTCACCCTCCTTTTGTGTACAACACTGTTGATAACGCGATCCAGAAGGTTTTTGCTGCCAACAGATACAAAAAGCAATATGTACCTAAAATTTGCGTTCCAATGGAAAACTTTTAACAGTGACCTCAGGAGTGTTAGGGAGTGTGTGAGTCAGATGTACTAAACTGTTGATATAACTGATATAAAAGCATGTGAGATCACTGTTAAATGTTTGTATTAGAATTGAAGATGGGGTACATATTTTGGTATCTGTTGGGGATGAAGGGTTTTTAAAGATCTTTTAAAGAAAAAGATCATAGTCACTCAATTCATAGTCATACCTGGGCATAAACTGAAAGATCTTCCTTAAAAGCATGAATGAAAGGTCTCCAGGATTAGAAGAGCAAAACAGAAAGAACTTCCTCTTGGACAGTGCTTCTTATATTATAAAAAGATTCAACAGTTTCTGAAGAATCCACTGGGGGAACAGATCTTGTCATCACACTCTGTTCAAGCCAATGAGGTAGTTTAGACTTGAGGATTTTTGTTTGTTCTAAGAATAAAGCATCTTTGTAGTATTGTTAATATTAAAAGATTTTGGCTGAGATTTTCAAAGCTGTTTAGGGGATTTAGATGCAGCATCTGTCCAAAGGTCCCAAATGGCTTTGAAAAAAATCTGGCTTTAATTCTAAATTTGTTTTTAATTTCTAAAAATCAGTTTTTTAGTTCAGAAACCACTGTCGTTTACTGAAATGTTTTAAGGTACTTTAAAAATCAAGAGCAATACCAGCTGAGAAAGTAACAGTTCAGAATTGCTACAAAAATTTTCACTCTTCTATGTATACTTCATGCAGCTACTTCTTAAAGTGATGTGAATTCATTTAAACTTAATTTGCTGCTCCTGCTGTGCACAGATCAGTGTGACATTTAATTTGCGCTAATCTGTCCAAGACTGGGAAAATCCACTTACGAGGATGTAACATTTCCTTGGACGTCACAGCATTGTGTGTGTAAATTGCCTGTTTTGGAGGACTTCCTTTTTTAATAAAGCCCAATATTCTGCAAGAGATAAGTGAACTTGAATTAAAACCTGAACCTGTTTTCGAGATGAAAATTGCACACATTTGTACTGTACTAATGTATTTCTTCCACCAGGGGTCAGTAACACCACTCTACTGTGACAAGAACCTTAGATCGTTGTGTCATAATCACAAAGCAAACAAAGTATAATGGTGGTAATGATTGCATTAATATGGGTGGACTAGACCTTCACTTGTCCCGTTCTCCAAGCAGGAGCAAGTATAATTAACTTACTTGCTGACTAGTAAGCAGTCTATCCTCTGACTCCCATGTGACATGCACATTGCTACTATTGATTGGGGCAAAGTTCCAATGGAGTGTTTGCTTTAAGCTGTAGCTTAAAATATTCGTTTAGTCTATCAGACTTTTTTTTTTTCAGAAGCAAGACGTTGGAGCAGATAAGATTCAAACAAGACTGTCCAGTGGATAGGAGAAGGGAATACTTGATTTCTCCTCCTACATTCGTGTTCTATGTGTTCCAAAGTATCCCAAAACTTCGAGACTTAGACTTGATTCATATTTCCCTCCACTCCTCCTAACTCTGTAGTGACACTGCTAATGATTAAACGTGCTTTGAACCATATCCACCTAGCAAGTGGAAGGAATGTCCAAATTCTCAAGGTCTCTCTGGGCGTGCAAGGCACCTGGAGACAGTTGTTTCCAGTGACTGCTCTTTATCATTTGCACCACTCTGTCCCATGGAAAGAGGATAAGCAGACCAGATGACAAAGCTACCAGGAGAATTTCCCAAAATTTACCCCAAAATCATTTCTCAGAAGGGTGCTTGAGTCTGTTTAATCGTGAGAGTTTTTCAGTTTGGCAAAGGCATCCACTTGAGATTCTTCCTTGTGTGCAGTGAGTTGAGCGAGGGCCTCCTGATCTTCAGAACTCTGGGATCTGCACTATTTTCTCTCTTCCTCGCCTTCTCTCTATCCTCTCATTTCAGCTCTTCTAAACTCCTCCTTCAGACTCCTCAATTTCTGCCTCCTCCTGTCAACCTGTTCACTGGGTAGCAGAACTTTTCACTCCTTCCCTCTCAAAGTCATTTCCTTGCATCTTCATCTTCCAGCTGCCTCAAAGTGTGACTGACCAGGTGTCTTGATATGGCGAGTAGGACCCTCTTTCTACATATTAGTTCACTCTAAAACTGCATCTAGTGAGATTTCTCTCATTCTACTTTGTGGGTCCCCTGAGAATATGACTATTGTCATTGCCCCCTCCATCTCAATGGTAGTGTTATGGAGAAGGAAAGTTCCTTTGATTGATCATGTGTATTTCACAGTAAGTGTCGGAGTGGTCTGACAAGAAGGAAGTGAGGGTAGGGGAGCATGTATCGCCCCTCCAGGGGTTGCGGGGGGGGGGGGGGTGCTCCCCCTATGGGTACTGCTAAGGGAAAAACTTTCTGGCACCAGTGCACGCACACCTACTGTGGAATAGACATGAGCAACACATCTTGAAGAACACCAGTTACGAAAGTTAACTGTCTTTTAACACCGTCCCATGAAGAAGCTCTAAACCTAGATCCCACTGAGTCTTGCTACAGCTGCTCCCCGAGGGACGTGAAGAGGATCAGGTAGGAATGACTAGCTTTCCATAGGCTGGCTGCAGTTCCCACTGTACCTCCTCTTATAACAACATTCTCTTGGTGATAACCTGAGGAACTTTACTATGAAAGGGTTGCATTGTATAGAAGTGAATTCTGGCCGCAGTCCTGCAAATGTTACTTACATGAGTAGTTCTTAGAGTAATCCCATTTAGTTCAATGGGACTATTTGTGTGAGCAAGCATTGTTTGCATGGTTAGGGGTGGTGGGATTTGGCCTCTACCCCTTTCACAGTGTAGTGTGCTGGCTCTTTGTATGGAAGTATATTTGAAACTGCTTTCCCTGTAATACTCTCCCCACTAAGCTTTCATAATCCTTACAATGTCAGTGATTGTCAGGTGTTTTGTCATAGTCTGTATGAAAGCTGTATAAAATAAATAGTAATTATACTGAGTGCATTTCCTGATGTGCATGCTAAACTGTGTGCTGGCTCCTTGGCACAATAAAACCATCACTCTTCCCTTTCTCTCACCTCTCTGTGATGTGACAACTAAAATAAAAACATCTTCAATCTATTTGCCTATTTAGATAACGTGCTGTTCCAAGCACAAAGGACTTGGCTAAGTGTTGCTAGCACCGCCTTGCACTGGTTGGAAGTATCCATTCTACAGAACCAATGAAAAGTATTCCCTCATGAAATTTGCCCAATCCATTGCTCAGGAAACTGAAGTACTTGTTCTATATTACTCTTGGTTCAGTCCAGTTATTGATTCTATTATGGCAGATGTGTTCTGATAAGTGAGGTTCTCGCACTGCTCTACCCAGGTGGAATGGCAGATGGGGAAGAGGATGCTGCTCTTGTCTTCTCTTTATACTAAGGGTCTTTCCACTGTAATGAGCACTGGCCCAATTGCATGGAGGGAAACTAATTGTTTGTAACATTTTTTCATAACTCTTTGGATGTCTGATAGTGAATTTTTTCTTTCTTTTTTTTTTTTCTTCAAGATGTATTAATTATTTTCTCTCTTCCCATTTCTTCCTCAAGATCCACGTTGTTCAGGCTACGGGTATGGGGACAGAGATCTGCCATATGTTCTGTCCACCACAGACCACCTGTTTGCTGTGGTCCTCTGGAATTTACTTAGGTCCTCTTGGAGATAGAGGGAGAGAAATGGTAGCTCAGACCAACTTGATAGTTAGAGTTTTGTTTGCAGGAAAATAGGCTGCACAGTGACCAAGAGCCAGGTCCATCTCCCAGCTGATGAGGGTGTTTTCACTAACATCAGTGGGTTTTGGCTTAGACCCTGAATGTGCAATTTATACTAATATTCTTTGTTCTGTTTTCTCTTTTCAAGGTATCTGAGAGACACTGTTCTGGCAGTGCCTAGATTGTGAGCTTCAGTAAAGGTAAATATAAATGCATTTATCATCCTGACTCTTTAAATGTTATACTAATGTTCTCTCTGTTTCTTTTGTTTGTTTTTAAATATAGGAGGCAGGAGAACACACAAGCCAAATTTAAAAATTATACCTCTAAAATAAAAATATTGATAAATTATACCTGCCACCATTTAAAACTTCCTATTTTACAGATAAGTATGCTGTTAATATAAAAATGTATATTTTAATAAAACTTTTAATGCAAAAAAACAAACCCTCCACAATATTTTAGTTTTATTCCTCATAATAATGTCATTGACTTAGGTGGGGAACTGGTAGAGGTCACCCAAAATCTGTATCAGCTGCTATCAGGAGGTGAAGGAAGGTCCAGAGGTTAGGTTGTTAGCCTGGGACTTAGGAGATCTGCATTTGATAATCATAGGTTTGCTCTCTGATTTAGGGCAAGTCATGGGCAAGTTAAATTCCATGTTTCCCATCTTACTTTCCTGTAAAATGGGTACAATCACATTTCTCTTCCTCAAAGGGATGTTAGGAGAATAGATGCATTAAAGATTATGAGGCCATACAAGTACTTATGATAGATGTGCTAGCCTAATGGGATGGCAGGATAATGGGCAGACCTGAAATCACCTGAGTGGTCTTGGACCAGCTGAATGTAATATGCCAGGGGATTGAGGCGAGCAGGCAGAGTGGTTACTGAAAGGTGGGGAAAAGTATTGCAAGACTTAGCTGGGAAGACTGGCTGCAAAAGTGCAAGTGCAACATGTGTCATTACTTGTCTATATTGGAATGGTGTGCAGTGACCCTGCACAGTGAAAGCATAGTGCAAAGGGGGTTCATCTGCACTTAAGTCTTTCTGACATTCTTCTCTTACTTTAGTGCAGGTGAAACACCACCAGAATTGGCAATGATGGGGGAAGACAGTGAGGTCGATCACCTGTTCTGTAGTGAAATCCCTCCAGTGCATAGGGTATGAAAATGAATTTTAATATTAGAAATATATCTGCTAGGAAGAAAAATGAAATATGGTGGACACTGATAGAATGAGCCAAATGACAAAATCTGGATTGAGCGTGGAGTTGTAGCTCCTCATAAGATTAATGAACAGTTTGCAACATAGTTTTATTTTGCAGGGGATGGTCACACTTCCAGGAGGTGATCTAATAAACAATGGGAGAAAAGCTGCTGGTGTGGAGAAATTAACAAAGGGAGATTTAGCTTTGATAAGTTTGGTGGACTCAGTCCAGTTTGCAACTGACAGATTTCTACATCACAAAACCACCATCACAATTAGCACTGGATTGGCAGATGGATCAAAGATACCGAACTCTTACCCCCACGGGGGTTTCTGCCAGGTCAGGGTTGAGGTCCACTAGCAGGGTTATGGGAATGGTGTATATCTTCAGGGGACTTCCTTCTCCAGTGCTGTCAGTCTGGCTCCACTCACCAATCCTAATAATCAAACAGAGTGGCTCCTTCTTAAGTACTAAATTAAGACAAAACGACGACTTCACTGGAATAATGACAAGATTCCAAACCCACGTTTGTATTGCTTTATTGTATTGCTTATCCCCTGACTAGAAATGAAGCAACTACATCGGGATATATCAGGAAAAAACCTTATCACTCAAGTGTAAGGGGAACCCTTTAAAAAAAAAAAAACACCAGGAAAGAGAAAATGTCTGAGGGGTGCTCTTGCAGGTCTGGCTTATCCTGCTGTACAGAACAAACTGGAGACTGAACTGAATTTCAGATACATCAGAGGCACCTACAAAAATTGGTAAACTAGACTTCATGTAGAAAATGGAGGTCCCTAATGACCCTTCATTAGATTCTTGGTGAAATTTCCAGCAACATGGAGAATTCAGATGTCCTCTGGTAACGTTATTCAGGGATTACTTACCCATGCAATGATCATTTTTATTTTAATCAAGTTTCAAAGGTGGAACATCCAGACTTCTTATGCAGCAAGGTCTGGGAACAGCACCTCGCTCAGATTTGGGAGAACGTGAGCTGGTATCCCTCCTTGTGTTCAGTGAATAACAGCCATCTGGGATTACAGTGGGTCTCTGCTGAGTAGAGCCTCGAAATCAAAGCAAACTCATGAAGTGAAAACTCTCCACTGCAAAGGAGAGTGGTTCCCTTGTTAGGAACAAAAGCAAATGCTGCTCCAAGACAAGTTTCTTATCAGATGGAAGAATTTTTCACTACACTAGGGAGTTTGGCTGGGAGCATACTGGGTAACTTTTTTCAACTCTACGGAAAGTTCTGTGTAAATGAGTTTATCATGAATAATATAATCTCTTTCCCCTCTTCCAGAAAGAATATTAATGCAGCTAGTGTGGGAAATAATAAAAAGTTGCCTAAAATGCCTTCATATAAAAGAATCAGCCAAGGTACCTTGCATATTCCTGTTCCGGATACATTTATTTTTTACTTTATCCCACAGTGACTATGGGACACGATCCAGGTGTGTGTGTTTTCCAATTTCATATGCTGAAGTCTTCACTGCACTCTTTCAAGTCAACATGCTGCATTCAAAATAAATTCAAACTACCCCTCTTTTTTTTGTTAAGGACATTTTATGGATAACAAGATTAATTCTGTTTTCATTTGTACTAAATTAAATCCAAGTGTGAATAGCCACATATCACATTTTTTTTCCTTAGCTAACTTATGATATGCAGCCTTTCCCATCAAAGTCACCATTTCTTATTAAGCCCAAGGAAGGATGGTTTTGGGGCAATACCACTGGACTGAGACCTAGGAGATCTGGATTCTGTTCTCAGCTCTTCCACTGATTTCCTGTGAGAGCTTGGGGAAAGCACATCAAAATAATGCATCGCTGGAGGAAAGGGAGACTAGATGCATTAGTGTATGGGAGATGAGAGTGTCATATTAGAGTCTACAACTGGAATAAACACTCTCAATAATTATTGAAATTTGCAACCATCTTGGCAGCTGTTAAGTGGCATATATGAAATGAGCTTCATGGTCTCTGGCCCCTTCCTAAATAAAGGAATTCCCTGTCACAGAAACTACTGCCAGCCGTTGGCACTGATCTTAGCAGAGAGTCCAACAACTGAATGGACACGGAGAGTTAACTACTGTCATCTCATTCCAAAGGAAGATGAGCTGTATTCAGAGAGCTTTTTATAGGGAAGCTTGTACTTGCTGCTGCCAGTGCTGTTCTGTTGTGTTCTGTGAATAAAACGGTTCAATCAAATGTCAGTGAAAAGACTCCCATTGACTTCAGGGAGTATTGGATCAGGCCCAATGGAGGATTTCCTTTTATAGCTCTCAGTTTGGTAGACATTAAATTCACTTATTCTTGCAGATTTTTAGCAAATTAGGGGAAAAATTAGCTAAGTGTGAAATTGAATTTAGTAACAATACAAGAATGCTCCTGTTAGAACTAGGTAGGAATAACTAGTTTGAGAAGGTTTTAATAGCTGAGTTAAACACTGAGGTAAGAAGAAAATAATCCACCAAATTACACCATCTTCTACTAGAGGAAGTTGTTATGCAAAGTGCTGAGAAATTCTTGTGGACAAATGATGGTAAAGGGTTGTTGGCCAAGATGGCTGCTTCGTTCATTAATGAATTAAAGGAAACAAATAATGATGTTCACCTGTAGGGCTGGGAAAGAGATAGTAAATATATTTAGTCCTTATAAATATATGGCTGATGGATATTTTCAAATGCACAAATGGCAGTTAAAGTGCTTAACTGCCGATTGACTTTCAGAGATATTTAGGTGCCTAAGGCCTGTGCCTTTAAAAATCTTCCCCCACAGTTAGTAAAGTTCGAGGGCCTGATTTAAAGCTCATTGGAGTCAATGGAAAGATTCAGATCAGGCCCTCAGTTTGTGCGACTCAAATTTTAGCTTAGATTAGAGCTGTTCATGTCTTGGCTGTAAATATTTTGGTTTGATTGTATTTGTGGTCTTTAGCGTCTGAGACTTTCTGAGAGTTTCTGAAGGATTTGCTCACATACGGGTGTTCAATGTGGAGTTAGGAACTTGTGTGAACAATTTGGAAGCTCTAACAGGAACGTTGGCTTTCTTATCCAAAATCCATAGATGGCCACGTGCAGAATTTTGTATTGGATTTTGCTGCCAGAGCACTTGTGGTCTGGGCCGGCTCTAACTTTTTTGCCACCCCAAGCAAAAAATAAAAGCAGCTGGAGTGCCACCGAAGCGCAAAAAAAGGGTGGGGAGGGGCTGGAATGTGCCGCCCCAAGATTGGCCGGAATGCCGCCCCTTAAAATGTGCCACCCCAAGCACGTGCTTCCTTGTTGGTGCCTGGAGCCGGCCCTGCTTCTGCTTGAAGTTTTGGTTTTGACTTCTAAAGCCCTAAATGGCCAAAGACCTACCTATCTGAGAAACCACCTCATTCCTTGTGCCATACTGTCACTGGAGTGACCAACAGAGGTGTTCAAGCCGAGGTTTTACTGGTATAAATATAAAAGAGCTTTAAGATCTCGCAGAGAATCCCATGCCAGCAGCTTTGGAATATACTTCCCCACGTTGGTTTGAAATAGCCAAATCTGATGACTTTCAGAGAGTGCTGTGCACTTCGTCCTTGTTTCTCCGGGAATTTAAAAATGAGAGTTAAATTGCCTGGTTAATTGATAATGGGTCATCTTAAACTCTGCTATACTTGCGATGTATTTTCTACTTCCATTAAGGGAACACAGGCATCCTTTTCAACATTTCTACAAATCTAATAAATTATATAATTAGCCAGTTCTACTCATAACCCTGGCTGACACCATGCAGAATGTATACAGGTAGACATGTGAGCTTTCTCAGCTTGGTCTCCTCTGATAGTCCTCCCTCCTTGTCCTTCAACAGTGCACTATTTTAGCACTGGGAGTCTCAATGTTGTTTTCATTTGTGTGGTAGAGGTTGCTGTGTGCTGTACACTAGAGTGAGGCCACATACTCCTTTCTGATCTTGGTCAAAATAAATCTTCAGAGGTGAAAACCAGACCCTTTGCTCCATTTAATCTCCCACCTTAGCTGACAGTAGGTCAGTACTTTGTGTCTGGTTTATGGTGACTCACTGCAAAATACTAGAGCATTTGAGTATAGTAACTTTTCTGTGAAACTCAGCCTGTGGGTGTCACTGTGGGCATGAGAGTGAAGAAAACACATCCGAGGAAAGGATAAAAGTTCAAGAATGGTCAAAAGCAGCAAATCGAGAAAAGAAAAAGAATGGATAGGGAATTAAAATCATACTTACTAGCCACGTATTTTGCCATGGCATTTCTAGAAGATGTTCGAGAACTGTCCAAGAGAAGATGCTGAAGAAAATTACAACTATTAAGGCATTTAATCATTCCAAATATTCTGGGCCAGAAGCTCAGCTGTTGTAAATTGTTATACTTCCACTCACTGCAATGGAGGCTGTGGCCCCACAAGTCTATTCGCTTCTAAGTGCTGTGTGTTACTCATCTCATTTATGATGGTAGAAAACCAGAGCAGGCTTCTCTTAAATCCTTTAAAACCACTCATATGAAGTTCTCTGTATTTGCAGATCTAAGTGCTAAAGGTCATCCTGGCTCAAAGCACCCATCCATCCCAGACTATTCACCATCGCCAAAAACAGATTAGCTCTGAAGAAAATGCCCTTAAAACTGGTGCCACAAGAAATTGTGCATATACACACTCATCCACCCCCAACCTACCCACCCACAATCTCACAAATAAGCCAGCTGCAGAAGCTTTGAACTGTTTACAGGATATACATTACCTAAGGGTGCCTGCACTTTTGGAAAGGCCTCTCTTACACAGGTCGTTGCTAGGGCCCAAGCTGACTCTGTCTATGTTATCATGAGGATGACAGTTTAAACAGGCCTTATCACTGTGTGTTCAATCAAGGTTTATGAGGGCTGATAAAGATGTCACCTAGCTGCTTTGTGTGTTCATTAAAACTCTATTCCCCAGTATGACATAGACATATTCTTATTCTTTTTCTTTCTTTCTACGTATATATTTAGCTCTTGTATGGGGGAAATGTATTCCTAGTCAGAGAGATGTCACACTTTTACTTTCATACTCCTCCAAACTCCTGAAAAAAATTAAAACCAGGACATTCCAGCTTAGTTGACACAACCTTATCTATCTTTAATATCACAGGTAATCACAATTGCTTATTTAATGTATTCAGTAAATCTCCCTACATTTAGCTTACCTGGCAGTAAAATGGTTTATATGCGGTTTTAATCTGAGGTACTATAACATCACTGACATTGCCTTAGGAAAATGTTGCTGCTACTTTTCCTTGGGATAGGATGCATCCATCCAAATATATTGGCTAGGGTTCCTGTCTCCATTCTTCCAATCTACTCAGGATGACCCACATGGCTATGTTTGCACCATTGCCTAATTATGATTTTGATCACACTTTGCTATACCATTCCATTTATAACTGGTTTGTAAAGGGTTCATAAGTGATAAAAGATGTTACAATCTTGCAGACGTCAGTATGTGTTATAGATGCTTAAAAACACATTAGTAGAAAATTTATATGTGGTTACAAGCTATGATTATAAACAACCTATTGACATTTTAAAATCTATAACAATCTCTAAGAATTTATTAAGCATTTATTAAAATAGCTATGGATCATGTATTAATCCTTTATAAACTATTTACAACTGGCACCCCAATCTACAATGTGGTCAGTGTTTTCTGGTTAGGAGTTGTAATGAAAAATGAAATTTGAGGTGGAGGCCAAAGTCTTGTCTTGTTCTGTAAGTACCCTCAGTTTTGGAACTTCTTCCTACCTATCTCCTTCTCTTGGCTGCAGTTAAGAATGGACAGTTGGGCAGCTGATGTGTTCTGCTTCCAGATACACTCTTCTTCAGAAAGACCCACACTTCCATTGAGTGGAAATATTACCTGTTTTTTAATTAAGCCTTACTGAATGGAAGGCAAAGTAGATATATAAGAACATGAGGAAAAAATAATTAGTGACATGGCATAGTGCCAAATGAGGGAAACCAAGCAAACTATTATGTAAAATTTTTCAAAAGCACCTAGCTGACTTAGGCACCTGAAAACTCTAACTGATGTAGGTGCTGACTTACCTACTGAAAATCAATAGGACGTAGGCCTGGTCTACGCTGGTGTGTGTGTGTGGGGAGATCGATATAAGCCCTAGTCTACATTGGGCGGGGGGGGATCAACCTAAGATAGGCAACTCAATGCATTTAGGGTGACTTACCGTGGTATCTTCATGGCACTGAGTCAACTGCTGCCGCTCCCCCATCTACTCCGACTGAGCCTCTCCTGGCAGTGGAGTTCAGGAATCAAAGGGAGAGCGCTTGGGGATCAATTTGTCATGTCTAGACTGGACCTAATAAATCGATCCCCAATGGATCAATTGCTACCCGCCGATGTGGCGGGTAATGTAGACATACCCTCTGACTCTTAAATCACTTGGTGCTTTCGAAAATTTGGCTCATTTACCCTAACCTGATCATAGTCCAACTCTAAAGTAACGGACAGACTACTCATGGCATAAGTCATAAGATAGTGGAGACAAGATCAAGGGTGAGAGAAGCCTGTCCAAAGATAAGTTTTAGTAAAACAAACAAACAAACAAAAACAAAAAAGAAGAAACTCCCAAAAATAAACAAAAAAACTAACCACCCCAAACAAACAAACAAACTAGACAGACTGTTAAGAAACAACAAAACTAGAATCCTCAAAGTGCAAACTTAGCACAGTTAGAATTTTTCTAGATATCCCAGCAACTCTTCAGTTGACTTCAGAAAAAATCAAGCAAACAGTTATGTCTACACGGGCAGCTTATGATACAGTGAAAGATTCTATACATTACATAAGAGATATGGAGCAAAACTTCTTTGAGCTGATCAAATAATGCAAAGATTTATTCATAGGTAATTATTTGATTGGGGGGAAAAAAGAGCCAACATTCATAACAAATATTTATTCATAATGTGTGTCCATCTATATGGTAAAGCAATGGAAAAGTGTATTTGTGAATCATTGATTTTAAAAATTGCTGAAATTCACAATATATATTATAAGCACAAATTATTCAGCCAGCTCTGCCCTCTTATGCTGTTATTTATGCTTTGATATATCGCAGTGCATGCTAATGTAGCTAATTCCGTTCCTCTGCTTATTAACGCCTGTGTTAACAACCTGCCTAGACTTAATTTCAAAAATATGAAAGAATGGACATAAATAACATTCCTACTTTAGTCATAAAAGTTTGAGGCTAACAGATGATTGTTGCTCATACCTTGAGTGTCGGGTACCGCTGACCCCTGCCAGTATGAGTTGAGGAAAAAAATCCTTCCAAAGTTCAAATGATGTGATCACTTGTGAATCCCTTGCAACAATCACCGTAGTTGAATCTCTGATACCATTTTGCACTCTGACATACCCTTGATGTCTAAATAATTGTCCTCCCCACACCTTGATGATTATTCTCAAAAGGCAAAAAAGGTCAAAATATGGATTACCCTTGAGAAGAAAAGCCTCTATTTAGGCTATATGCAGGGTTTGAAATCTACATTTTGTTTCTGAATTTTTCAGCATGCCTATATTCCTTCTCATACTTAACTGGAGTAGATCTTTACTTAAGTCTGTGGTCCTGTTTCGTATTCACATCCTGCAAGATGCTTTTCCCCAGTTCCCCCAAGGCCTCTTATTTTCCAGAATGATTAGACTTAAACACTTCAGTCTATCATAATAGCTAAGCCCCTCCATATCTCTGATCAGTTTGGCAGCAGCTGTACTCTGGACTTGCTGCAGAATTAGGATATCCCCATTGAGGTGGGTCTCCAAAACAGGATACAGCTCTCCAGAGGAGGCCTGTCCATGGCATCATCTCCTTTCCCTTTCAGTGCAGCCTGTAAGATCCTATTAGGCTGTCTCGTCTCAAAGAAGCTGTATGTTTCAGCTTCATGCTAGTGCGGACTTGATTTCGCAAGTCCCTTTCCTTGGCCAATAATATTAAATTCCTGGTCTTCACACTGCAGGAGATAGATTTCTATACATATATTCTATGCACTTTGCTCGTATTAGAATCCATCAGCCAGTTTTAAGATGACTTCTCGAGTTTGTTTACAGTTTTGTGATGGCGTGCTAATGTGCCAGTTAAGGTGTTGATATTATAAATGTTAGTTTCATAATCAAATTTGCCATTTTATGAGGCCAGCCAGGCTTGCTGTTAGGTCATTAATAACATGAAAAGCAGGAGGCTCAGAAATAATCCTGCTAGTGATTTCTAGCCATTATGACCCACTGCCATTTACAATGACTTCATGCTTATTATTCGAACGCCTAGGAACCGATTTGTTATATGCTTCTATTTTGTCTTCACTTTGGCCAGTCTCTGAATGAATCATTTGTGTGGTATTCTGTGAAACACTTTGCTATGATTTAAATAGATATGATACAATTCCTTTGTCAATAACCTTACTGGCTTCCTGACCTCTTAAAAATTACTGTAGAATTGTCTGATCTGATTTTTTTTGTTTTTATTAAGCTGTTAGTTACATGGGTTCCAATTTTGGGAAAACTTTTATCAACAAACTGTCTGTCTTCCTATGGTAGTCTCCAGAATTTTATCCTGCACTGAAGCTAGACCAAGGGTGTGTCTACATTGCAATTAGATCTGTGGATGGCCTGTGCCAGCTGACTTGGCTTGCAGGGCTGCTTAATGGTGGTGTAGACTTCCACACTTGGGCTGCAGCTTGAGCTCTGGGACCCTCCCACCTTGCAGAATCTGACTTCCTAGTACTAGGATGACCACCTGTCCCAACTTTAGAGGGACAGTCCCGATATTTAAGGCTATGTCTTATATAGGTACCTATTACCCCCCCCACACACCCCGTCCCGATTTTTCACACTAGCTCTCTGGTCACCCTACCTAGTACCCACTTAGTCCATCATAAGTTCCACTGTTTGGTCCTCTGGTACTACTACAGTACAGATCCAGAGGTGGACCTAAAACGACTATTAAGCTAACAGGATTTCTAGAGTGTGACAGAGATCCCTTTATGTTGTGGAATATAAACTATCTATTGAAGCCTAAGCTTTTTAGTTTTATGAGTACAATGCTATGTTTTGATATGCTCTACTATTATTTGTCAGTATTGATGAGGCACCTAAGGTCCCCACACAAGGATTAGAGTTCCATAGCACAAACAGATAACACTGATACAGTCCCTGCCCTAGAGAGTGCAGTTAGCATGGTCCTCTCTGTCCATGCATTTTTATGGTATATTTATTTGGGGCCTCTCCATCATCCTCTGGCATGAATGGTTCTAAGAGAACTTTACTCAGATCCTAAGGTTTGCTCATGGTATCAGTGAATGGTTTCCCTGGGTTGGTTTTGGGTGGTCCTCTCCGCTTCCCTTTAGTAAACTTTTAAAATGGCTTCCCGTTCACAAAGTTGTCTGCTTTTAGCGTGCCCAGACAGCAAATGTGAAAAATCGGGACGGAGGTGGGGAGGGGGGGGGGTAATAGGAGTCAATATAAGAAAAAGAGCCAAAAATCGGGACTGTCCCTATAAAATCGGGACAGCTGGTCACCCTATCTGCTTTCGTGGTGTGCTGGTTTTGTTTGTTTAGCCAGTACTGGTTTACCTGTGGATATTTTTGGAATGCAAAATAAAAAGTTTCCTGACTCTGGCCCCCTCCCTGGGTTCAATATGCCAAGTTTGAAGAAACAAGCCACGAGGAGAGGCTGCATAAAGGCAATCTGAAGTACGGTGGTAAGTGACTGTCGTCAGAATAATTTCTAGTTTCGGTGTAGTAGTCACAGCGCAAACCCATGTGCTTGTGCAAGGCACGGAACATTGTTAACTTGCTGGAACATGACCCATGACCACTGTCTGTAGCTAATGTGGCTTTATTGAGCATGGATTAACTTCTGTTTTCTCATTTAAATCCAGAGAGAGAGGTTCTGTGAGCAGAGTATTGATTTAGGTTAAAATCTAGTGCTAATACAGTACAGGGAAATAAATGAGTTTAAACATTAACATGCTCTAGAGGTCACAAGACTATTTCTAGCTACCTTTATGAAAAAAGGCCACAAATCCTGAACTTTGGATAGTTGACACCTCCCTCTCTCCCCTCAATTCTTTCCCTGATTTAGGACAGATGATATTTTTAACCAGTTTGGTCTGTCCTTATTTTAACAATTAATGCCTGTTACAGCCCCTCCCACCACTGCACTTTTTCAGTTACATTTAAACTGAACTGTGCTACTGTCCATGGCACTGGCAGCATTATACACGGTGAGGCCCTCGGGGTAACTACAAATGTGTTGGGGATGTAGTGACCGCCGTGCCTTTTCCATGCTGGCAAATGGGAGGGCTCGGCTGGAGAGATGCCTGGTTGGAAAAGGTTGAGAATGCTATACACCATCCTCTCCACCATTAAACAGGACAGTTTGGGACATAATGAAGTATGTACAAGAACACAGAAATGGGTTGTTCTTAAAGTGTCATAAACCTGTCTTGCATCATAGCAACAAAGGCTGGAGATGTTTGAAAATGAGTAGACAGAACTGCTGTGTTAAGGGATGATTAGAGACATGTTTACCATGGGTTGATGATCATACTGAGTGTGATGAGAAACAAGGCAGAAGAGGCAGTACTGTGCCTGTCCTGAGAGGAACCCTCTCTGTATCGTGGGACGTAAGCATATGGCATTCAGGCCTAGACGAGCAATTACGGGTATTCTTGGGTTGCCAGCAGCCATCCCCATTAGTCCTGACACCCCCAAACTACCAATCCCAGTAGAGATGAATTGTATGGGGCTAGCACTCTGTTAGATTCTCAGTGTTGCCAGACTCTGGCCTAGAACTTTTGTCTCTACTGAGTATATACAGAACACTTTCCCAAATGTTTTTATGTGCGTATAATTTACTCTTCCTAAATTAATTTTTGGTGATTGATTCCATAACTCTAACTCCTTCACAGTCAAACGTACTCAAATTTCAATAGCACCACTAGTTTATAACCCAGAAACGTGTAATTGTTTTAAAAAGCCAAATTGTGTAATGCATACGGTGCAGAACAGTCATGAGGTTTACTGTTGTAATCCTTGTCCTCCCTTCCCCACATTGTTGCTGTCACTCACTGTACTATGTCTCCATGTAAACAGTAAGCTCTGTGGGACTGCATCTGTCTCTCTTGTCTGTGAAACACCATCCCCCTTACTTTTTATTACTTATTTCATTACATGAACACCCATCCATCAAAAAGGAACACCTAACCCTGGCTCTGAGCACTCCATGGTAATTCTTAAATTCACAATCTTTATACAGACCGCTCCTTTAACTCCTCCCTTGACCATTAATCACTGTATTCACAGCCTGCAATAACCCAGCAGCAAAGAACATAGTTTAAGATCTTTACAATCTCCCCCGAAAGCCTTCCCGTTCCCACATGGCCAGGGAAAACAAACAGGCCTTGCAGCATGCCTGAAGGTCGACAAGCTAGGCTTTTATGGACCAAGGGGGTCAGAGGAATCAGTTGCAAAACTGGGAAGCCCTCACAGAGAACACCCTTCCTGCTGCTCCCCCACCCTCTGATGGGTGGGGCTTCTGCTCAGGTACCTCCATTGAGCACAGCTCTGGCAGTGTGGCACAGGCAGCGAGGCATCTGTCTGCTTGGTAGGTCACATGCCATGTAGGGCTTTAGGGGACGAAACCAATACCTGTCAGTGGCTCTGTATAAATAAGTAATCATCCCTTCACAAAATATATGCCACCACCTTCTGCTGTGCCTCCTGAGAGTTAGCTGGTATTTTCACTGACTATCCAATATTTGAACAGCTAATGTCAAAGGCCTTAGATAAGATGATATGATGAGCACTTCTATCATTTTTTTCATCTTCAAAGCACCTTACAAACACTGACTAATGAGAACTACCCCAGTGTCCACAGGACTTAGGCTATTACTATTTCCAGATTACCAATGGGAAACCAAGAGAAGAATTAAGTGACTTGCGTACAGCCTCTGCCAGGGTCAGCACTGACAGTGTCAGGATTCCAGTGTAAGCACAGTGAGTCCTTCTTCGTCTTTTAAACTCTCTGGTTGGCAATAATAGCATCCTAAGTCACCACTGTCTGACACAGACTGTATGTGATCATACCATCATGTGTGCAAAATTAAACCACCTTTTCCACCGGCCTGCAGTAAGTCCTTGCGCTGGTCTTCAGGATTTTTCACTTGAACAAATTTCACAGCTATTGTCTGCCAAATGGCCAGATTGCACTCCTGGTGGAGTTAGCTTGGTAATGGAGTCCTCCATCTTCCCATACTTGAAATTGCTCTGTGTGAAATCTTTCCCCTCCAGGTAGGATCCCTGTGATGTGCAGGTAGTGAATTGGGAGCTGCTATAATAAATATTTGTTTATAAGGCTCCCAAAGGCTTTTCACCACAGACACAGTTTGACCTGAAGAGTGATCAAAGAGCCCGAGCGCAGGATTGAAAGGCAGAAATGGTTACTCTGGAATCCTGGCACTGTCAGTCCTGACCCTGGCAGAGGCTTTAGGCAAGTCACTTAATTCCTCTCTTGGTTTCCCATTGGTAATCTGGGAATAGTAATAGCCTAAGTCCTGTGGACACTGGGGTAGTTCTCATTAGTCAGTGTTTGTAAGGTGCTTTGAAGATGAAAAAATGATAGAAGTGCTCGTCATAATATCTTATCTAAGGCCTTTGACATTAATTGTTCAAATATTGCAAACAGGAGACATGGACTATATGCCACGGCCCAGGTGCTCAGACTATAATGAGCATGATAGAAATAATTATAATAAATTAAATAATTGTTAGAAAAGAGAGTAAAGGGGAGGGGGGGAAATCGGAGACATCCCCTGCCCCAAAAAGTACAATGAAGAAAGCCAGCGCTAGCATTTCTCTGGGCCAGCCCGCAGCGATGGGACCATTTCTCTCAGATGGAAGTCTCTCATGCATACATCACAGCAACAGAACAGCACATTGGTTTAGTATAAAATATTAGAGTGCAAGCAGAAGTAGTCATGGGAAGGATTTACCTCAGCTTGATTTCTGCTCTGTTACAGGCACTCTGGCAGATCTTTGGCAACCAGAGCCTGGAAGTAAATGCAGTGGCCTAGATTACATGGGGAACATGGACCCTAGTCTGATATCGCCCTTTTTAAAATGCAAATTGATAAATAAACATTGAAACAATAGGGCTTGGCTAATCCTTTTACAAAGGGCAAATTGCTAATCTAACTCCCCAGCCACAATGGCTGCTTCATGTAAACAATAGCTGCATTTATACCTTATGTTTTACTTGTAAACTGACATGCAAGAGAGTTTGAATGGGTTTAGGCTCACCTGCCTCCTGGAGGGAGAGCTGCTAATCCTTTCATTCTCTGAACACTCAATGAGCAATGCTGCCATCTGATCACACTGAGGAGAGGGCCTATGCTGCTTTGCCAAATTGTGGCCCTGTTAGTTAACTCGGGTGGGGCCTTAACAATGTAGCCAGTGTTTTTGGTAAAAAGAGGCGGGGGGGGGGGGGAGAGATCTATTCAATATCATAATTTACACCCTGCACCCAGGGCCTGATCGGCAGAGATGCTGAGCACTCAAAGCTCCCACTGACAGTGCTCCCCCGGCCCACACGCCCGCAGTTTCTTGCTTCTGAAAGTGTGACATGCCTCTTGTGATGCATAGTGTCAGCTGGAAAGCTATGCCACAGTGCATCTTTAACTGCTTATTCCCAGGGGGCAGCTTCATTGTTCAAGCTCAGCAGGAGTGTTAAGGGGTCTGAACATCATTGCTCATGGAGAACCAGGAGGCTGGAGTTTGGGTTTTACACAGGGCTGGCATACAGGTGAATTAGTGTTGACTAATTAATTGGCAGACTGTGGGAGTCTTTGACTTGTCTGACACATGTAGATTTTGTTAGTTTGTGGAAATCCTCGGTTGGAGTTTTGTACTCAGCCTCTGGAACTGCTCTTCCCCTTTGGATTCTAGCAATGGCCTTGCTTCCAGATGAGATCAAATGAAATTTGCTGTATCTTTTTAAGTAGAATAGTGGTTTTGGGTTAGCGCCTCTTACCCCAGGCTTCCCAAAGTGCCTGTCAGTAATAACTTAAATATGGGGAGTACAACTGCAGGGCTCTCCAGCTAGGGACATTTTACATGAGGGCAATTTCAGAAATTAACAAGGGAAGTTTTAAATGGAAGTGTCTAACTATAATTCTCATCTCAAAAATCCTTCACCAGTCTTGTGAAGGGTGAACTTTGCCATGCCCCAAACTCTTAGAGTTCCTTCTTCAAAGCAACCAACGCCAGTTATATGTGAGGGTGCAGGTGGGTGGGGAAAGTCAGGATATTTAAGCCCTGTCCTGCTACCTCACCAGATTCAGAGGGAGTCTGATTTTAGCCTCCTGACATCATTCACTCCCTTTTCATATTTAGATCCTGGATATTCTGTTTCTCAAGTGCCAGTGAGTGCATCTGAGTCTTGCACTCCACAAATCTGTCAGCCTGTAGAATGTGGCTCAGAAAGTACTGGGACTTGTTATGACGATGACAAGGCACAGAATAATGTTCACATCATACAAGTGCCTCTGAGGGTGATGGAGTTTGTGAAGGGCTGAAGGATTCTGTTTCTATTAGAGAAGTCACAGGACTGCATGCTGAACAGGGACCCACTGCCAGGTTTAAAAGACATACTCCTCCTTCATGAACAGGAGGTATGTAAATCAGGTAAAGAATAGTTCTTAAAAATATATATTCCAACCCAGCAGGTGGAAAAGAAAATAGTTCTCTCTCTTCTTCCCCTCCACCCCAAAGCTGGGAGTTAGGTCAGTGTGCAGTTACAGTGAGGATGACTATGCATTGTTCAAACTATAGCTGAATTACATAACTTCGATAAGTTGGAAACGATTTGTTTGGAAGGATTTTCTAATCCACAGAGTGCATTTGGATCTTTATTAAGACTTTATTTGATACTTATAGCCAGTCTGGGCTAAGGATTCATTCCCCACTCATTGTTTCATCTATCTAATCCATAAAGATGCAAACCCATTTGACAATCCTGATCTTTTCATACATTTTGAGGAACATGATATTCAATAAATATAATAAAGATACACAAATATTCTTTACAAATCTCTCTCATGTGGGGAGTGAGAATGTCTTTGCATTGAAAATATGTACATTCATGTGTTTCACATGTTTCTGACGTGACAATAGTACATTTCATCCAAATTTTCTGTAAAACAAGTGATGGAAAGTGTGCAGAATTGAAGAAAAGAAATTGCAAAATTCTCAAATCCTTATAGGTAGGTGTCTGTGTGTGTGTGTATATGTATGTGTGTATATATATATGTGTGCGTGTATATATAAATACACACACAGTTAGAGCATGTGTACATAAGGTGTTGTGTGTGTGTGTTAGAACTTGTTGGAAAATGTTTATTTCTGCAACAACAAAACATTGGACAAAACCAAAACATTTTTTGCTCATTTTCCGTGACATATTTTGGGTTTTTATTTGGGAAAGCATTTTTAGGTTTTGGATTTTCAGCTTTTTAATAAAAATCTATAAAATTGTTGAACATAGGAATTTATTATGAAAATGTTGGTTTACACCAAAAAGTCATTATCTTTATTAAAAGAAAACCACTCTTTGATGGGAAATATTTGACCATCTCTAGTGTATAAATATATATATACCATATGCAGTGGTGATATCCATGTGAAAATTGGCAGATGCATGTGATAAATAATATTTATCACTTTACTCTGCAATTTATTATGTATTTTGAGCAGCTCATTTGCCCTATACTTACTAAATCCCTTGGACTAATTCTAACATTCCAAACCTCTGAGTATCGTCAAACAGCCACTATTTTATTGTAAATCAATCTGCCAGAGAAAAATTCTATCTTTCTCCTGAAATTACACAATGCAATTGGAGAAGGGACTCAATTTCTAGTTGCTTATTGGGAGGGTGGTTGGAGGACATAATAATCCATGTAAAGACATATCTGGGAGAAAGGAGAGACTGGTAGAGGGATGGAGCTCACTCATGGCTGACCAAAAACAAACACAAACAAAAGCTGGTGGCTATGGTGATAACAGGTCCCCTGCAATGGTTGCAGCTTATGCAATTTTGAATTATTTTAATGCATGACAGCCAAAAAGTGAAGTTGACTGGAATCATAAGCAAAGATGACTAGTGTTTTTTTAGTATCAGAGGAGTAGCCGTGTTAGTCTGGATCTGCAAAAGCGACAAAGAGTCTTGTAGCGCCTTATAGACTAACAGATTTTAGGGATCATGAACTTTCATGGGCTAAGACGAACTTCATCAGATTCATCTGATGAAGTGGGTCTTAGCCCACGAAAGCTCATGATCCCTAAAATCTGTTAGTGTTTTTTCATTGTCCGAGCTGACTGAATTGCTAAAAGGAAATGTGTAACTTGCAAAATATTTGTCATTTTTTTAAAAAGATCTAAGTGCATGGTAGGTGTTGTGATACAGAGTAAGGGACAGCCCCTACGCAAAATGGCTTGCTGTCGAAGGCTTGTCTTCACAACAAAACAAGGTACATTTTTAACTCAAGTTACCTAACCTGAGGTAAAATCCTAGTGATGACAAGGTGGCATGTAGTTTTCACACAAGTTATCAGGTCAAGATACGGACTAAAGGGGAATATAAGCATTATCTTTACCTGCTAACTTGTGTGAAAACTACACACTGCCTTGTTTTCACAAGGATATTACCTTGAATTAACTTGTGTTAGCTAAGTCAAATTCAGGATACTTTTTCTTAAGAATTATCTCCAGTTTATCGAGAAGGAAGTGAGACACAGGGAGAAGCAGCACTAATCCAAAAAAACACAGGAAGTCTTTGGCCAAACTTGGAACTGAACCCACATCCCCTGGGACACAGTCCAGTATGTTAAGCACAAGAGACTATCCTCCTTCCCTTTTTACCTGTAAATGGAGAGAATTTTATCTGGAATCAATACAATGTAATATACCCTGAACTCCATAATGCACTTTAAAAATGATTGGCATAGTTCATATCCCTTTAACTGTACGTGTCTTTAAAACATCTACAGAGACATCTGCCAATTTAAACTAAAATGCTTTTTAACTAGTGATAAGTGTCCTTGATAAATTGTTATTTTTAATGGGCTTTAAATTAATTTTCCCCTTTGAATTCAATTCCTTGCTTACTACAGTAGTTCTGTTTATTTTATTTTTTGATAAGAAAGGGGTGAAGGTCAGAAAGTGGGTTTCTTAAACCTGAATCCCTCATTGTTTGCAGCAGCAAGTATGTTGTTTGGAGTCCCCTTTTGTGGGGGTGCCAAGCTGTGAGGGTTTGGGTGCTCATCAGTAGGATGAGTCAGTCCTGGTCTTCTTGGGCAAATGGTTAGGGCAACTTAACTCACCCCACACCCAGCACAGTTGTTAGGACTTTTCTCTGGGAGCACCAGATGACTCCGCAAGAACCAGAAGGTTACCCAGGAAGCTCTTCATTGTCCAAAGTATGCCTGGCTGTCACTATTACAAAAGGGACCTTGTTATCAATCAAGCAAGAATTTAGATGACTAGTTTTTGTTCTAGACACAAGGAAAAAAATCTGTGTATGTTCTGAGGAAACAATATCCCTTAGCAGCATTTTAATCTCCTATATATTTGTTTCCCTCAACCTAAATCCTTAATGCAATTTTCCAAAGTGTTGAGTGCATTCCCAGTGGGAGTGTGTAGGACTAGCATGCAAGCCTGGACAGACTTCTCAATCTTCTCTGTCCTCTCAGCTTTTTTAGTAAATCTCCAGCTGCTATAGTTGGGAAGAAAAGAAAACCTTACAAATGTGAATATAACCAATGCAGAAATGTCTGCCTCAATTGGCAGAGAGACTGAAACAATAGCTCTGAGGTGTGCTCAGTCACATTCATTTCAAGGGATACTAACTCAAATGCCAGCGATGAAAGTTTAAATGTCAACATTGTGAGCTCTGCCACTGCTCCTCAAAGCATGTAAGAAAGGGGAGGGAAATATCAGACTCTCAAAATGTATGCTTGTGTGTTTCCCAAAGTGGTGGTGAGGCACTGGAGGGAGTAGCAGGGGGGCTGTCGAACCAACATATAAATTATGAAGTGTAGGCCTTTTACAAGCAGGGTTGCAGGAGAAGCATGATTACTTACTTTTTCCTGAAGGAAGGGAACACTGCATTAATGTGTGAAGAACACTGTCTTCCATAAAGCCATCGCTTCTTGCAGTGATGCCTGCAAGGTAAGCCCACCAAATCGGCACAAGCTTCAGAATGTGCTTCTGCAAAGTCACTGCAGTGTGTCTGGGAGGTGTGATCCTCCCGCCGGGAGAGCAGGAGGCTTGCTGAGCAAGAAGCTGCTTGGGGCTGGGAAGTGTTTTCATTGCGTTGCTATCTTTATGCCAAGAGCTCTGGAGCTAGCTATGCAGCTGATTGGCAAGGTCATCCTTATGGATTAGGGCAGTTTGGAAGTCCCATCTGAAATCCACAAGCCTCTCACTAAAAGGGAACTGAAAAAGGCCAAAGCCAGCAAAAACTGAACAAGAAATAAACTCCTAATGGAATAATCCCGGGAGCTGAGAAAGGAAGAGAGTTTCCTGAGAAATAAAGAATTAATTGAATGTTAAATCTAAATCCAGACACCTTGAGCCAGCTCTAGTCACTCAGAAAAGTTTATGCCAATAGAAGTTGGGTGGAGAGAAAAGATTATATTAGTCCCCTATGACTGCATGACATTGTTAATTATTTATATTGAAGTGGTACTTAGAGGCTCCATTGAGGGCCCCATTGTGCTAAGCATGGTAGAAATACCTAGTGAGAGACAGTCCCTGTCCCAAACTAGAGTTTGTATTCTATAGACCAGATAGACAAAGGGTGGGAGGGGAGCCAGCCCCAGAGAGGTGAAGTGACTTGGAAAAGTCACACAACAGATCAGTGTCAGAGGGAGGAAGAGTGCTCCAGACTTCCAATCCAGTATCCTAGCTGCTAGACCATATTAGCTCTCAGGGCAGCGGAGCTACCTGGCTGCAAGAGAAAATCCCAGCGATACAATTTGAAGTATATATGGAACAAAAGTTATATGGCACCTTAAGAGAACTTTCTGCAGCAGCAACTATTGCATTGACTCATGTCATTAGAGTAATGAGCCAGAAAGCTGGCATTTGATTCAGGATTGAAAAGCTTGCTAACTTGGTCCATAATTCATATGAATGCCCTAGGAGTTCATCAACTCATTCAGGTGAACGGCATGACACCCAGCAAGAATCACGTACACATAGATTGTGTATGTGACTAAGTACTTGCTTGACTGGAACAGTTTTGTGCTTTTTAAAGGGTCGCTATCCCAGTCCTTAACTTCTCTGTGCATTGTTTTCCCTATCTGTAAGCCGGGGATGATAATACTCCTCTAACACAGTGGCGACGAGGCTTCATTCATTAGTGTTTGTAAAATGCTTTAAGGTAGAAAGCATTACAGAAGGACTTTATTTATTTATAGCCTGTGCTGCAGGAATACCAGGGATAAGTTTGAGCTAGCCACATAACCATCTTGATTCAAAACTAATACTTACTGCTAATAGGGAAAATAGAATTAAAATAAAGTGCGTATGGAATTTTCTGGGTTTTCCTCTTCAGCCCAAACTGTTTTTGACCCTGGAGACCAAGTCACGCTCTCCTTGTGGTTCCCTTGTTGAATGTCTAGTGAGACTCCAGTAGAATCTGTCAATTGATCTTTGGTGTCTAAGTGAGCGCCAGGAACCAGTAGACTCAATTGCTCTTTTATGAAAACTAGTTAACTAGATCCAGCTGAAACTATTTAACTGTTGTTTCTATCAGGATTATCAAGGTCATAACAGTCTTGAGGTTTCTGGCAACACAGTCTTTCCTAACCATACTTGAAGGGAGACAATATGTATTATATTTACCTGGCTTGGAGACACAGTTGACTAGATTAGTTTCTCAGTGTTCTTGGGATTAAGGCTATATAAACCTTTGAACTGGTTGGGGGAGGGTTTAAATCAGGTGCTTTGATCACATGCAGGAAGAACCCCCTCTAGATCATAACCCCAAATTGGAACTTCACTGAGAAGGAAAACAGAGAGAGAGTGTGCAGGAGAGTTGATGATTTTAAGGTACTTGCAAGAATTGAAATAAATATATTTAAACACTTGGAAATATTTTAAAATCTCAGTTTGACTTTTCTCTTTATTTAGTTACATAAAGAACAGGCAGCTTCTAACTGGAGGGTAATGTCCCAGATGCAGATTGTTGGAAATCCGCAATTCCTCTCCCATTTTTCTCTTGTTCTAATTCTCTTGTTTTATTCCCCAGCTCTGTGAGCTGAAAAGCTGAAGTCATCTTTTCAGTGGGTAGGGAAGTCCCTCATTTCCCGTCCACATTGTCTTCATTTCTGGAATAACAGAGCTGGTATTTTAATGCATGTTCCTGTGATATGCTCCCATCCTGAGAGTTCACCTTGCATGACACAACTCTAAGAAATGTGAAATGGTCCAGGGAATACGGACAAAACATGTAAGAAGAATTCCTTTGAGGAGACCTTTTTAAAATGTGGTCAGAAGTAGCTTGCAGGGGGAGGAGATGGCAGGGGGTTGTGATAAAGTTTTACAAACTAATGGATATTAAATTGATCTAGTCCATTTCAGCCAGCCCTATAACATAAGGATGAGTTGCTTGCTTGATGAAATTAACTTGTGTGACGGAGTCAGACCAGAAGGATATAAGAGAGTGCTGGAAGGCAGGTATATTAGTCTGAGGATGTGCAGGTCCCTATTCCCTGGATAGCCAATCAAAGGCTACTCCAGGCCAATCAAGATACCTGGGGCCAATTAAGAACCTTCTAGAAAGGAGTAGAAACAGCTAGCCTGATTGGGACATCTGAAGCCAATCAGGGACTGGCTGAAACCAGTTAAAAACCTCCCAGTTAGTCATGTGAGCTGTGGGTGTCAGGAGCTGTAGAAGGAAGTTATGCTGTTGGTGAGACTGAGTGTTGGACAACATATCATACTGAAGGAAGGAGGCCCTGAGGTAAGAGTGAAGGGGAGTTTGAAGAAGCGGAGACTGCTGTGGGGAAGTAGCCTAGGGAATTGTATTGTGTTTTGTGGCTAAAAGGTCAGCCATCTTAGCTATACTATTAGGGTCCCTGGGCTGGAGCCCGGAGTAGAAGGTGGGCCCGGGCTCCCCCCTTTTCCATCTTCCATACTGGCCTGTGATGAAGGTAACTTACTAGGCGGTGACTCTTGCCAATTATACTGAGAAAAGGAGGTCACTTTAGGGCCTAGATGAGTTTCTGAGGCCCCTAAATCTGCCAGGAAGTGCAGGATCCACAAGTACAAACTTGGAGCTTTGTCACACTTGGTACACTTGAAACACTTCCTCAAACTAAACCAAACTAAAAAGTATGGACAAACTATGGCATTCGCTGCATTGGGAAATCATTGAGATGCACACTATAGAAAGATTTAAAAGGAGACTTCATATACACACATGCAAGTACTGTCTGACATAAACAACTGCATTCATCTAGATGTAAAGTAAAAAATGCTGTCAGGGATGACCATTCTCATTACTTTAGTTCTTAAACCAATTTCTAGGTTTACCTATATTTCCTCCTGATAAAGAACTATACAATTGGCCAGGTTACCATTGTATTGCACATTTTGGGCATGTAGATATCAAAACCATGGATTAAGCAGGTCTGAGTGTATAGGCATTTAAAGCTCTCAACTTCCATGGCCGGTCAGTGAAGCATTCTTAAAGCATAGAGCAACTTTGAGCTCAGTCACAAGCCTTCTGTAAGAAGGGCAGAATCTGTATCAATCCTGCACAGGACACGTGGATAATATTACACTCATTTACAAGTGCATTTGAATTAATCATCTTTCATGTGTCGATCAGCTTTTGGTTGGCTAAGGAATTGTATTGTGTTTTAACGTGTCATTATCATTATTACTTTATTTGACAGTGGCACCTAGAGGATCTGACCCTGGCTGGTTACCCATTGTGCTAGATGCTGTACAAATATAGGAAGAGACCGTCCCTGACTCAAAGACCGTAAAATCTAAATAGGCAAGACAGAAAAAGGGTGGGGAAATAGAGGCATAGAGTGACAAATGAAGTGACTTGTCTGAGGTCACATAACAACTCAATGGCAAAGCCAGGAATAGAACCCAGGTCTCCTAAGTCCTAGCTCAGTGCCCTACTTATTAGACAATGCTGCCTTAAACACCTATGTCCCTACCTCTTCGTTGTCACTTAAAATGTTTGGGTGAATACTTAATCTGAATGTTAAAAAAATAACTTGTTACAACCCCATCAGTTCTTAGCCCTTCCACTCGGCGATGGGCAGAGTCTAGGAGTTGAGGTGTGGACAGATATTAAAGTGCATTAACTTCAGAGATCAGTTGAGCAAATTCCTCAGTACCAAAGTGTATCTCCAGACAAAATAATTATGTGATTGTGACTACCTCAACAAAATATAGTATGTTGTTGTCCCTTCTTTCTAGAAGGCTGGCTTCTCACCCTCCAGTCACCATTCCTTCATTTCCAAGAAGATATGCTTAAAAGGCAGTAACTGGGTTGTGATCCTGACAGGTACACTAAGGCTTCGTCTGCACTTAAAAATTAGATCCATCTAGTGAGGTCATGCAGGGCTGGCTGCGAAAAATTTTGTGCCCTCAGTGCCATAGTTAGATTGACCTAGATCCACACATCTAGGCCCTCGTCTACACTGGGACTCAGCACTGCGGTAAGTCGACCTGTACATTAGGTCAATATCTCCCCTATTGACCTAATGTACAGGTCAACTTACCGCAGCGCTGAGTCGACTGCTGCGACTCGCTAGTCAACTCCACCTGACCCTCTTGGTGCGGTGGAGTTCCAGAGTCGAGGGAGAGCGCTCAGGGATTGATTTATTGTGTCTAGATCAAACGTGATAAATCGACCCCTGAAAGAGCGATCTCTACCTGCCGATCCAGCAGGTAGTATAGACCTGGCATAGGTCAGCGTAAGAATTCTGTCAACCTACTTAGTCCTTCTTGCAGAGGTGGATTTACTACAACAACACAAAAACTCCTCCTGTCGATGTAGGAAGCACTACACTACAAGCACTACAAGGGTGTAGCTGCAGCTGTGCTACTGTAGTGCTTGTGGTGTAGACATAACCTGGGGTGGGAGAGCGGGTGAGGACATACACAGGTGCTTTGTATGGCTTGCAATCATCCTGCCACTTCACTTATTTCACTACAATATAAACTATGCATAGCAGACAAATGAGACTGAATGGAAAGTTGGATATTTCCCACTTTTTCTAACCAGTGAAAGTAGGTATTGTACCAGCACTTTCCAGTTCTTATTTTTAATTGCTGAATTCAACATCTGTGTCATTTCAGTGTTAACCAACAATTATTTTCAGCTTTCTTCCTTTATTAGTAGTAATGTATACCGCACACAAAGCACTCCACACTGTACAAGATACAAAGTACTTACAGTCTTGGCCCCCAGTAGCTCACAGTACAGTACAAGATAGCTGCAGGAGGACTAGGCTGAACTGAGAAGCAGTAAAGAGGGGAGTAAGGTGTAGTGCATTCCTTCCTTCCCATTCAGTCCGGTCAGTATTCTGGGAACTACAGCAATAACACTTTGCACTTCTATTGTAAAGGCCTGGGCCCGGGCAACCGGGACTAATGGGTGGAGTCAGAGTCAGAAACCAGGAACCAGAGCTGAGGGTCAGGGGTCAGAGTTGGATTCAGGAGCCAGAAAAAGAACCAGGCTGGAGCGAGGCCAGGAGCAAAGCTTGTCATAGCACCCAGCTGGGGATCCACCTTGCACTGACAGCTTCCTGGTATCCCCTCCAGGCTTCAGCAGGACTTCTGACCGAGCAGGGACCCTGGCAGCACTGCCAAGCAAGTCCTCTGTGGGGGGCATATCTTGTCCTGCTTGGGACCTACTGTAACCAGACAGCAAATGTGAAAAATCGGAACAGGGGTGGGGATAATAGGAGCCTACATAAGAAAAGGACCCCAAAATCAGGACTATCTCTATAAAATTCTATGCATCCGATGAAGTGGGCTATAGCCCACGAAAGCTTATGCTGAAATAAACTGGTTAGTCTCTGAGGTGCCACAAGTATTCCTCATTTTCTTTATGGATATAGACTAACTAAATAACTAACTGCTAATATTAAATCTATAAAATTGGTATATCTGGTCACCCGTTTGAGACCACAAGGCTCACAGCCTGTCAATTACTGCTCTGCCAGAGTTGTCGGGTGGTGTGGCTGTAGCAGTCACTCAGGGACCGGCAGATCCAAGCTCCAAACCTGCAGATCCTTACATCTGTAGCATCTTATACCTGAGGATTTCTCAGATCTTAGCAAACACCAATGATTTCATTCTCACAACACCCCTGGTAAATATTGTCCCTATTTAACACATGAAAACAGAGGCCACTGCACGTGGTTAGAAAATCAGATCTTATAAGCAGGGTGACCAGATGTCCTGATTTTACAGGGACAGTCTCAATACTTGGGGCTTTGTCTTATATAGGTGCCTATTACCCCCTGCCCTGATTTTTCACACTTGCTGTCTGGTCACTCTACTTATAATGTGTCTAAAGCTGGGCACCCACATACTGGATCACCCAAAATTAGAAGACACTCTGAAAACCTGAGTCTGGTGATTTGTCCAGAGTCACAGCAGGTCCGTAGTAAACCTGGGAAATGACCTCGGTTCTCTTGACATTTTAAAGGGAGATTTTCGAAGGCACAAAGGGCATTTAGATACCCAACTCCCATTGCAAATCAACGGAAGTTGGGTACTAACTCCAATTTGTGTCTCTGAAAATCTTCCCCTACTTATTTCTCTGCACAGTAGCTCCTCAAGGCCCCAGTGACGACCAAAGCACCATTGCGCTAGGCACTATACAAACACACACTGGTCGTAAGATACTCCCGGTCCTGAAGAGCCTACAGTATGAATGTATGTAGACTCCTAAGCAATGTTCCTCTTCCTGGGTCATGCTTCTATTAACCCTTTTTAATAAATACATATTAAAGGAACAAAGTAATATAATCTGATAGGCAACTGAAAAGGTAGGGTGTGAGGAGGCGGGGCTAAGATGAACTGATGTGAGGCGTATCTGTTGATTTTTTTTAAAAAATGTATAAAGTGCACTGAATACTAAGGTCTCATGGCACAAGCTATTGTGCAATATTTCAGAACACGAAGACCAGGGTTTTAGAACATAGGTGCCTAAAGCTAGGCTCCTCAGTCCATGGTTGTCTTGTGACATAAGAAGTTCACAGAAGTCATGGAAAGACGCCCATTGTTTTTGATGGGTTTGAATCACAAAACCGCTGAGCACCCAGCAGCCCCCACTGACTTCACAATCAGCATATTTTAAAGTCAGGCTGTTTACAGAGCTGTCTAACTACGGGTTTAAAAACCTAACAGGTTCCCCAGTGTTGTTTGAAAAACTAGGCCCAAATATATGAGTGATCAATGTCGACTAAATCCTAGCAATTGTTGCTTTTATTTGTTCATTAACAGCCTGTGGAATTCAGATTTATTAGCTATTTGAAATTCACAGATTTCTTCCGTAAGTGATTCTTGGGTAGCAGAGCGCTCAGGAAGTGATGGAGATATTTGTAATTCACTCTGTCTTTGAATCTGAGAGGTAGTCGTGTTAGTCTGGAATTGTAGAAGTGACAAAGAGTCCTGTGGCACCTTAAAGACTAACCAAAGTATTAGAGCATAAGCTTTTGTGGGCTAATACCCACTTCGTCGGATGCATCTGACGAAGTGGGTATTAGCCCATGAAAGCTTACGCTCTAATACTTTAGTTAGTCTTTAAGGTGCCACAGGACTCTTTGTCACTGTCTTTGTAAATCACAAGAAATTGTTCTGTCTCCATGAGTGAGCTGGGAATTAACTCCAGATCTCCTGAATCCCGAGACCATGCTTTTTAACTTGTCTGCTGTAAGGTCCACTAGAATGTGAATGTTTTTGCCTGCAAAGGCAGAGTATGGGAGTGCGGAGGTCTGTTGAAGAATGCCTATCACCTATAGGAATAAAGGAAGTGATAATGAGCTAGGCTTTGATCCTTGTGGATGAAGGATTTTGTTGTGTTTCAATGAGACATTTTAAATCTTACCTTGTTTGTTTTTAAAGCTCCCTCATTCAAATGGTCCTCCCTGCTACGTAGCCCTGATCAAAATTAATATCATGGTGGAATATGCTGCAGGGAAAAAACAACCCCCACATGACACCAGGCTTCCAACTGCAGCGAGTGTTTCTGCTCATAACAGTCATAGAAAGCCATCTTTATAACAGCTCCTTTTTGATAGTAGTAGTAATAATCCCATCTTAGAAGGCAATTGGGAAACCAGTAGATACCTCACGAAATGCAAACTCCCCCTTGTTTTCCATACCTACCATTTTGTTCTACCTTTTGCCACCATCTGTATGTAGTTAGCCAGAGAATGTCTATTATATAATTTAGTTAACTTTTGAATTGTGGATCCATCTGTTTGATGTGCCTTCCCTTTAATGCAAAGCACACCATTGCTAGTTAATGATCATGAACTGTCATCGCAGTCACTTTGAAAAGGTGACAGTGATGAATGGAGCCAGCAACTCTGAGGGAGGTTGATCACTGAATGGACAGTAAAGTTTATTTAAGCCCTGGCCTGATAATGGCTCTGCATATTTCAGATGGGTTGTTTCCAGTCACTTCTGGGATAACAGACGTTCCTGGAATGATGCATCCTGCTGCAGACTCCCCCCTCCCCCTTTATGCATAGCCCTATGATAAGAGAGAAATTGCTCTGTATTTCTGTATCTGCTGTCACAACTGCTTTGCCTCCTTCAATGCAGTTCTCTATTTAAAAAGGGGTGAGAAGTCAGAGACACTTTCCATCCCAGTTTTGTGTAAAGAAAAAGAAGTTGCTTAGGATTCTGATTATCTCTGTGTTCATCACTCCTGTTAAAACTAGCGATGGCTCAAACCCAGAATTTTGTATCTGGGAGTGCTTGGATAAAATAGAATCCAGAGCAGAACCATCCCTGTGTTTAATTTTGCAAAGCCCATATTGGTCAGATGAATTTTTCCAATATCAAAACTGAAGTCTGTCTTTTTTTCCCATTGCTAGTTAAAACCCCAAAATAAATCCACTGCTGTAAAAGTTACGCTCACCCCTGAAATATCCAAATTCTGATCCTGATCCTGCAAACACATCATAGGCATAAACTTAAGCCTACTCGTGAGTATTCCCATTTAATGGGACTGCTCACACGAACCAAGTTATGTATGTGTATAAGTGTTTTCAGGGTCAAGGTCACTGTTACCAGAAACGAGACCTTGCAGATCATAATTTTTTTAAAAAAGCAATTTATTTGAAAATACGTGGATGGGATTTTTTCTCCTGGGTTCGTCTGTGTGCTCTGTAACTAGGGATTTAGTGTTTGTATATTAATCATTCAATTGTATATTAATCATGTAGTTAGGGACGAGCCTTCTGAAACCCTTCCTTAGGGGGCTACAGAGGCAAATGCTTTCATATGGAGTGCTGCAAGTAGAGTATATATTTAATTTACTGAGTGAGAAGGGAAGAGACTCCTAATCAGAGGCAGACTGATAACAGAGCATTGTCATTAAGGCTGAATCCCTTTCCTGGAGGGCTGGAGGGTTTTATTTGGGTTGCTAAAATCAGCTGTCTGTGGACTCTCCATGTCACCAGTCAGCATAATATCAAGTCGGGGACTGGAAAATAAAAGCCAAGCTTTTCATACAGCTGACTAATCTGCATTCAAATTGTGGCTGGCAACTAGCTCCTGTAGGCCTTGGAGTTTGGAGACAAAAGCTGATGCCTTAGGGTTCGGAGCCTTGAGGTCCCAAGATAAACAAATGTGCTGGTGAGAGTGACCAGTGTTAGGTCAGGGGAAGGGTCACCGAAAGGGCAAGCTGTCCTGAAGCTGGATATTTTGGTTGTGTGTTTACCCCCTGAAAAAAGTAGGGGGTGCTGGAACACTCCTGGATCCAGTTCAGGGGATTTGAAATCCTCTCTCAGGCAACCCAGGGAAGCGGGGGAATGGCATGGGAAAGCTCTCCAACAGATCCAAAGGAGCAAAGTTCTTGGTGCCAGGGGAGGGAATAGGAAACAGTGTCATCCGTTAAGGAACAGAAAGTGCTCGCATGCTATGGTGACGAGTTCCACAGAACTATCTGAAGGGATGAATAAGTAGAAGGTGGCTTAAAGTGAGTTCTGTGTGTCCATTTCAGTTGTATGCTTAAAACATTCACAGAAGGAAAGATAGTGAAAAACAAACACAGGGTTCGGTGTGCAACTCTAGGGGTATGTGAAAGCTGGGTTTGCCCCATTTGTCCTTTTCAGGGTATTGCCAAAACCAAACATTCAAAAATGATGAGATTGGCTTAAAAATAATGAGATTTTGAAAAATAATTCATTTGGGTTCTTTTCATTTGCACCTCTTTTTTGAGCCTTAAGGGTTTGCGTTTTCAACTTTTCTCTGAAGGAAGTACTAGGAACTTAAACAAACAAACAAAACCCACTGTGAGAGTCAGGCAGTAATCTAAAGAAGCCAATAGCTAGAACTTTAAGAGAAACATCAGTTAGCATGAGACTTGCAAATAGTGTGAAAGTTGGTAACACAGCGAATGGTTAGGCATCTGAACTGAAGCATTTTGAATTATGGAGGTACTGCTGTTGATGAGCCTGGTCTATGATGGGCTACAGACATGTGATAGCTACAGACAAATGCATCTGCTCTAACGCTGAATTTGTCTAATTATGGCCTTTGTTTGAGGAAAATGTGCAGGACGGAAATAGAACCTTTTTTCCTCATAGGTGTTTCTGGTGAAGAATAGCCCCTATAGGCTGATGATAAAACTCCATTCTAACTTTGTTTTTCAAGTAAATTATTACCCAAATCCAGAACATCTGGAACGATATGTAACAGCATTCATTATTCCTTTAGCTTCTTGAATCTTTTGTTCGTCTTTAAAGTCTTTGTTACAATCCATTAGTCCGTGGACCTCAGACTGAGTCTAGGATAATTATACTCTATAGTGAATTAGGAGAGTTACTGTACCAATGTCTAAAATTATAGGTCACTGTCTATACTATCATTTTTAATCAGCTGTTTAGTGACATGGTTGCTCTTTATGTTTGCTCTGCTACATAATATGGTGAATATATTGCTGGTAACTAAGATAGCCAAGGGTACGTCATCTTGTATGGATCCCAGACCATGGACAATCCCCGCCCCATCCCCACAGGGTCCTAGGAAAAAAGAGGGAGAGGTGAATGCCGATATGGAGACAGGAAGAGAAAAGGATCCCTTATGGATCTCCAGGGAATGACTGATTGTACCACGTTTAGTCACTGTAGTAAATGTGGGTGCACAAACCTGGATATGTTTAAAAAAAGAGAGGCTGTCATGTGGATACAACCAAACACTACTTGTAATTAGAGCAGAGCTGCAATCTGGGAAAGAGGATTGGAGAATGTCACCAAAAATTAAATTCTGATGACACATAGAAACAGACGTTTTCAACTGTATTCCCCCTTCCCCGCAATTCTGATTAGATTGATAGTCTGGTTACAGAAACCCAAGAACATTTGTAGGGTCCACCTATAATAGAAGTAAAAAAGAGTGAATGTGTGACCCAGCTAGAACTCCAACTAGACTTTTTGAAAGAACAAGATACAAGAAGGTGAGCTGTATCTTAAATCTGACTTTATGATGATTAATATATCTAGACATGGGGAATGTGAAGCTTCCTTGTGAGCAAACGAAAAAAGGAAGAGGGCCAGATTTTGGTTCTAGCTAAGATGACACTGCCCAGCACCCCCTGACTTGTGCTAAGGTGGCCTACTCCCTCTTTTGTATTGCCATTATTATTGTTGTATTTGTTCCTAATATGGTAGCATGGTGAGGCCCCCATTATGTTAGGCATTGTACAAAAATGTAGAATGAGACAGTCCCTGCCTTGAAAATCTTGCAGTCCAAATAGATACGAGGGTGGGAGGGGAAAGAGAGATGAAGTAACTCATCCCAGGTCACACAGCAGGTCAGAGTAGAGAACAGAACCCAGATCTCCTGACTTCCAATCCAGTGTCCTATCCACAGTCCCTCCCCAGTATAACAATGCTCTACTTTTGGTGATGCTCTCAGGGTGGCCAGTTGTCCCATGCTGTGTTATAGCTGCCTAATGGCTACAGGGGACTGAAAACATTGTTGAGAATCATTGTAGCGTAGGGCTGGCCCAGACAGCCATGCCTCTTTTTGCCTGCTAGCCTGGGGCAGGAAAGAATGTGTGGCATAAGAACTGTTCTATACATTCTATGCTACCAAGGTTTCACCCTGATCCTTTTGTAACAAGAAAATCCATCATATTTTTGACTAATGAATTTTATCCTCAGTAAAGCAAAAAACTACTACCACAGAAAGGCTTGCAGTCCAGTTTTCAGTAATGGCCTAAAAATGGGTATGCACAGAAATGAATTTGCCTCTTCTGTTAGGTCTGGATGTATGGCGTGGCATACAGTTTTCATAACATGTTTTGTACAATGTTTTATATGTTCATGTAAGAATGTAAAGGGAGCTTCATCTGTAAACAAATGTGCATGTAATATGATGGGATTATCACCAAAACTGGAAGATACCATTAGCATTAGACTGTATCTATGTGAGAGAGTTGTACCTATTTAGACTGGCACAAGAATTTTAGTTTAAATCAATTCTGAAAGGCATTACTTCTTAACCAAAGAGAGAGAGAGAGAGACTTCCTCACAAGCGTGTTGCACTGACTTATCCAACCCGGTTTATAATACAGTACAACTTTCTTATGTCAACGAGACATTGCATTGCAGGTATCGCCAACACGAGTCAATGGAGTTACGAGAAAAATAAATTGGCGGGTTTTTTTTGGAATGATCTGGATTTTATCTGTTGTTGGAAGGATATTTATGTACTCAAAGAAATGTGTTAATTGAGCCACAGAGAATGGGGCAAATTATTTTCATGATATTCAGGGATAGGGTGACCAGACAGCAAATGTGAAAAATCGGGACGGGGGTGGGGAGGTAATAGGAGCCTATATAAAAAAAGATGCAAAAATCGGGACTGTCCCTATAAAATTGGGACATCTGGTCACCCTATTCAGGGATTTGCAGCCAGGGGCTTGCCTGCCAGTGACAAGATCACTGTGCATATATTTTGCTGTTATCGTAGTAATATAGGGGGTTCAAGGCAGGCGAGGTCCTCCATAGAGAGAGCTCCACATCGTGTGTGTGTGTGTGTTGGGCGGACAGAAGAGAGAGAGGCAGGAGACCATGTGTCTGTTGTTGCAGTCTAATTCTCAAAAGTTGACTCCTGACTGCGTGTTCCCCTCTGAAATTCTTGGCACATGAGTAGAAGGAGAGCCACCTCTTATCTCAGAGGTTGCCTCCTTTAAACACATACAGCCCTGCAGGAGAATTGTCCTTTGGAAACTTGGGCTGAGACATTTTACCAAGTGTCTGCAAACATTTAGAGACACAAATCTACTGCTGTTAACTGCAAGCCCATTGTCTTCCTAGTGACAGTTTTCTCTGAAAGATACTTACCCGTGAGTGTTGAGCAAGCAACATGAATCCAAAGTAGCTTGAGCCTCTAGCTGTGAAATGTGCTGCTGTTAGTTTAAACAACTTGAATATAATTGTGATTCTCCAGAGGTTGAGTCAGGAGAGGTTTGGAAAGTGGGGGAAGGGCATTAATGCAAGGAAAGCATTCCCAGTAATTATTTGAAGAGTAAGAATGATGAGTAGTTTGTCTCCTTGACTGGAATGTCACTCTGAAGGACAGTCATAAACATTTATGTCTTTTTAATATAATGGAATACATACAATATTGCCGTACATGGAACAAGCTTTATCAGGCCTAAACTTTTCAAAGGGATTTGTGATTTTTGGGTGCCTCCATTTTTAAGTGCCCAACTTGAGATACCTTTAAGGAGCCTGATTTTCAAAAGGTGGGTGCGCAGCACGGCTTGAAAATCAGGACCCTTTAAGGTGCCAAGTTGGGCACCTGAAATCACTACTTCCTTGAAAATGTATGCCTCAGTTCATTGGGTTGGCTTAGGGTTTGGTGGGGGAAGGGTGTATTCTTGAATGGCTTCTTCTTAACTCAGTCTGTGCTTTTTCCCAATCTCCTCAACTTGGCCTCCCTTCTTTACCATCTCTCTTCCTCTGTTTTACTCTCCATGACTAAGAAGAGTTGGCAGAATTCTAGTGAATAACTATACGGTAAATTCCCAGGTTTCCTAGGCGTTAGAGCTTCCTCTGATTGTTTTGCAGTTCCACCAGCTTGCTCTGATAGGTTGGGAGATCTGTTTAATACGTTTTCTGTTTATTATTTGTATGGTGGTTGTGCTGAAATGGCGCATTCAGGGATCCAGGCCCCCATTGCCCTAGGCATGATGCATACACACAGCATAGAGAGTTCCTGTCCCAAAGAACTTATAGTCAAAGAGGAGTGTGCTGGTGGATACCACTAATGGGTGAGGGAGCACAAGGTTATAGCAATGCAATTAAAGGGGTCAAATTATTTGGAAGCAGTTAAATTAAAGTACCAACTAATTCCATTCTTTCTTAGCTGCCACATGCTTTGCAGTGAATAAATATGACATTTAATTCACAGTTCCAATTTTAATTCTGTTTTTGTGCCAGTTTATCCCTTTTAAATTTTACCCTGTATATCTTTTCACAGGTCCTCTTGTAACCATGCCGTTGCATATGGGCACACAGCAAAGGTGAACGTTTCACTTGTGAATTTTAGCCTCCCATGTTCTGTTTGATATTTAAGGTCAAGTTCAAGGCCATTCAGTTAAACTTGCAATCAGACTGTTAAATGGTGGATTATCATGGCTTGATACTGTCACCCCGTGGAAAAGAGAATGAAATTTCATTGAATGAATGTGGAAAACACTCATCTGCAAAACTGGTAGAATGGATTTTCCATAAAATTGTTGAAGTGACAGTGGAAGATTTGAGAGAGATGAAATCCAAGATAAATTTGTATTTGCATTAAATATCTGGTCCAATCACACTTGGTAGCTGGGGTACCATCTATGAACAGGTCCATTTTTTGAGTGCATAGACCTCTGTGGCTGCATATAGATAAGACCAAAGTATTTAGACCTTTTCACATTTGAATTTGCTGGGGTAATCAGGGACCTTCTAGCTTTTTGACTTCATAGCTGTAGCAAGGGTGGTGCCCCTTGCCCTAGTTCCCAGGAGAGGTAGAGACTCGATTAGAGAGACAGCGGCTTTTGAGCTGACACAGACGTTTTTGCTGCATTAACAGGTCTTTGAGGGGCTGAAGAGGAGAGGGGAGAAGCTCTGATATTAAATAAACCAGGGGTGCCTCTATGTCCTGCACTCCTACCACCATTTTGCCTAACTAATGAGTAAGGTTTAAGATTAGCAGCTGTGTTAGTCTGTATCCGTAAAGAAAACGAGGAATACTTGTGGCACCTTAGAGACCAACCAGTTTATTTCAGCATAAGCTTATGTGGGCTATAGCTCACTTCATCGGATGCATAGACTGGAACACACAGAAGAAAGATGCATTTATATACCCAGAAAGCAGAAAAAGTTGGAAATTACCATACCAATTCTAAGAGGCTGTTTAATTTGGATGAGCCATTATCATCAGGAGAAAAAAACCTTTTGTATTGAAAATCAAATGGATCTGTGTCTGACAGTTGAGAAGAACCTGTGAAAAGAAACTTAACTAGGGAAATATATTCAATTAGTGTAATGACTAAACCATTCACAGTCTCTGTTTAACCCTTGGTTGAAAGTGTCCAATTTGTAAATTAATTCCAGTTCCTCAGCTTCTTGTTGTAGTCTGTTTTGGAAGTTTTTCTGTTTTAAAATTGACACCTTCAAGTCTTTAGTAGACTGTCCAGGGAGATTGAAGTGTTCTCCTACTGGTTTTTGAATGTTATGATTCCTGATGTCAGATTTGTGTCCATTTATTCTTTTGCGTAGAGACTGTCCGGTGTGGCCAATGTACATGGCAGAGGGGCATTGCTGGCACATGATGGCATATATCACATCGGAAGATGTGCAGGTGAATGAGTCTCTGATGGCGTGGCTGTTGTGGTTAGGTCCTATGATGGTGTCAGTTGAATGGATATGTGGACAGAGTTGGCATCGGGCTTTGTTACAAGGATAGGTATTTGGGTTGGTGTTTTTGTTGTGTGGTGGGTGGTTGCTGGTGAGTATTTGTTTCAGGTTGGGGGTGGCTGTCTGTAAGCGAGGACTAGTCTGTCTCCCAAGATCTGTGAGAGTGAGGGATCATCTTGTAGGAGTAAGGTAATTTCTGCACTCACCAGAAGTCACTTCTGCCTTCCTAAAAGCAGTGGCAATTCAGTTCCTGGTGGAGGGGGTTAATATTTCACAGTCTTTATGAGGTTAATGGCCAGGACAATACTTATAATGGTGACACTCAAGCTCTGAGTTAAATGGTCCCTGCCCCACCAAAGGTACACACTGACTTGAAGAAGAAAGGGCACAGCTCCTTGTGTTAAGGACCCTCATTCCTTAATCGCTCTGCTCACAGGTCAGTGACTGTTTCTGTCATTTATGGCTCCAGAATAAAGCAATAGGGTGACCCAAGTGAAAAACCATGATGCTGGGTGGGGGAAGGGAAAGGGGAATAAGAATGTGTGTGTGGCGGGGTGACGGAGCAAGCAATACCCACTTCTCTCCCTCTTCAGTGCAGCAGAGGGCTTGTTCATGGCTTTGAGTGAAGGAGAGAAGCTCACTAGAAGGGCTGGAGCAGGGAGAACAGGGTATCAACAGGATGATCCTTGAAGCTCCCATGCCTTCAGACAATCTGTCATCAGTTTGACTAGCTTAGCTGGTCGATGGTTCATTCAGGTGGCCAGTCTGCAGGAATTTACACAAAACAGGAGAACATGCTGGGGCACCAGGACAAATTCTGAAAGAAGAAAGATTCCCAGTTTTCAAGAATATGTGGCCCCCCTACATATAAAAGAACCTCAACTATTGTCCCCATCTCTGTCTTCACTCTAAATAGTCGGTGTCCTGGTGCGCTCCCAGCATTGCCTGGCACTTCTTGGGAATCCCAATTTAGCAAATGTGCCCAAAATCCTCTTGGAAATTTGTCTCAAAGGTGCTGAGCTTGACCTGAACTGAAGTGTGCTTCAGATCATTCTCACATCAGCCTCTGCCCAAGTGGCTGATAAATCCACACTAACATGGCTAGCATGAGACTTCAGTGATCTATTCTAACAGATCTAGATGCTGGCAATGAGGTGTGTACTAAAACTGCATCCTGAGGTATGGGGACTTCTGGTTTACACCTGTGTAACACCAACAGACCCTGGTTGTCGTCAGGCGGAATTGAACCTCGGACCTCTAGAGCTAAATGCACAAACCTCTACTGCATGAGCCAAAAGCCAGAGGCTGTTAGCAGACTCGTTAATCTCTCTCTAATTGGTCTAGGTGCCACTGGACAGAACACCACACCCAGAGGTGTGTGGGTTACACATGCATCGTGGGAGACATAACACGAGGGGCAGTAAGTGCAGGAGATACAGAGTATTCTTTGTAACAGTTGGTTTGCTATATCTTGTGATTGCCAGACACACACAGACCTAGCAAAACCACTTCAGTTGATGAGAGCAGACTTTTCCATCCACAGAACGGTAGAGAGACCTATTCTGGTCTCATTCAACACTGAGACTCATTTCCTGTCCCTAGCCAGTACACACACTCACCACCACTAAAGAAGGCTCAAAATCTGGATTGATCTTGCTTCCAGCTGCTTCTGAAAGCATGTTGTGTGTGGATATAAGCAGCTCACAGTGAACTGGGAATGAGACTAGCGGTCACTTTTTTGGCCTAGTATCAGCAAGGCCTATACGTGTTTCCCATTTTCACTTAGGGACTTTTGGTGCTGTACACTCTTCAACTTCTCTTCTCAGGCTTCTGCGTGTCCCAGATCATCCCTTTGCAGCTGTGCCAGCTCTCTGAAACAACCTGCCCCACTTCACTCTGCTTTAGTCCTTTCCAAAGCACCTCTGTGCTGCCTGCATCCGCTGAACTGTTAATCCAGCTCTTTGTTCCTGCTGTTAGCTATCCCACCTCATCCCTCGCCTGTTTGCCTGCCCCTACGCATGCTCACAGCGCCTCCTTATGAAGTCATGTCCCGTGGTGTGCCCACTCTGCTTTGTGAGATCCTCGTAGGAGCCACACACTGTGTTTGGTTGTACTGGTGAGCAGGCTGCTGTGACAGGCAGACTGAAAAAATAGGCCTGGGAATATGAAGTCCTAGCCGTGGCTCAGTCTGAAGTCTTCCTCACGGAGCACACACACCCGAGCAGAGGGTTGGTGTGGTGTGTAATTTATTACTCGTTTCATTGTGAGGGCCACATCTTCAGCTGGAGGAAATGAGCACAGCACTGTTGAAGTCAGGGGAGCTCCACTGGTTTCTGCCTGCCCCTATTGTGTGTCCTCTCTCGTAGAAGGAGCATCTCTTGTCAACAATTGTTCTCCACAGGTAACATTTAAGTGTCAGATCCTGCAAACCCTTGCTCATCAGGGTAAGGAATTCAGTGGAACAGTGTCTAAGTATTACCCAGGTGAGGAAGGGTCTCCAGGATATAGGCCTGAGTAAGGAGATGTTTACTAGATAATAAAACGTATCAGGAAATGTGGATGAAAGTGCTGCTGCCTCCAAGTTGGGCATATAGTTTTTAACAAAATACACATAGTGCAAACTCAGGACCTCTAGACAAAGAGGCCTGTAATGCTGTTCTGATTTATGGCTATCAGAAACAGGGGCAGGAAACTGCCTACATCACAATAACCTGAACTCCACCTTATGTCAACAAACCGTACAAACAGAAGGACACAACCACGGGCTTTTGTACAGCCTGGTACTGTACACCGTAACCCGCTCACATGTTGAACAGAAAGAAAACCACCATGACTAGCCTGTTCTGATGGCAAGCAGATAAACACTCATTCCACTTAGATGTGTATTGTTTCCTTCCTTCTCTTTCTCTCTCCGCCACAACCAACATGATAAGTCTTTGCTTTTTATAGGCTTCTGTTTGAGTTTGTGTTAGTTTCAATGCAGTCACTCAAAGCTAAGATGTGGACACGGTTGTTGAATTGTTAACTCAAGTCCCAAGGAACAGTGCAGTTAGGAAAATGTAAAGATTATGATTAACCAACTGATTCCTGGTATGAATCAATGCCATTTGCAGTTGATTTATTATTATTTTAATCTTAGTTGCTGTTAATTTAGGACTGAGAGCTGGTGTGGCACAGATAACACTAGGTAGGGGATCAATTGATGTAGTATTTAATTGTATTTTCTGGTATGAAAGTCTTTGATTTAGTCATACCCTGTCTGTAGCTACCTTTCAGCACACACACCCTGGGTAGCAACCAGAATTTCAGCAGTGACAGAAACTGTCACTAACTTAAGCCAATAGAGAGAGACATTCTAAGAGATTCCTCACTGATTATAAACTTCATCTTATAGAATCATTGAAATTAGAGATGGAAAAGACCCATTCATTTTGATGCTCAGTGCAATATCATTCCCTAAAATATTATTGTTGATTATTTTAGTATGTATTGTTTTGTGATAGGATCTAGGAGTCCCAAACAGGGTCCACTGGGTGGGCCACTGTATAAACACGTAACAAAAAAAGGAATCCTGCTTCAAAGAGCTTATGCATTTGATTCAGAGTACAGCTCACTCTGGGTGTATCCTGCAAAGTGCTCTAGAGGAGTTTGATTTGTAAAGTGTTCCAAGGTGGTGTGTTCTAATTGCGCCATATAAATCCTGCTGGTGCGTTCTAAAAGGTACCCAGTTCACGTTAATGTAGTCTGTTAATGCTGCAAACTAGATACTTTGTGGAACATACAAGCAGGGTCTTCCAGGAGCCACTAGAGTGCAACACAGAAGGGCTGGTCCTCACAAGGGCGTGGGATCGACTGTAGATACGCAATTTCAGCTACGTTAATGTCAGCTACAGCCGACTTACCTGCCATCCTTATGGCAGTGGCGGTGGTCGGCGGCGCGCTCCCCCGTCGATTCCAGCTTGCGCCTTTTGGCGAGCTGGAGTTACAGAGTCGATGGGGGTGCTGCTAGCAATCGACTTATCGCGTCTTGATGAGACGCGATAAATCGATCGCCATAAGATCAATCTATCCCCGCGCTAGTGAAGACAAGCCCATAAGAGTGCTTTACAAATCACACCTCTCTGGCGTGCTTTGCTGCATTATGTAGACAAGCCTTCTGATGCGAATGGCTACTGGGTTTATCTGGGATTCCAGACTTTAATGGAAGTGTTATAAAATATTAGACACACTTCTACTGTAGTTTCTGTCACAAATGGAATTGTCTTTCACCACAAAGCGGTGGAGAAAATGTCATTCAACCCACTACATTTACCCTAAATGCTAACAATCCATTTTTAAAATTTTATTTGAAGACACTTTGGTGTTTATTAATATGCCTAAGTCGACATTTTCTAAAATTTTAAAAGATGAGCCCCTCTTCAGGAAAAGGAAACTGATTTCAACCTCACTCTGGTATTAAAGGCTTTCCCACATGAATTTATACATCTTCCATGACCCTTCCCTCACCTAGTCTTCACACTTCTGGGAGGGGTTCTCCCTACACACTTTGGAAAACACTTCATGACAAATTTGGTTCTTTTGTACTTTAGAAATCCCTGTTTCCCCTCCTCTTTCCTAATATCTGACTGGAACATTTGGCTTTTTAAAGATCCAACTGCTGTGAGGAAAGGGTATTTTCCAACTCAGAAATGGATAGGTCTCTGTGCATGTTGTTCTCTGATGATATTTCAATAGTAGCTTTTTACATCACTTGTCTCTGGGCTGTTATTCTTTTTCTCTACTTTTCCTTGCCATAATTTAGCTGCATTAATATAATATGTTCCCTTTAACACGGCATACACCGTGTCTTCCTCCTCTGCTAAGAGATGGGTCTCTTTGTTTTTTGAAATATGTAAAGGGAATGTAAGCGTGTGTTCTGTCCTTGTAGTCATGTATTTCTCCTTTTTACAAAGCCAAACAATAAAATGTAATTCAGAAAGACACAACAACCTGGTTTTTTAGCACAGCACTAACTCCTCTCTCCCCCACGCAACTAGAAACCTTACTTTTCAACACTTACTTTGCCTAACAATCATGACACTGCCCTCCTCGGTAAAACACATTGAGATCTACTGATGAAAAATGCTTAATAAGAGCAAGGTGTTAGTATAGGTTCAATTTTTTGTCCTGGTTTGTATTAAGGTTGTACCAAGAGGCCCCAGCCAATGTGGGGCCACATTGTGCTAGGAACAACACACAAAAGAAGGGAGAAACAGTCCCTACTCTGAAGAGCTCACAATCTAAATAGACAAGACAGATAAAGGGCAGAGCTGGGAATAGACTGCAGGTCTCTTCTGGCTCCCAGTCCAGTTGCCTCATCTGCTTCACCAAACTACGTCTGTCACGGTTGCCTTTATGTGTTAAATGAATGTCTAAACACAATATTTTTGACTTATTCCAGCTTTTCTTTTGTGTCACATTCTTCTGGCAAGGTCCATGCTGCAACTGCCATCCAGTATGCTGGTGGCTTTGAGTTGATTTTACATTTTCTGGGTCAGATGTAAAAGTGCCACCCTAAATTTTCTGCAGTTTCATTTGACTATGACTCTTTGCCTCCTGTTCTGATTGTCTTGGGTCACTGTGCATTGTTAAGAGGCTGCTGTGAGCCATCTTAGAGGTGGCTTCTCTTTGGCAGCAGGTGAAAGCTATTCTGGCATGTATATGTAGCTTGTGAAGCATTTTGGGATCCTTTAGATATAAGTGTAAAAAATTCTGCTAGAATTGTTATAGGAGGAATGGTTCCACAACAAGCATCCTGGCGATAGAACAACCCTGATCATAAGGAAGGGAATTTGAACACAAATCATGCTTTTCCAGCATGTACAAATAGTTACTGGTAAGTCTGCACTGTATATTCAGCACATTAGATATGGATAATGTCTACAGTGAAATGAAAGACATGCTGCATTTCAGTTTGCATATGTGTGTGCATGCATGTGTGCAAACTGAAACCTCATACTGGAATACCTCTGTACAATAAAACGCAATCTTACTGCTCCTGTAGTCTTTCTCCCATTCACTGCCTTTGGCTCAAGGTACACCCTGACCCTCGTTGTACCTGAAATTATTCTAGCTGTAGTAAGTAAACAAAGGTTTGGAAAAGGGTTTCAGCATCATCTTCCGTCTCATTAAATGATAATGAAAATGCACATCAGAGACAACAATTAGAAGCTGCGCAATTTGGCTCATGGTTATCTGCAAGGTCAAAAAGTAGAACAGCTTGTATCAGTGAAGGTTCTGAAGTTCCCATTAGTTCTTAAGACAAAGCCAGAATGTGAAGAAAACAAACACATGGACTAGTCAGTTCTGAAACATGGACTAGTCCCAGCCTAAAACTCCTTCTAATCTCTCAAGACTGCTCCTGAAGTTTGGTACATTACTAACACAAAACAGGCTACGTCTAATTAATGTTAACCTTGGGGCACTGACTGACAAAAGTCAAGGAACTCAAAGTGCGGGCTGGCCTCCCTCTTGGCTTCCAAAATGTATTCCAAACTATAGCTCTCTCCAAAACGGGTTTTCTAGTGGGAGCAGTTGGGATACAGTATTACTTATGCTGGTGCAAGAGGACGCTGCTATAATTTTCATGAAGGATAAGGTAGGTGAGTAGGGTGACCAGACAGCAAATGTGAAAAATTGGGACAGAGGATGAGGGGTAATAGGAGCCTAAATAAGAAAAAGACCCAAAAATCGGGACTGTTACTATAAACTTAGGATATCTGGTCACCCTATGGGTGAGGGAATATCTTTTATTGGTCCAACTTCTGTTGGTGAGAGAGAGACAAGCTTTTGAGCTATACAGAGCTCTTTTTCAAATCACCTACTTTGGTTCTTTAATATCCTGGGACCAACATGGCTAAAACAACACTGCATATAATCATTTTCAAATAAAGAAAATTATTATATGCAGTGTTTGCTGTGGTGTTTGCTTTGTTTTGTTTTTTTTCTTCCCACCTTTCTCTTTTATCCTTTTTGTTTGCTTAGCTCCTGTCTCTTGTTTAACTTTCTCTCATTCCTCTATCTCCTGTCTGCCGAAAATAGCCACCTTTTGCATCCAGCTGTGTCCTGACTGTGCTCTGCACCCATCTTTATGTGTGTGCTCTGTCCCTGTCTTGACCTCCTTTTTCAAGCCTCATTTGTTTCCTTGCCAGGCCTCTTTACTTCTGACCCTTTCCAGGCTCCCTTTGATCTACCTTGCTATCTCTCTTGTCTTCACCTAAGTTTCCCGTTTCTCTTACTCAATCCAGGTCTCTGTCCATTGGCCATTCCAAGAGTCCTGCAGGTAGTAGAAGATGAAATTCTGAGGAGAGAGAGTCACAGAGTTTCCTCTGCGTTTCTAAAACGATTGTGGGGGGTGGGGGGCAGTAGCATTTTGTGCAGCAAATTCATAAGGGGTCTATAAAAACACTTTTCAGAATAGGAGAGAGGATAGAAAATGACAGTTTAATCAAGGACTCTACCTCATGCCTCTAAATGGTCTAGCACTGATTTCTTCCTTGCTTTGCTGACAAAGCTACCACCAGGCAGACTGTAGCTAATGAAAGTCCCCAATTTGGCCATGGGAGCCAAGCAACAGGAGGATTCAAACATTCTACTGTTGACTCTTCTGGGCTGTGTTACAATCCACGGCCTGGCCATATACCCTGAACATTCTCTTCAGTTCGCTTTGTCCTTGGATCACAGTCATTGGAGCCGGGACAGAGAGTTGAGCCAGGCTTTCAGCCTGAGCCAAGGTGACCACTTGTGTTTGCCTATTTCAGTTCTCTAGCTGTTTCCCTTTGCCCAGTCTCATTCTGTCTCTCTTGTTCCCTGTCCCTGGATCTCTGTATTATTATTGTGGCTGGAGCTATCTTCTCTCTCTTTTTAAGTGGACCTAGGCTTAGATCTGTACTTTAGTATTTTTAGTCAAAATCTTGGCAGCAGGGCGGCCACTGGGCATTTTGCCACCTTGGACAAAAAATGTGCATCACTCTGATAAGAATTACAATGTGTTTCTTTCTGGGGCTGTGACTGGGATACTCGTGCAGCGACTGCCCGTGTGGTACCTGTGCTCTGGATAAACAGACAATGCTAGTCTTCAGAGTTGCCCGTCCAGTAGCTTTCACCAACACTAAATTCACCTTAAAAAAACATATGAAGAGCAGGTTGATCAACCTACCTCCATCCTGCGTGCACTTCTATGGGATCACTGCTATATGAAGGGTAAAATCCCAAATCGTGGGGAACCCACAAAAAAGAGAGAAACAACTTCATAGGAAGTTTATTGATTTTTTTTTTTTTTTACCGTGCTTGATAACATTCCTGGGCACCGTATGTGTTAAAAAGCACTGACTGGTCCCAGCAATCACTGCAATGTCTGTAACTGCTTCTAGGTAAGACAAAGACAAGTGCAACTCCTACTAGGTCAGCCTGCTCACTTGACAGTCCCAGGGGGAGACACTGCTCCTGAGGTGTGGTGTACAGAGCACAGGAGGGCTTTGCTAACTGGCAAAATTTGCTTAGAACTGTTAGCTACTGAAAAACATTTTCACCTGGGGACAACATGCTATGTTCATTTCCAGCTGAGATCAATAAGGACTTGTCTACACTGGCACTTTATAGTGCTGCACCTTTCTTGCTCAGGGGAGTGAAAAATCATCCCCCTGAGCATTGCAAGTTTCAGCACTGTAAAGTACCAGTGTAGACAGTGCCCCAGAGCTGGGAGCTACGTCCTCTGTGGAAGTGGGGGTTTTTTTAGAGCACTGGGGGAGTGCTCTGCCGTGACTACACAAGCCACATTAAAGTGCTGCAGTGTAGACTAGCCCTAAGACACTATCCTGGGAGTAAAACAGTCAAAATATACATCAGGGTCACTCTGAATTTTGTTGAATATATATTTTTCCCTACAAATTTCTCTGAAAATATAGAACCTCTAGTCCAAAAGTCGGGTCCCAAGCAATTATAGGATTTTATCAAAACAATATGTTTTGGGTTCTTTGCCAGTTTTTGAACCATTTGGGTACACTCAGGCCATGTTTTCAAACTTTGCCGTGCAACCATAAGGTCTAGAGACTTGCTGTTTTACCTGTCAATGGAAGCTGAGATTATCACATGACTCCAGAAGTTGGGAGCTTTAAGAAAAACACCAAATAGAGCAAGATTAGTGACAACATTGTGACAATTGTCAATACCATACAAATTAGTTGCAGTGAAGAGCAACTTTCCAAGGTAATTTTGATTCCTTTCAGGACAGAATAGAATATATGAAACTCTGTTATAAAAGTTCCCAGGCTTATCAAAGAGAAAATGTCACACAATTTTTTTCCAAGTCTTCACATTAATTTTTGATGCAAATAATCAAAAGTCAAATATAAACATTTAATAAAAATATAATCTAATCAAACAGCTAAAAATACCTGTACAAATACATATACCTACAAACAAGGAGGCCACACTATCAGCCTATCAGAACTGATATAAAATAGCATGTTATTACTTTCATGTATAATAAATTTTGAGTCTGAAATTTCAGGTATAATTTCACAGAATAATGTTATTAAAATGTGCAATAATGTTGTATCTTCTAATGTATAGCAGAGGAGAATCATCCAATGCTCATATAAACCTTGTTGAAAAGGCTCTGTGGACCAATGTGCCGTGGGCCTTGTAATGTAAAATAATCCATAGCATCTAGTGGAGTCTAACTCATCTATGCAATTTGGACCAGTTGCCAAACGGCGAAACCACATTCGGAAAGGGGCCTTTCAATATTTCCCTGTAAAATGCTTATGTGGCCATATTGTATCTAACAATTCCTGACCCTTGTTTTCCTTCCAGGAATGAAGATGAAGCTCACTTTTAAGTAGACCTGGTCAAGAAAATTGTTTCAATGGCTAATACTGTGTCCACAACATTTAATTTTTTGTGGGAAAATGTCATTGATTATACATTGGGAAAAATCTAAACAAATTATTTCATTTCAGGGCAGGATAACCCAAATCAAAACAGTTCAGTTTGTCAAACAGAACTGAAACATTTAACTCTGGGTCAGTTTCACATTAATCCATGTTTGCCTCAGCTGCCACCATGTCTCATGGTAGACAGTTTGGGTGCCTCATGTCCACCATTTCTGCTGTGGGCTGGGCTTAGTGGCTGGACTACATTTCTCATGATGCAATGTGCTCTCCCCTCGGTGCATCATGGGAGCTCCTGGCTATTGTGCAGGATGAAAACTAACTTCTCAGAGGCAGCTCAGGGGAGCGCAGACTATGTCAAACCAAGTCAAAACAGAACGTTTTCATACAGGAATATCTAAATGCTGCTTTGATTGACAATGTCAAAATGAAACTTTTCAATATTTTTGAATAGAAGTTTTTCTGAATTTTTCTGGTCTATTGTTTTTTTCTGTTTCAGTATGGAGACTTTTCTTCCTAATTTGGCACAAAAATAAATCTCAAAAGATCAGAATTTCCCACAGGATGGACATTCTGTTTTTTCTAGCCAAAGTTTTAAGTTCTGTTAGTGCTAATGGCTTGTACCAAAGGAGAATTTTCCACGGTTCGGATTTTTAAATTATGCTGCTAATTGTCTCTTTCCCTCTCCTCCTCTTCTGGTATGAAAACCTTGAAAAGCAACAATGTACTGTACAAAGGAAAAAGCAGTAATGAGAGAGGCAAGGTCACACATCTGCTGCTTTCCACACTTTCTTATCTGTGACATCACAAGCGTCAAGGTCTTTCTATTCATTAAAACAGTTGAATCATTGCAAATGATACAAACTGACTAAATCTGTGGCCTTCTGCCTTAGTCATAACAGAGGCCTTCTTGATAGGGAAGATGTTCTCTAACCAGCCTGAGTGGAGGGAAGAAGAAATGAAGTGCTTTGTGTAAATGCAACAGGTACCCCATTGCTGTCAGTATGCCTTGGACTAACAAACTGCAATGCATTCAATAAGGATTCATTTCCTGAGAGGAGAGGCTGGTGAACACAGATTTAGGCTACTGAATCCCAGCTGGGCTAGTGGTGCATTTCCATTCCTCTCCACAGAACTTCCGCAGGCTGACAACCAAGACAATAACATTAACATAAAAATAATATTAAAGTGCCCCTTAGCGTCAGCTACACTGAACGGTTGCTTTTCTAATAAAGGAAGGAGGCCAGAAAGAAAATACCAGATTTGGGTGTAGGGATTGGAATCTGAACAGAGATTGGCATCTGAATTGTTCAGTTTGCTGATATTGCAGAGCTGGGCTAAACTCAAAAGGCTGGGGGCAACTCTTTTACCTTCCCCTCGTTCATTGGAGTAATGAGGAGAAATAATGGCATAAGTTGATGATGAAATTTTTTTAAGTGGAGGGGATGGGTTAAAAAATGTCCCCAACTAGCCGCCCTTTTTCCAGGATATACCACAGGTTTGTTGATAGAATGCCAGCATGCTGCAGTCCTCAGCCCTCAGAGCCTTGTATCTGGCCACATTTCCCGTCCTACAGGGACCACAAGTAGAACCATTATTCCCCAGTTCTGGCCACTGCAAGTATCTTTGTAAATTGCAGCTGACAGGTCAACTCTGTGACAGCCTAAAGAGCTGATATGAAATTTCTGAAAAATATACCCGTGCCTGTCACCAGATTTGTCCTGAAAACATTTGGTAAGGTCATGAAGTAACCGATATGAATGATTTCTTTCTGGTGGATGTAAATTCCTATCTGCTTGGTGACTAATTCTTTGCATCTAGAAATACACCACCTGGGAAAGCTGGTGTGATAACAAATATATGGCCAAGGGGTGAGCAGTGACAAATTACATGGAAATGAGTGTATTAAAAATGGGTAATGCTATTTAACAATTTAATGAGTTCTTCCTACAGAAGAGTCAACCAGGAACTTTAATGAGCTCAAAAGAGGAGAATCAGCAGGAGAAACAGTTTAACAGGCAATCATTGATAGCAGCTAGTATATGTGAGTCTCACGGAACCTCACATTTGGTAAAGGTAAGCCTCCTCTGATTGCCACCATTAGTCATAGATTTGTCAATTCTTAAAGCTAGAAGAGAGTGTTAGATCAGCTAGTCTGACTTCCCGTATAGCACAGGCTACAAAATTTCCTGCTAGAGGAACAACTCACCCTCCCTGATTAGAGATAACAAGCTGGTTCAGCCTTATTGGACTAACCTTGTTATCTCCCACCTGGTTCTTGCCTACCTATTTATACCTGCCCCTGGATACTTCCACTGCATGCATCCGACGAAGTGGGTACTAGCTCACGAAAGCTTATGCTCTAAAAAATTTTAGTTAGTCTTTAAGGTGCCACAGGACTCTTTGTCAAAATTTCCCCCAGTTACCCTGAATTGATCCCAATAACTTGTGTTTGACTAAAACTGATCTTCTAAAAAGGCATCCAGTGTTGATATGAAGACATCAAGAGACAGAATCCACTGCTTCCCCTGGTAATATGTTCCAACGGCTAATCACTTTCACTTTTAAAAAGATGAGTCTTATTCCTAACTTTAATTTGGTGGGCCTTAGCTTCCAGCCATTGGTTCTTGTTATGCCATTCTCCGGTATTTTAAAGAGCCATTTAGTACCTGGTATTTTCTCCTTGTGAAGATACTCACACCATTATTGTCACCCTCAATCATCTTTTTCATAAGCTAAACACTGCAAAGTATGTTCTCCAGCCCTCAAATAATTTTTGTGTTTTTTTTCATGCATGTGCTCCAATTTTCAGCATCTTTTTAAAATGTTATGGGGACACTAGTATTCTAGTATTGGTACCATCAGCATTGTATACAGAGGTAAAAATCACCTTCCACATAGCTGATCTGTAACTAACAGAGAGCAGGTAAATATATATCTTGCTCGTTGTGGGAAAGATAGCACAACTACTTAGGTACAGTATGGTTTTTTAAAAACTTTTCTCTTGGACATCAGCTATTGCTCACTGCTGGAGGAGGCAGAATGCCAGAATTTATGAACTAATAGCTGATCTAAAGCTGGTCAAATTATTCAGTAGAAATAAGTTGTGTTTTCTGTTTGAACCAATCCTGATGTCTGTATGTACTCTTTTGAAATATATACCACGTATTTGTGACAAGTAATGTACAGCATATTAGTTATTTTGTGAAATGTTCAGCATAAATTATGCTGTTTGTGGGATCTGACAGGTTGCCTAAAATCACATGGTACTGTCCCTATGCCTTTATTTAATGTATCAGACTTTTAAAGAGGAGAATAAGGAACTGCAAATCATGAATAACAAACACTCTTGGTTATATGCAAATATGGATATTCACATGAAGAACGTCTGTTCCCTAAATACCCTGTGAACAAAAACCTATTCACATGAACAGTGAATAATAAGTACAAACGTGGTTAACTGAATGGTCATTTAGGATCTGAACGAATGCTTGGGAACACTGTTTTTGCACGATCTCCCCAGGCAGACCGTGATTCTTTATGGCAAAACTTATGTTTTTTCTTGGGGAGCCACCCATATAAATATATTTCCCGTATATTGCTGAGTCTTTGAAATCGCTTTCCATATGGCATTTCTTGACCAATAATAACTGTGTGACTTGACTCTCACCTGTAGAGGGACAATAAAAAGACAGATTAAGAAATATGCAGCCTATAATAACCTCATTGTTACCTATTGTAGGAGGTCAAAACTTTTTCCCCCTCAAATTGTTTTCCATGGAAAATGCAGTTTTTTGTTGAAATCAAAATTTTTCACGGAACCATGCTGATTTTGATGAAATCGTCTCTGGAAAACACAAAAGGAATTGTTTCAACTGTCTTGTTTCATTTTCGTAATGTCAGCTTTATCATTTTGATTAATTTCACTTAGATGTTTATATTATATAGAAATATAAATGTAAATATTATATGTAATTTATATATAATATTTTATATTACAATGGGTTTGACATTATCAAAACGAAAGGTTTCGACCTTATCTAAACAAAATGAGTAAAAAATTCTGTTCTGTGAGAAGTTTCAATTTTTTCATTCTTTGTTCCATTTTGCAAACAAATTTTAAAATGTCACAATTTTCCTCAGAGTGGAAATTCCATTTTCTGACCAACTGTGAGTGGTCATTCAACTCTGTCAGATGTTATATGCTAAGAATATCAACTGCTTGCCTGTATGTCAAACGTATAACTGAACGATAACCGTAAGTGTCCCAAATACATAGACGCTTCCTACAAATGAAGAACTCAATCCTACAGACCCTCTATGCATAGAATTCTCGCTGATATCCCTAAGGGAAGACTGTGCAGTTCTTGTCATGTGAGTAACCCTGTGGTCCTCAACCTTTTGTACTGGTGACCCCTTTCGCACAGCAAGCCTCTGAGTGCAAACCCTCCCCGTCCCGATAAATTAAAAACACATTATTAAAAATATTTAACACTATTATAAATGCTGGTAGGAAAGTGAGGCCTGGGGTGAAGGCTGACAGCTCGCAACCTCTCAGTAATAACCTCGTGACCCTCTGAATGGTCATGACACCCAGTCTGAGAATCCCTGTAATCCCATTGGGAGTATTTCTGTAAAAGCTGCAGGATCAGGCCCATAGACAGTTAAGGAGACAAATTATTGTCGTTTTAGAACAGTAACAGGTATGTTACCAGCATAAGTTTGCTAGTGAAGCAAGAGATGTGCTGCAAATACCTCCAGGATAGCTAAACGCTGTCTGTGAAGTAGTCTGACCAGGACAGGAAAACATTACTTCTGAATGGTGTAACTCAGTAGTTCTTATCCAAGGGCACTTCATTCAAAAACCAGAAAAATACATTCTTAAGAAAACTGTAACACTGGGTAAAGTGAAAACAAGCTTATGCTTACACATTTACTGTTGGGCTTTTCCTGATGAATAAAGGTAGGGTTGTGATGGAGATTTTAAATGGTACCTCCTGTCCTTAGGGCTTTCATAGCAGCATTGGGGTTTGCCAGTGTTTCTCATTGGCCTCAGCCATTTCCAGTAGCATTTAGCTGAAAGTTGTCAGCCTGAATCCACTGCCCTCCTCATGTTTTTCCCCCAGTTAACAAAAATTATCAACATCATCACCTGTCTGTAATGGATCTCAGCTATGTCCAGTGGTTCCCAGCCTCTGTCACTACTTTTCTTGTTATGATTGTTATTATTTGTATGGCAATGTTACCTAGAGGTGCTAGTTGCGATTTGGGGCCCATTGTTCTAAGTGTTTCACACACACAAAATAAGAGACAAGCCCTCCGAGATGCTTGCTATCTCACTAGACACAGTAGAAGTGAAGTGACTTACCAAGGTCACACAGCAGAGCTGGCAACAGAGCCCGAGCTTCCAGACTCCCAGTGCCACTTGCCTTCTGGATCAAACTGCTTCTCCTGCCTTCAGAGATGTCATGAGTCCCCAAACTGACCTCCATACCCCATCCATAGGGCCTGGACCAATGGGAGATGTTTTATACCTGATCTTGGTAATTTCCCCCTCCAGCAACAGCAGCTTTCAGACCCTCAACCTCCCAACACCATCCTAGGTATCTACAGCTGGACCTCTCCTTCCTCCAGGCACAGCCCCTACTATCCTTTTCCATCTCGGCTTCTCTCCATTGTCCCACCTCCCCCATCTTTCAGTCTCCCTTCCTTTCTCATTCCACTAACTTCACAACCTCCATTTGAATCTCATTACCCACCTATCCCCCACAAAGCAAAGCAAAATAGCTAGAAATTTGGCCCTGTGGGTCTTTTGCAGCTATAATACCCATCATATAATCTGCACATATTATTTAGTGTGTAAACTGCTAAAAGGTTTTGCATGCTAAGAAATATTGTTGATTATGTAGTTCATTCCCCTATTGGCAAGGGGTTGTAGTGCCTGTTGAATTTACTACAGCCCTGAGATTACTGGAACTGCTGCTTCCCAGGCAGAGTGGGAAGATTCTGTCCACATCCGCCCATATGAAGCTTCTGTGTGCATAACCTAAATACTTGAACAGGGCTCTGAGAACAAGGTTTGGTCCATATTGTGGGAGCACAGGACCGAGTTGTGGAGCAATCTTAGATGATTATGAAAGATATGCAGCAATTGCTGAGTGAGTGCACTCTCCAAGTAATTACTATTTCCTCCTCCTCATTCTCTTTTTAAATATGATTGGGGGGTGGAGATAGGTGGGATCCTGTAGGGGAATGGGCAGGACAGTTTCTAGGCCTTTCCATCTCTAATTACTTGTATGCTATGATTCTTCGTCACATTTTTGTGTCTGACAGTAAAATATCCTTAATTCTTTAGTCCAGAGAAACAGGAGCCAGTCCTGGGGATGGGCAAAGAGCATGGCAGCACTTGGCATCCCCTTTGGAATGATACTTAACCCCTGATATAACTTTTTTCATCTGTGTCACGTGTCTCTAAGGTGCGCAGACATCATTGTCCCTATTTAGGAACGGGGAAACAGGAGCTCAAGGGACGGTAGCGGCAGAACTAGAACTAGAATCCTGGCTGCCTGATTTACAACCTGGTGCCCTAGACCTGGATCCCGGAGCTTTCCCTTGCAGCTGTTGCCCCCTTAGCCACCCAAGTGCTGGGAGTTGGAACTGTGACCATAAAGTGCGGTTTTCGCTTTCTGGTAGAAAGGAGATGGAAGAAGTGAGAAGAATAAGAAGAGTGGGGAGCATCAGGAATCTTATGAGAACAGGGTTCAGCAGTGAGTCCCTCCTGGGAGAAGGTCAGCAGGACACTGAAGAAACTGGATCCTTCCTAAGAGATTCTTGCACTTCCTCTAGCAACACACAAGACCAGGACTGAATGAAATACAGTTGAGGCGGCTATCAAGACGTTTCATGATTGCTGCTTGCTTTGTGTGCTGGGACTAACCTACCGACACAGGCCAGATGGAGAGCCAAAAGAAAACCTTGGAGACTGGGCAGAATCCTGGAAAGGCTTGTTAGTGCAGCTGTGGGAAGACAGGTCTTGTAAAAGAGAAGCAGCTGTTTGAGTCTGACAGAAAAGCCGCTGAAAAAGGGTGAGGGAGGAGGAAAAGAAGTTTGGCTATGGCCGGGGAACTAATTTCAAGCCAGAAAGTTAACATTTGAGAGCTATGTTACATTTCTCTGAAGAAATAGAGAAGGAACATTGCTAGGTGATATATTACAAGGGGTTTGAAATTATACAGGAGATAGTGTTAGTGAGAGAGCAGCAATCAGTCAGAAAAATTACCCTACAGAGTCCCTCTACTTCTTTTTTCAACCTCAGTCTGAGTAGAATTCAGCATTGGAGGAGATTCTATTCTGCCGCTGGTGGTTGTCATCCAGGCAGCGGTATGGGTTTAGGGGTACTAGGAAGCTGTTCTGCTGCTAAAGGTGCACACCTTTCACAATAAACAAAGAGGTAGTATTTGGTAGAGCTGAGGCAAGCCATCCAAAAGCAAGAGTTGACTAGACAGTGTTCTTTAGTGGCCTCTAGAAGTTCCCTTGGGAGATATAAGTGCAACTTAAGTTTTAGCTGCATAGTCTGGTAGTGGATCAGAAGAAATAAAAAATTGGCTGTGAATTTCTGAACCTCTGTGTTTTGGAAATTGTTCTGTTGAACCGATTTTTAAAACAACTTTTGAAATCTCTTTCTTTGAAAGCCAGCGTTAGACAGTGTATTTATCACCACAGCTAAATATGCGTAAAGTACTTGTTGAATATTTGCAATATAGTACCTCTATTATCTACATAAAATAGACACACATTATTTGCAGATGTCATTTAGGTGCCCATGTTTCAAAATGTGATGTAAAATATATGCTGATTTCTGGGAATGGGATTTTTGCTATTGGCTTCAGTGGGAGCAGAATCGAATCCAAAATGTGATTTCTGAATATAATTTTTGTAGTAGTAATTGAATAACTGCTTTCTGTAACGGAAAACACCGACAGCAGACTTTCTTTTGGCATCACAAAGCCTCTGGATAGGAAGCACCCACAAATAATGAAAAATAAGATAAAAAATTCTCCCCTGAAACTAAGAAATAAAACAATAGCTAAAGATGTCTGATAGCCTATAAAAATGAGCCAAAAGGGGAAAAAAAAATAAAGATGCATGCATTACTCTGAATAATATAATCCCTGTTCTCCTTTCATGTTCTCCTTTCACATTCTCCATTCCCTTTAATTTTCATGCAACCATTTGGTAAGCCAGTAAACTAGTGTGTGGCAAGCTGGGGTGTAAACCTACCGCTCTCGGAGAGCCACGTTGTAACTGTCCGTGTGGTCCCTGCTACTGTACCCTTACAGTTCCCTAATGTTCTTTGCATACTTGCTCAAAGTTCATTAGGGAACTTTTAGTGTTCAGTGGCAAAGGCCCTGTGGACAGCTAGTGTGGAGCACAGTGGAGCGCTGTTAGGCAAGTACTCAGGGGTGTGAATTCAGTGGCACTACTCACATGAAAAAAGTTATTCCCATACCAGATTTCATGGAAGAGCTGGGCTTTAAATGGTAAGCTCTTTGGGTAGGGTCTGTTTCTCTACGTCGTATAAAGCACCTACTACGCTTTTGAGTACAGTACAACATAATAATTAAAATGAATACGGTTTTAGGCTATAAAACCAAGTTTTGGTTTGAGTTTTGCGAGAGGCCTCATTTCATTTCTTCGACAGCTCCGGTACATTCCTTTGCTCAGTAAAACAGAGCCAGTCAACTATCCAAGGCTGCATATGAGCAACTGCTGGCCATGAAGACCTCAGTTCTGCTTTCACATGAGGAGGGTGCAAGCCCCAGTGACTTCAATGGGAGGCTGCAACTATTGAGTGGAAGGGAGAACTGGACTCATAACGTGTGTATGGCATTATGATTCTTTCTTCCTACATACTACTCCTGCTAAGGTAAAGCCTTAACTATACTGAGAAAATTATACTAATTTCACTTAATCATCTTCTAAACTGAACTTAAGTTAAACTACTAGTGCAACGCTCTTGCATAAAGGCACTTATCTTGGTTTAAGAGCAGGGTGACCAGATATCCCATTTTTAAAGGGACAGTCCCGTTTTTGGGGACTTTCTTATGTAGGCCCCTATTAACCCCAACCTCTGTCCTGTTTTTTCACAGCTGTGATCTGGTCACCCTATTTAAGAGTGTCTTACGTTGATTTAGCTTAGAACAGTTCCTAAGGCTAGGCCTACACACAGGTTGTGCTGGTTTAGCTAAAGTTGTGATTTTTTTAAAAAACCTGATATATTGAAATTAGTGCAAGCCCTTATGTGAGCACTTCTATATTGGTTTAATCCTGGCTTTATAAATTCAAGCTAAGCTGATATGAGCCTGATTTTAAACAAGCTTAAGGATATCCATCAAGGGGTTTTAACCTGTTTTTTTTTTTTTAACATTGTTTTAAAACCAGCTGAAATGAAACCAGTGCAGCTTCTGTGTATAGACACTAGCTAAGTGGATATAAAGTGTTCGGATTTAAACTGAAACGAAAGCGTCCACACAAGTGGGTTGCACCAATTTAACTACCTGAGGGTTTCCAAAACGACGTAGTTCAATTTGTACAATTTTCTTGTGCAGATGAGGCCTAAGAAGTCAGCCTGTCTGCAGAGGAGCCAGATGGTTTAGGGATTCAAGGTGGAGGATCTTGCAGGGAGAGAGGGCCTCTGTGCTTTCTCTGGCATGGAGATTTTAGATTAGTTGTCTTTATTGTTTTCCTTAATCTTAAATAAAACTGTCTACACTGAAAGTCCCTGTTCTTCCTCTCTCTCCATGTGGGAAACAGCCCGTCCAGTCACTGCACAACCAGCACGCTCATTTGCTTTGCAAAGCACTCCTGGGTGCTTGGGATGTGTAAGGTGCTATAAGCAAATCCATTCCAACTTTGGTCTCCTGAAAATGAACAGGGCACATTCTTCTGCAATTTGTTTTTGTTTTTTGGTTCCCCCTGCCTCCCATTGGTTCCCGTTTTCTCTTGAGTATTTGATCCTATCAGCCACTAGAGAACCATGAGCACCTTCATCAACCACATTTTTCCTCTGAGCCTTTCAGTTTCTTGACAAGTGGACGTCCAGCTGGCTTTGTTTGGCTTTTCTGGTTTACTGAATTTGTTGCTACTGTCTTCATTTTCATCTTAAAGGCAAAAGTTAGACAATAATCATGGTACTCCTGCCTCTGACTGATTTCTAATTGCTTAGCTTTCTGGTATAATCGTGAGAAGGCATATTGTATGCATTGCTGCAGACACTTCATATCTTCTCCTCAGCCAGATAAAAAAGTCAATTGGCTCTAGGTCTGTCAATAGAGACTAATCATGTGCTGTACAATTAATTATAAGGGGTGTCAGGTTAGAACAATTCTGGGCTGGGAAAGAACAGGCACAGGTTATTTCCCCTTTGGCACTGTTTGTGTTGCTAAGCCATCCCAGGTTACATCCTCTTTTCCATTTATCTTTTAAACTATTGCCCCACATAAGTAAACACTTTCTAAAAAGTGTGCTTGTGTGTGTGTGTCGGGGTGGGGGGGGTGATCTGGGAAGAATTTCATCCTGGAAAAGAAATTAACAATGCAAGAAGGCATAATCTGGCAGTAATTTGTTAAAACCTGAGGAAGATGTCAGGAGGTAAGAGAAGGTGGATGAAACAGTTTATGAAGCTGTGCCATAGTAATCAAAGTTTCCATTATATACAGGAGAATAATCAGGAAAAATTTTTCCAATGGTGGTTCATTTGTAAGCACACCAGAAACAAGTCATGTATTCCCAGTCACCGCTATTTCGTCCCATAGGATCATCTTACCTTCACATCCAGAGACAACAAATCCCTTTCCTTTCAGCCTCTGCTTCCCATCCTCAGACCTCTCTGATGTTTCTGGCCTCAGAGTCTCCTGGACCAGATTATCATTCATAACTCCCCTCTGCAGTAACATTAATGCCTCCCAAAAGGCTTTGACCACTCTTCCTGATGTAACAAATGGTAGCAAAGTCATCTGGGGTGCTCAGAAAACAAACCAAAAGTATGAATATTAATAAACCAAATCAAAATTCAAGTGTGATTCTTGCTGGTAGGAAGAGAGAAATATCCTTGTAATTGTTCTTGCACGCAGGGTAGGGGCTTACATGAGGCTGTGATGAGCAAGCTAGATAGAAAGGCGTGGCAGTTCCACTTCACATGAGCAGGCCTCACTGTGGAAGACAGCTCAGCACTGGGTATGGCAAACCCAAGTCTGGCATAGATGCACGAGAATGTTCCCCTGTGCCCCTGAACACACATTTTATTAGCTAAGAAGCAGATGCAAGAAAGAAACAACGTAAAATGGTTACACTCCGGCTAGCTCAGGGGCTTAGTAGTAGTAATCTAGTCTGTACTGCCATGTATGAGCCCATGATTAAAGTCTTGGTAGTTTTCTCTGGCTCTGTGGGATGAAAGAGAGGGCCAGGGAAGTGAGGTGCTCATGGATGTAGAAGGGAATCCTGTGTAGCTGCGTCTGGCCAAGAGTGGCCATAATGAAGGTCTCAGGAGGATTCCGGGTGAGCAGTGTACATAAAGGGAAACAGGATTCTTACAGGGGGAAAAAAACCCTGACTGGGTGCTTATGTTGTTAATCCAATTGCACCAGAGCTCTCATCATCCAACAATTCTGTTTGCAGCCTCAACAATCTTTTCCCACAGAATTATTACAGAATCATAGAATATGAGGGTTGGAAGAGACCTCAGGAGGTCATCTAGTCCAACCCCCTGCTCAAAGCAGGACGAACACCAATCAAATCATCCCAGAGAGGGCTTTGTCAAGCCGGGCCTTAAAAACCTCTAATGATGGAAATTTCACCATCCCCCTAGGTAATCCATTCCAGTGCTTCACCACCTTCCTAATGAAAATAATGTTTCCTCATCTCCAGCCTAGACCTCCTGCAGTGCAGCTTGAGAACATTGCTTCTTATTCTGTCATCTGCCACCACTGAGAACAGCTGACCTCCATCCTCTTTGGAACCCCCCTTCAGGTAGTTGAAGGCTGCTATCAAATCCCCACTCATTCTTCTCTTTTGGAGGCTAAATAACCCCAGTTCCCTCAATCTCTTCTTGTAAGTCATGTGCCACAGGCCCCCTGATCATTTTCATTGCCCTCGGCTGGACTCTCTCTAATTGTCAACATCCCTTCTGTAGTTGGGGGCCAAAAACTGGACGCAATACTCCAGATGAAGTCTCACAAGTGCCGAATAGAGGGGAATAATCATTTCCCTCAATCTGCTGACAATGTTCCTACTAATGTAGCCCAATATACCATTGGCCTTCTTGGCAACGAAGGCACACTGCTGACTCATATCCAGCTTCTCATTCACTGTAATCCCCAGGTTCTTTTCTGCAGAACTGCTGCTTAGCCAGTTGGTTCCCAGTCTGTAGTGGTGCATGAGATTCTTCCATCCTAAGTGAAGGACTCTGCACTTGTCCTTGTTGAACCTCATCAGATTTCTTTTGGCCCAATCCTCCAATTTGTCTAAGTCATTCTGGACCCTATTCCTACCCTCCAGGGTATCTACCTCTCCCCACAGCTTAGTGTCATCTATGAACTTGCTGAGGGAGCAATTCATCCCATCATCCACTTCATTAATAAAGGTGTTAAACAAAACCTGCCCCCGGACCAGTAGAAGATCCTCAGCAGAAGAACGTTTTCACTTGTGAAAATTGCTTTTGCTCTATATAAGTGCTCCCTCACCCTCAAAAAGTCACAGAATTATTATTTTTCATAAATAGTGGAAAAAATACCATTTGGGACCATTTGTTTCCAATGATTAGAATTTTATCACACTCTTCTAGTCCCCACTGATGCAAGGAGGACTCCTGCTACTGTCATTTTCTGGCACTATCATCTCCCCTATACTAAAACTCTGTGGCTTAAGCTCCAGTGTTCAGATAAGCATCCAGATAGGAATAGGAACTGTTGTAATTCAACAGAGCTATCAGAATTTAGAAGGTGCCATATTGGATCAGAGGTCCATGTAGTCCAGTATCCTGTCTCCAACCACAGGCAGTACAAATGCTTTATAGGAAGCTGCAGAAACTTCCTAACTGTAAGAATAGTAGGACAATGGAACAGACTGCTTAGGGAAGTTGTGGAATCTCCTTCACTGGAGGTTTTCAAAAGGAGGCTGCATCGCCAGCTGTTTTGGAAGGCTTAGGGGCTTAGACTAGATGACCCTTGCGGTCCCTTCTAACCTATGGTTCTATGAAAGCCCTGTAGTGGAAAATTATAGAATAATCAATCTGCTAGAAATAAAACTTTGCATCCTTATTCCCAGTAGTAAGTTTTGGTGTTTTAATCATTGCTACAGTAACTCCGTATGTTCACATTAATCATGTTAATTTCCAATCCTATTTTGTAACCCGTTAACCTCAATGATGTCTTGCAAAGTTCAGAGGTAAACAGGTGGAGTTTAAACTGAAAGTCAGATGGCCAGGATGTTACAGATAAGTGGGTGAGAAAGGGGTATATTTGATTGATGTTTAAAATATGGAATGATATTCCAAAGTGCACAACAACAATTAGTCAGGAAGAAGGATTTAATGATGTGTTTCCATTTTTAAATAGTACAGGGTATAGGTAAGTAATGGATTATACAGTATATTCATATGTGTAGATTTTAAGGTGCTCAGATACCATGGTCATCAATGTAGTATAAACATTCAGAAAGATTCATAGCTGCATAATTCTGATGTCAAAGGATTTCAGAAATAAAACAAGTTTCAATTAGAGGCCTGATTTTCATTTAAAAATTGAATTAATTTCCGCAGGCGAATGTTTGTAATTTGCAACCTAGACTTTGTGTAATAGTAAATTGCACAAGCAAATGGGTAATTAGATGCATTGTGCTTGCAATTACCTGCTTTGTGTGCCCAGTCACAGTAACTGCGCAAACCAATTAGATGTGTTAGTGTGCTCACAATTGCATGCCTAATCTGTGTGAAAATCAGGCCCTGCATCTATCGTATACATATATATTAATAGTGTCCTTCCCACCAAATAAAAATCCACTGAGTTTGACCTTCAAATATTTCTCAAACTATTATATGACATTTGTGTTTTTAATAAGAACAATGTATTGGACCAAATTTCCCAAAGATGAACACTGAGGGGTCTGCAAAAGTATGCACACAACTGTTACTCCCGCAAATCAGCATATGTTTGTGCACTGGTGGGTATTAGTACACATGAAATGGATGGTTTTCTGTACAAGTGGGCAGATATACATGCAGTTGCACATTTGTTATCTGCAAATGCGTTTCTGCTGGCCCTGCATTCCGTATGTGGCTCACTGTACTCCATGTCAGAAGCAAAGCATGACATTTTCACAATTTTGTTTCCTTTGTCTATGTGACCTTTTATTTAAAAGCCTCAAAACTGAACATTTACAAAATATAAAGAGGTTTGTAATTAGCAGGAGTAAAATGTGGATCTAGAATCAGAGGATTCCCTGGTAATGAGGGAGAGTTGATATTTTATAAGTCGAACTGGGAGTTCTGCTTTTACATAGCCTTGATAGGATAAGGTGGTGGTTGAACAATGGCCCCAGTCCTCTGATCTGCCCAAGGAGGACTTGAGAAGAACTTGAAGATAAGGGTGACTTGACTTTAGGGATCCAACTTTTAGCCACCAAGGGCGTGTTACGGCAGCTAGAGATTGCTCTATGCTATCTGTGATTCCCTTATTCCAGGAATCCTTACCTGGTTACTTCATCATGGCTTTAAGGACACTCAGCAACCTTACCAGGGCTGGGCATCTGACCCAAGTCTTTAAATTCCAATTTTCTGTGGTAAATCTACTGAAGTCTCATCATCTTACTCAAAGGGGCTTATTGTCTGGCAGAATTATAGTGGTATAATTACATTGTTATAACTATGGTGGTTTACTACCTCATGTGGACAATATGCCAGAATAAAAGTGACTTGATCCTGGTCTAGTCACTCCACTTCCAAAGATCAGTTCAGGGGAGTCAATAGCAAGTGACACAGTCCTGCTCCTCAAGGCATGTCAATAGGACCAAAACTAGAGGTGGGTTTTTGTGTGTGTGGAGTATGGACTATAGACAGGCAAAATTCAAATAAACGAAAAGCATAGGGGGGGAAATGATTTTAGTTCAATAAAGATACTTGGAGACTGATTTAGCTACCTTCAATTTCACCTTGAACAGTAGCCAGACCCAGCGTACTGAGAAAATACAGAGCGCTCTTACTGCCTGCTATTTGTTCAGTAATAATCTTGCTACAGCGTATGCCTCTTAGTGAGAGCTCTACCTTAAAAAGTAAATAAAAGGGGTTCTGAGAGTGATTCTCAAAGGGCTTACTCTGCTGATGCTGGCTAGTCTGGACACAGGGCTGTCTGCCCCTCAGTTTAGCAATTTAATTGGACAGTGGAACATCCACATTATTTGCATGTTTTCTCTTTCTCTCTTTCTGTTTCTCTCGCTATACTGTGGATTCTTTTCCTTTCAGCAGAAACCCAATGGAAACCTAGCTATTCAATATTGTTTCTAGTTATTTCGTTGCGAAACAGTTTTACTCTAAAGGTCAGATATGAATGTTGCCCAAACCGCTGAAGAATAAAGGGTAAATCAGGATTGGGGGACTTTGTGGTGTGACACTCATGGAAAAGAAAAAAAAAGGAGCCAGTGAGAATATTTATCTGGAGCAGCAATGCAAACTTACCTTCAGTTCAGGTTTAAAAGCCTAGTAAATCATTACACATTTTTTATTATTTACCTGGTACAAAATCCCCCAGAGGAAGGGAGAGGGAAAATCCCCCACACACAACTCCCAGACTACATTCTTTCAAATTTTTTGTAGCTTGCTCGGCGTTTTTGCAGTAACTCGAGAAAATCTAGTGATACATATTTCATTGCTTCATTCATAGATTAGAAAGTGGGAGGTCATCTTGGCTGTAACTGCAAGAGGGAACATTTATAATATTGAATACAAGCTGTGCCAGCTGAGGACTTCGAGGAAGAAGGTAATTCTCACACAGCATTCAGAAGACAAAGGTTGCATTTACACCTGGCCAGAAGGTTTAATCATCTACTATTTCCAAACATTGCAGGCTAGCAATCTGTTGCGTCTCAGATCATAAAACCTATCACAAGCTAGAGACAAGAGAATTGGGGCTTGATTGACCAGAGTTGATCCTTCTGGAGATGCTTTAGGAAGGGATCTGCAACAACTGGGAAATTCTTGTCCAATTTAGCAAGAAACATGATGCTACCAGTCTTAGGAAAACAGTGTTTAATGGAAAATCTTTCTTCTAGTCTTCTTTGCCTCACCAAATCAAGAAGACTTGGAAGGCATGTCACCTGGGTGGGAAAACTGACCAGTAGGTTTTAAGACAGAAGAGAAAAATGTCAAGGAAATGAGTGGAATGTGTTTGCAATGCCTGGTAGAGAAATCTCTTTTAGGTTCCATTTTCTGTCATTCTGTTGGGAATTCTTGCTGTTGAGGGTAGATGAGTTGCATCTTATTATGTTTAAATTATGATCTAATCTAAAGATAACCGAGTTGTCATTTCTGATAACTTGTTAGATATTTCCAGTGCAAAATGGCAGCAGGTATCCTAATCTGGTTCTGTGGCATGCACATTTCCCACTGTTGTTAGTGGGAGTTGCTCACATATAGTTGTAACAGGATAGGAGAGCAGTTTCATTAAGCTACATCAGTTATTCTGATGGCAAAGGGCACTTTGTGAAAAGTTATTTCTAGTTCCTTTTGCCAGTCTCCTCAACACGGATCAATGACATTAGATGGTTTGGACCTTACAAGGCTTCCCTGTGCAAGATTTCCCATTCATTTCCATGACTATTCATATGAATAAGCATGTCTGGCACCTACCCTGGGTATTGGGTTCAAACCTGGAAGCATTACAGACTGCACTGACTGCATGCAGGGCCAGCTCCAAGCACCAGCCGAGGATGCACGTGCTTGGGGTGGCACATTTTAAGGGGCAGCATTCTGGCCAATCCTAGGGCGGCACATTCTGCCCCCCAACCCCCGGGTTTTTTTGCTTCGGTGGCGCTTCGGCTGCTTGCTTGCTTGCTTTTTTTTTTTTTTTGCTTGGGGTGGCAAAAAAGTTAGAGCCAGCTCTGTCTGCATGAAAGGTTCTCTAGGAAAGAAAAGATTTGCAGTTTAGTTCTATATTAAAGCACTGGTTTGCCATTTACTCCAATGGGGCCAGGATTTCACCCTTTGCCTTTCATAGAACTTAAGCCTCTGCTTAAAGTTAAGCATGTACTAAAGTGCTTTGTTGAACTGGGACCTCTCTATATTTATCTTTCTAACAAACATACATTTAGGCAGGATTTGTTGCAATTGATCGTCATCTACATGCTGCTTCTTCAGGTATATTGCCCAAAGGCGCCCACTCTGTGGAAGCTTTAGATCTTTCCTTCCTCTGCATTCACTCATTCTTATATGACCACTGAATAGGGAAGCAAGGCACATGGTATATAGCCATATACATGCTGAACGTTTCTTCTCAGTTGTTCCTTAGTGCCTGTCAAAATTACTGGAGGCTTTGAGGTAGTCTGTAGTTGCAGTTATACTGAATTGCATAATCAAGGTCACTTTGAAAATTACACAAAACTTTGTCCCATATTTCTTTGGAAATATAGTGAAACACGTGCAGAAAAATATCCTGCAGCTGCCAACATCATTTCCACTCTACATGAATGACATATTATAAAACTGAATTGTCCTTTAATATATACTAGTAGTATATATGAAAAAATAGCTCATATTGTCGACAGAAGGGCAATGTTACCATTTTTCTCTGGTAGCCAGCGTGAATTCAGCTTCAAGTTTAGCTCCCAGTTTCTTCTTTTCTAGCTGCTGCACTCGGAATCAGACGAGTTTTCAGTTGGATGACTATGTCCGAATAAGAGGAAGCAATAATACTCTGCATTTCTTAATGCCTTCTGTTTGAGGATCTCAAAGTACATGATGAATATCAATGAAGTTATACTCAAACCCACTGTGAGGAAGGTAAGTTTTATTATAACTAGGGCAGTTGATTAATGGCAGTTAATTCATGCGTTTAACTCAACAAATTAATCATGATTAAAAAAAATTAATCAAGATTAATCACAGTTTTGATCTCACTGTTAAACAATAGAATACCAACTTAAATTTATTAAATATTTTGGATGTTTTTCTACATTTTCATATGTATTGTATTCTGTGTTATAATTGAAATCAAAGTATATGTTATTTTTTTTTACAAATATTTGTACTGTAAAAATTATAAACAAAAGAAATAAAATTTTTCAATTCACCAGTACTGTAGAGCAATCTCTTTGTCATGAAAGTGCAACTCACAAATGTAACAAAATAAATTTACATAACTGCACTCAAAAACCAAAACAATGTAAAACTTCAGCGCATACAAGTCCACTCAGTCCTACTTCTTGCTTGGCCAATTGCTCAGACAAACAAGTTTGTTTGTATTTACAGAAGATAATGTTTCCTGCATTTTATTTACAATGTCACTAGAAAGTGAGAACAGGAGCTTGCATGGCACTTTCGTAGCTGACATTGCAAGGTATTAACATGCCAGATATGCTAAACATTCATATGGCCCTTCATGCTTTGGCCACCATTACAGAGGACATGCTTCCATGCTGACGGTGCTCGTTAAAAAAATAATGCATACATTAAATTTATGAGTGAACTCCTTGCGAGAGAATTGTATGTCCCCTGCTCTGTTTTACCTGCGTTCTGCCATATATTTCATGTTATAGCAGTCTCAGATGATGACTCAGCCCATGTCGTTCATTTTAAGAACACTTTCACTACAGATTTGAGAAAACGCAAAGAAGGTACCAATGTGAGATCTCTAAAGAAAGCTACAGCACGCAGCCCAGGGTTTAAGAATCTGAAGTGCCTTCCAAAATCTGAGAGGGACGAGGTGTGGTGCATGCTTTCAGAAGTCTTAAAACAGCAACACTCCAATGTGCAAACTACAGAACCTGAACCATCAAAAAAGAAAATCAACCTTCAGCTGGTGGCATCTGACATAGTTAACGAAAATGAACATGCGTTGGTCCGCACTGCTTTGGATTGTTGTTGAGCAGAGCCTGTCATCAGCATGGACACATGTCCCCTGGAATGGTAGTTGAAGCATGAAAGGACATGTGAATCTTTAGTGCATCTGGCACACAAATATCTTGTGATGCCAGCTACAACAGTGTCGTGTGAACGCCTATTCTCACTTTCAGGTGACACTGTAAACAAGAAGCAGGCAACATTATCTCTTGCAAATGTAAAGAAATTTGTTTGAGTGATTGGCTGGACAAGAAGTAGGACTGAGCGGACTTGCAGGCTCTAAAGGTTTACATTTGTTTTATTTTTGAATGCAGTTTTTTGTACATAATTCTACTTTTGTAAGTTCAACTTTCATAATAAAGAGATTGCACTACTGTACTTGTATTAGGTGAATTGAAAAATTCTGTTTCTTTTGTTTTTTTACAGTGCGAATACTTGTAATCAAAAATAAATGAGTACTGTATACTTTGTATTCTGTGTTGTAATAGAAATCAATATATTTGAAAATGTAGAAAACATCCAAAATATTTAAATTAATGGTATTCTATTATTGTTTAACAGTGTGATTAATAGCGTGATTAATTGTGATTATTTTTTTTTATTGTGTGATTAATCATGATTGGTTTTAAATCACTGGACAGCCCTAATTAGAATCACTTTACAGATGTAGAAATTGAGTAGAGCTGGTTGACATCTTTTGTATGAAAAAGTTTTTATAAAAAATATGCTGTATTTCAAAACACAGAGTTTTTTCTTGAAAAATCCTCTTGTTTTTCAATTTTTTAAAAATAAAATCATAAAGTAAAAAACCCCCAAAAACCTAGTCTGATGTCTTGGCTTTCTGATTTATTATTTTTCCTTTTTTCTCTCCATCTTTTTTCTCCTCCTCTCCATTTCTGGTGGCAGAATGGAAAAGGAGAATAATAAGGGAAAACAGAGAGTAGAGAAGGAAAAAGGAAAATGCCAAAAAAAGAAAGAAAATAAATAAATGTTCAAAACCAAAAATTTTCAATAAAAACTTTCAAGATGTTGAAACTAATGAAATATTGAACTAATATTCCTTAAATACCTTGTTGGATTAGGGCCCAAATGTGCATGGATCCCTGGACCCATAGTCTCCTTTGAAATCAATGAGGCATCATAGAAGATGCTGTTGAATGATTGGGCCCCATCCCTGCACAATAGTATTGTTCTGTTAATGACCAACTTTTGTATGCATTTTTCTTAATCAAGGGTGTTTTCCCATTGGACCAAAACAGACATACAATATCCAGGAACCATAATACATCAAGCAATACTAACAAAATCTAGAGTCTTCCAGTCCCAATCAATGAAGCTCTGTAAAATGTACTAAAATTTACTCAAGCCTTAAAATACTTTCATATCAAACGAGGATATTTTAGTGTGTATTCAGTTGTTGAGTGTAATTTCATAAAGTCATAGAAATGTAGGGCTTGAAGGGACCTTGAGAAGTCATCAAGTCCAACCCCCTGTGCTAAGGCAGGACCAAGTAAACCTTGACCATCCCTGACAGGTGGCAACTGCTCTTAAAAACTTCCCGTGATGGGGATTCCAGAGTTTAACCCTTCTAGTTAGAAAGTTTTTCCAAATATCTAACCTAACTCTCCATTGCTTCAGATTAAACCCATTACTTCTTTGACACTCCATATCCTTGTCTGATTAACTCCATAGATGTTCCCAATTTGGGTCAAGTGTATCTACTCTCCTAATTTTAATCAGATAGCCATTGGCACAAGAGCGCTTTCCCTTCATTACAGGATAATTTGGTTACTGATAGTATTTCTAAAATGAGCATATTTTGAGAGAACATTTTCTTTTCATTTTTCAGATTACCAAGGGAGAACAATAGTCTTGAAATGTTATTGCCTCTGGCTTATTTTTTCATGTGTTTAGTTTCCAGTGGTTGGGAAAAATAAATCAGTCTTTATCCTGGATCTTTTGAGATCCTCCCTCTTTGTTTCTCATGTCATAGTTGAAATAAGGTTCTCTTGTTGCCTCTTTTTGATTTGCCAGGCCTAACGAGACTCTCTTTTTTTTTGATTTTACAGGAGAATCTCTGGGACAGCCTTAGCCAAAGCTCTGCATAGGCTTCCTGGTCATTACATTTTGTTCTTTGTACGCCAAATTATGCTCTTAGTCACACTTATAAAACCCAGTTGACTTGAGCTTTGTAGCATGGGTTTAACTAACAGCAAAATTTGGCCCCTTGAGTTTGTATTTGTGTTAATTAAAAAATAAAAAATTGGAAGGGCTAAAAACAGCCCTGTTTCCCAGCACTGAACTTCGTGGAATTGCAACCTGCTTACAGCAGCTCTGAATTTGACATATTATCTTGCCTTAACATAGCTTAAATTTCTATTTCCATCATCTCATGGCAAAGTACAATAGAAAAATTTGCTTTATATGATACAATCTGTTAATGCATGTAGACAGTGTCCCTACAGAGGAAACTGATGAATTCAGGTGTATGAATCATTTCTATCCCAGCCACCAGTATCTCTAACAAAATAATAAGAAACAGATTCCAGTTTATCATAATCAACACTGAGGGAGAACAGTTTTACTAATGCTGAAAAATACTTTGGTTATGTCCCTTTAATCGTATGAAATGGCATGTCCTTCATGTCAGGGGTGAGGATGGGCACTATTTCTGAAGGATACGTGTTTGATGTTAAAAGGCGATACTACAAAAATAAAACATTACAATTACATTGCAAGGGAAAGCAGTGATCCTCTCATTCCCAATGAAAGGAAAATTACACCAGGCCCAAGAAAGCAACTTTTCAAAGGTTATGTTCTCCACACTGTTATCTTCTCAAGGTTCTTCATGTTGTTCTCCTTGATGTGGAAGAGGTGAAGCACCAAGAGAAATCATTGGTAAGAGAGGTCAGTTTAAAATTAGAGGCTCAGATTTTCTGGTCTGACCTATATTGTGCTAGTAATAGACCAGGGTGTGTGGGGGAGAGGTGATTTTATACCACCTTAAAGCCCCCTTATTCCTGGGGCTGGAGGGGGGACTGGCATTTTTGCCCCCGGCACAACTTAAATCAACAAAGTCTGGCCACCAAGGTCACTCCCATGGTCGCAGATAGCTGGGAAGTAGCGATGACCTGGTCACGCTTCCTTTCTTTCAGAGGCTGGGGGGATTTACTACTCCACTTGTCACCACCCAGCAATTGCCTCTCTATGGATTCCCTGGTGGAATCCATAACAATCTTACTAAACCTGCTTTAGGACCCCTTTGTGCCACTACAGCATTGCAAAGGGCCTGTAGCAGGGCTAAGAATAAGTCCCAGAATGTTAATAAACATTAGGAATTCCAGTCAGATGTATTGTTCAAAAGTAAAACAGGACTGGCTAGAGTATAGTGCTGTTTTACATATCTCTGTCATATACTGTCATCCTTAGAATATTTCCTGGATCAGCAGAATTGTGGTTAGCTATAATTTTTATTGAACTATTTTCCCTTAAACCTACAGAGCACCAGCGAAGGCCCCAAACCTGTAAATCAGCTGCAACTTCTAAAACAAATCATCGTGATGGAGTTTTGCCAACCTAATATTCTGTGCTCATTCATTATTTGGTTTTCACTTTCTGAGCTGATTTAAACAGACCCCGTTGAAACTGTACCAGTTGCATCCAAGATACGAGTCTGATTTATGCTTTGAAAACATGAACTATTCAGTGGCTTCACTTACAAAGCTAAAGGGGAGTTGTTCAACAGCACGCTGAACTTCTGCAAACAAGAACATGAAGGTGGCCTATTTTCCCACTAGGGCTAGTAGGAGATTGTGAGTAATTAGAAGAAATTTGGTTTAGCCAATGTCTTCCAGTGGGGAAATAGGAGGTGAGCTTGGCAGGGAACAATTCTTCTTCTTATTAATAATCACGTTTATTCTAGGGGCAGCTAAGGGCTAACCAAGAATGAAGCCCTGTTGTGTTAAGCACTGTCCAAAGCCAACCTTTGAGGTGTAGCCATTATTAATGTTTACTTTATTATGATAATGCAATACAATCTGATAAAAATGTTAGGAAAATTCCACTGTTTTCTAAGGCGACATCATTCTCCCTGTGTTGAATTCCATCATGATGCCCTGAACTGAAACATTTCTTTTTCAAATATAGTGGGTTCCTTCATTGGTTAACATTGCAACCTCCCCCTTTTTCTACTTTATATAGTGTATAAACAAAGTTTTAGTGCTTGCAGAAATACACATCTGAATTCTCATACCTACTCTGTAGGAAAAAATTCTGGGCCTGATTCTTATTTACAGTAACACTGTTATATTACCTTGACAATGTATAGGGGATTTGAGGTAAGCGTAAATATGCAATTTACATAAATAATATATAATTGATATAACTTACACCCACTTGAGGTTTTAGACTGTGCCAGAGGTGGTGTGAAGGGGACTTAGTGTAAATGAGAATCAGGCTGCCTGTATTGTGATCAAATAGCATCTTTAAAAATACCCATTCCACTAATAAATATTTGAAATAGCAGCTCCTAGCTCTTTAGGGATTGGACCTTATCTATTCCAACTTTTGTAAAGCATCATGTGCCGTCTGTGCTCCAATGATAATAGTAATTATAGAGTCTCTGGGCACTACCATCATATAAATATTCAATCATATGAATACACAAAAGCCAAAACTGAGTATTCTTTATACAAAAAGGTGAGGGAGCAGAAATCTTCTCAGTCATGGGACATTTCTGCCCTTGTTTGTACATGCAACCTTAGGGACAGGACAGAGTGTGGCCCACATGTATGGAACAAATATTTGCAATTCCTTGTATGCATAACACAAGCGGAATTCAGGTATATAGTAGAAGCTCAGAGTTACGAACACCTCAAGAATAGAGGTTGGTTGTAACTGAAACGTTATGATTGTTCTTTCAAAAGTTTACAGCTGAACATTGACTTAATACAGCTTTAAAACTTCAAAATGCAGAAGAAAATGCTGCTTTTAACCATCTTAATTTAAATCAAACAAGCACAGAAACAGTTTCTTTACCTTATGAAATCTTTTTTTTAAACATTCCCTTTATTATATTTGGTAGTTTATGTTTAACACAGTACTGTACTGCGTTTGCTTTTTGTGCGTGCGTGAGTGTGTGTGTCTGTGTCTGTTTGTCTGTCTGCTGCTGCCTGATTGCATATTTCTTGTTCAAAATGAGGTGTGTGGTTGACTGGTTGTTTCGTAATTCCAGTGTTCGTAACTCTGAGGATCTATTGTAATCACAGAATCATAGAGTTAGAAGGGACCACAGACGTCATATAGTTTAGCCCCCAGGTAACTAATAACCCGAGTATAATGATTTTGCTCCATTCATAATTTTTATTATGGGAACAGTTTGTTTTAGTGTAACCAGGGTCATGAGCACCTTTCTAAGGAGCTTTGATTACAACATTATTTTCAAAGTGAAGCAAAGTTTCAAATATTTCCTTCAACATTTGAATGCCAGCTTTTCCCATTGCAATGGTAAGTATTTTGAGCCACATCTTCCTAGATCTCCTGCTTTTACAATCTCTAAGAAATTATCTTGATTAGACATCCAGGAAATGAATGTAATGCCAAGGGGGCATTGTGAGTTCATGAATTATATGACAGACAGAGTTTTACAAGAGTGCAACTGTGCAAGGAAGGGACAGATGGCTAAACCTGCAAAACTAGTTCTATCCATAAATGCTCTTAGCACCGCATAATTATTTTGTTTCAGAAAAGCTGAAATATATTTGGGAAGTACTTGTTCAAACCACAGGCCAGTCAAATATTAACAAAAGAGATACTGTGAAGGACTTAAACATGTGTGGGTTCTCTCTGTATTTGCCTAACTATTCTCACCAGGGCCACACTTGTGACAGGCTAAAGCATTGCTGTGAATAGCAAGTATATCATAAGGGTTCTCAAATATGAAAGTGAAGTTGGAACAAAAGACAGGCACCAGACAGACTTCCCCTGTTAAAGATTATCCGGCATGTCCCAGAAATCCCAGCAGCAATAGGCAACTATATCTCACCTAATGTGACTGAACTGCTTTGAAACCCTGCCCAGAACCTCATGGCATTCCATGCTATCACCTCTTCATGGGAGAATGAACTTTATCTCTAAGACTTTAAGAGTGTTTGCTTTAAAGATGATTTACCACACTTGACAATTACTGAATTTCCTAAATGAAGTCTGAGCTATTGTTATTATGTATCTCACATTGTGCAGAGAAATACTTTGACCATAGAACGGTAAATCTTTCAGCATGGAGAAGGTCACTCATAAAACAAGTTAAAGATCCTCAGATTCTTATTGGAATTTTGCTGCTCTAGATGTCCATGCAGACATGAAAAGCATCTGATGGAAGGGGTGAAGAAAACAGAACTGTCGCCCAGACTAGTTGAAACATCACATGACTGACCCAAGGACTTGACTTACTCTCTAGCTCAAAAATGTGGACTGCACAGTTCGCAAAGCTTGAGAAAAACACACAAGTGAAAGTGGTCAGGACAAAGGTTTCTAACTCTTTCTTTTCTGTCCACATATTGGATCAGAGAGTAAATTTATTGATCTCAATTCATTACTGCTGCAGCTCCCCTGAAATGAATGGACTTATATCAAGGATGGCTCTTTCCCACTGCCCAGGTATAAAATAGCTCTCTATTTTTGTTGACTTGAGTGCTTCATGACCCCTTACTTATATTTGAAATAAGACAATATGTTATTGTTTCATGTTTGGGTTTTTGTGGCGACCTACCCAAACACTTATACATCTTGGTGGCATCACCAAGAAATGAGCTCTTCACTGTTGCTTGGTACAGTTTCATGGGTTACTTGTTTTTCATGCACTGATTCTTTTAATCTGCCCTCATTAAAAACTTCCATGTTTCAGCAATATTGTCTTTGCATTCTTTTTGAAGGACCCAACTATGTGTGCTGAAAGATTAGACTGTCCTGTTTTTTTTAAAAAAAGTCTTCAAAATGAAGCACATCAAAAGTAAAAGTAGGTGACAAATGTTGATATTTGTCAAGTGTTTCTGCTTTGATCCCACATTGCTATTTTTTTAAGAGTTTGACAAATGTGTCCGGTGGTTTGGCATCAAACATCTTCAGTCTGCACAGTGCTTTACTTGACTTGGAATCAATTTGATCCTTCACTTGCTTTTTTCTCTCCAGTCCTGGAGGACTACAGCTAGCATAAAACAATAGTTATCATCTTCCATATGCTGCTGTTGCTAGGGCCTCATGTTTTTTTAAAATGGATTAGGTTGCTGTCCTGAGTTGTGCTGTAATTTGCAAGTAAGCAATTTCTAAACAGAAATCCCTATAGCTGCCATTGTTTGGTGCTGTTACTTTTCCGTTTTCATTCAGGTAACAGCTGGGACTCTGATTCTGTCAGTTCTATAGCATGTAAATAGAACAGGCATTTGACCTTTCCCTGTTCTATAGTGTCAACTCCACAAACTACTTCGGACCCTCTCTAGAATGCGTGTCTATGTAACTCGAATTCCGATAGAACACGGTCGCGACCATGGATCCCAAATTTAGTTTGGTCACAAAAAGGCGCATCTGTATAACGCGGTCCCCGCTATAACATGGGACTTGGCATGGATCCCAAATCCCACATTCGAGCGAGGGTCCAGTATACCAGAACTGAGGAAGACATTTAGGCCCTGTCCCTCACATTAGCCAAATAGACCAGAACACATGACAGCATGAAAAGACTAATGTCTGTCTCATCAACATTGCTGGAGCTCTGGGCAGTCACATAGTTCTTCTTCATGCTCCAGTCCTCAAAAGCCTCCAGTTTCATGTAGGCTAATACCCTCTAAGAAGGAGATAGCCTTTTTGAAATGGAGAGTATAAGATGTAGACATATGTCCACTTATGCCTCAGTCTGGAGGTGACCAGCATATTTTGTGGTGCTCCCAGAAATATCACCTGCCAAAGACTATACTTCCAGAGATAACCTGGAGATGTTCAGTTATGGTTGTCCAGTAATATTCATAGAACTATTGCATTTCAGGATGATACTTCCAAAAGAGCTGCCTAGATCAGACATATTCCACATAAACTTCCCTGTGCTTCAAGATACAATTTGGCTAGTGGATGAGCTGTTGAGTGTTGGTGAAATTCTGCCACTATGAAAAGATTTTGAAGCAAGTGAGAGAATGAGCCATATTCTGCTTCATTTACATCTGAGTGTAACTCAGTGATATCAGTAGAGAGACACTGTTTTTCAGATGTAATAGCGTTTTTGGCTAAGAGGCTGTTATAATAATGAAAGTGTCTTCCTTATTGTATTATGTAATTTTTGATAGTAACATGGCCCCTATCAGCTTTCTCATCTATCTTTTTTCCTGGAAGAATATGTCCCTTGTGATTAAAGGAAATGTGTGCTGTGAATTAGAAAATTCCCTAGTTTTCACTTGTATAACTGTCTGTCTATAAAATAACATAAAACGTTCCAGGAAAGGCAAGATGTAGCATCCACAGACTTGGAGAAAAGTTAACTAGGTAACTACTTGAAACCACCCCACAGATCTCTCCTTGTGTTTGGACATCACTTTTTGTTCATCTCTTTTCAGTGTGGACATGTTTTCTTTTGCTCTGATCTCAGAAATTTGAATCCGTCTCCTAGCAGTTTGGTATCTTCTAATTTTTGACGTTTAATAACCCAGCCTGCCTTTTATAAGCAGTGGCAGATGCCTCTCTGCTTCCACTGAAAGCTATTTTGTTTACAATTTTAAAAAAATCGCTAGAATTTTGTGCCTTATTTGCTTCAAGGAATATCTGCAGAGGAATCCGTAAAGTGAATTATTACTTTCCATACCTGTTTTCACAGGCATTTCCTGAAGAGGGCCTATCAGATAAAATGCTGACTTTAACCTTCTCTTTATCCTTTACATAGTGTATTATTTTATTACCCTCATTTGTTTTTGCAGTTTCTTTTTCTGGACTTCAGAGCTCTACAGTTTGAATATGCTTTTGCAAATAATTTAAGAGTTTCTGGGTCAGTTATGTTAGTTCAGAAGTTGTGTAGTTTTAGTGAATAAATCCTTTAGCTTTGATTGTTATTTATCCTCTAATTAGATTCATTAAATCATTAATTAGGTGGTAGGTCAGCCCTGTGAAGATTCCTTGGATGGCATAGAGCCACTGTAGTGGCTCCAATAGTGCTCCTCAACCTTGGGGACTGTGAGCAGTCACTGTAAAGTAGAAGAAGCCTTGAGCCTGCTCTGCTTAATGCTATGATCTGGATGTCCCAGAGTGGGGAGAGATGTAAAGGTTTCTTAAAGCCACCTTTGAAAGCATCCAGTGAACCCTCTACTAGTCAAATACTTCCGAGGCAGTAAACTTGCTACTTCTCAACAGTGATCATCAGCAAGTGAAAGTCACATGTCATGCTTATTCCTCCAGAGGAGCGCTTTCTGGGGATGTAATTTTAGAATGGTGGATATTCTCTTGTGGGGAGGGAGGTGTGCTCTAAATACGTACTAACAACCATAGCAATAACCTCCCAGCCCACACGATTATCTAGATATACAAATCCCTTCACATTTCCTGGAGTACCACAGGGAAGAATACAGTTATAACATTAGAGTTCAGGAAACTGTTGTTTTCTGTGGCACTTTGCTGACTAGCATGAACTTAGGCCCAGCGGGGAGAGGATGTCTAGAACAATCGGAGCTGTGAGTCCCAAAAGCCAAACTCTCCAAGGGCTTGACTTTTTCTTTGGATGAGACACTGGTTGCATCGTCTGATGAATGTCTAATAAATGAGAAATGTGTGGGGTGAAGATAGATGACATCTTTCAACAGTGTGAGAATAAGCTAGTCTCCTATGTATTATCACTGCTCTCACATTGTTTGGCACTGGCAGTGAATTCTGTTTTTAAACTTTACACACTGGCTGTTACTCCAACCTACCTACAAAGGTTCTGCCTGTCCTTTTTAAAAAAACACTATTTGATGCATCTCAATAAAATGGCAAATCACAAACTGCAAAATAAAATGCAGAACAAAACTACAGCACGGTAAAGAGAGAATGCAGCAAGATAATGGAAGTATAGCAAATATGTGTGTGTGTGCACATGTGTGTGTTTGTGTGTGTGTATATACTGTGACAAAGCTCCAAGTTTGTACTTGTGGGTCCTGCGCTTCCTGGCAGATTGAGGGGCCTCAGAAACTCATCTAGGCCCCAGAGTGACCTCCCTTTCTCAGTATAATTGGCAAGAGTCACCACCTAGTGAGTTACCTTCATCACAGGCCAGTATGGAAGATGGAAAAGG
>ML677334.1:53081733-53160511 GCA_007922305.1 Dermatemys mawii
GGCTGACCTTTTAGGCACAAAACACAATACAATTCCCTGGGCTACTTTCCCACAGCAGTCTCCGCTTCTTCAAACCCCACTTCACCCTTACCTCAGGGCCTCTTTCCTTCTGTGGATATGTTGTCCACCACTCAGTCTCACCAACAGCACAACTTCCTTCCACAGCTCCTGCCACCCACACCCACCTGACTAACTGGGAGGTTTTTATCTGGTTTCAGCCAGTCCCTGATTGGCTTCAGGTGTCCCAGTTAGGCTAGCTGTTTCTACTGCTTTCTAGAAGGTTCTTAATTGGCCCTAGATGTCTTGATTGGCCTGGAGTAGCCTTTGTTTGGCTATCCAGGGAACAGGGACCTGCACATCCTGAGACTAATATACCTGCCTTCCAGCACTCTCCTATATCCTTCTGGACTGACTCCGTCACAATACATATGCACACTCAAACACATGTACAGGGAGCAAAAATGAAAACTGAGAAATGCAGAGGAAAAAAGGAATCTAATAATATATCAGTGTTATATATGTTATATACACAACTTCTCCTTCTCTTCTAAAACTGTTTAACTTATCCTTCCCAAACACCTCTAGCTTGTTTGTCTGTTTTGTCCAACTACTGTGTCCTCCCAGACATATAAATTTTAAACTCTCTGGGATAAGGAATGTGTCTTTACCATGTCTAGCACAATTGGGCTCTGATTCTTGATTGGAGTTCTTATACTCTACTATAATAGAAATAATAAATAAAGTTTGTAACCTGTATATATATCTTTATAAAATTAAGCATTAATATGTTTGGTTTCATACCTATATTTAATTGTTTTCTATATAAGGGATTATTTTGGTTAGTTAGTGCTATAGATTGTCTGAATCTGACCATACCAAGCAGCCAGTTTCCCATCACAGAATGTTAGGCAGTGACTGATGTTAGGAGTGGCAGTTCCTGTTTTTAGTGTGGTGTACAGTTCATACAGTTGTGCAACTGAGTGCTCAGATTTGCTGTTTCTTATTAATGAGTCTTACTATACAGTACAGGGAAAATCTGTCCCTCTCTCTGCTTTTGTGCAAATGTAAAAGGCATTCACCCTTTGCATCAGTGGAGCTGAGGGATCTGTGAGAAAGAAAGACTAGCAGGAGGAAAAACTACATTTAAAAATGTTTAAAATGGAAACTTTTATAAGTTTAGGATGGTTTAGTGTTGCTATAACACAGGGTTCTCAAACTGGGGGGCAGGACCTCTCAAGGGGTCATGAGGTTATTACATGGGGCTTGAGAGCTGTCAACCTCCACCCCAACCCCACTTTGCCTCTAGCATTTATAATGGTGTTAAATATATTTAAAAGTGTTTTTTAATTTATAGTGGAGGGGGGGATTGCACTCAGAGGCTTGCTGTGTGAAAGGGGTCACCAAGAAAAAAAGTTTGAGAACCACTGCTATAACACCTATGAAGAGTAGGAAATAGTACCTTGACCTTTCTCTAGTGTTGTTCAGACAGGTGCTGCAACAGTGATTGATGTTACTTACAGTAAGATATAAAAGGTTATTTCTTCAGCTAAATAATTGGGGTAGGGTTGTAGATTTAGCAGTTCTAGCAGTGTTGGAAAAGACTGAGTCAGGGAAAGAGATCAGTGAAAAGATGTTAACAACGGGCAAATTTAATTCAGATTAATAATAAATAAGCGGAGTTGAACCCTAAGCCCAAAATTGAGCCAAACTGAATCTTTTTGAGTTGTGAATGCGTTTGGACAACTTAAGCTATTTTTAATGAAACTCTGTGTTTCCTGGTTCTGGTTAGAATTACAGTGCCCAAAATGAAGTAGGAGTATTGAGGAATGTTCTTGCAAGATTTGCAGTCCAGCCAGAAACCACGAGTACTGGAAGTCATGAAAAGTCCTGAGAAATTTCTTGCCCAGCTATGGAGATGTCAGAAATTTAGGTCCTGATTCAGCAAGGTACATAAGCTGGTATCTAACTGAGTATGTGAGTAGCTCTGTCTACTTCAAGGGGACTACTTATGGACTCATAGATACAGCTTATGTTAAACACGTTACAGTATCTTGCTGAGTCAGTCCCTTACTTCTGTGAAATATGCAAATCTGAAACATCCAGACTGAAGTGAACTCTCAAATTGAAGGTGTAAGAAATTTGTATCGTCTCTTTTCCAGTAGGATGTAGCTATTGTGGAGGATGCAATTAGAAGTGGTTTCCCTTTAGGAATAGTTTGTTGTTGGCTTAAGCCAATCAGTTAGTAACTAGCGGAGGGGTGTGGGGCTTATACACTATTTTGGGGCACCCACACATTGTTATTAGTCATCAACCTACCAAGATAAGTCTCAAGGGAGATGAGGAAAGAGGCTATCAGTTGCTTGTCCTTTAGGCTATTAAGTTTATCATCCTGCTTGGTGTTGAAGATAATAGGCCACTTTCCATTGTTCTCTTCCTTAGATTACTGACATAGGCATCTTTAGTCATCAGCATGGATATCTTTTATGTTATTGCTATTGTGGAACTCCAGTTAAGCTGTGGCTTTTTAGCAGATTTTATCACTCATTCTCTCTGGGCAGCCTGGCTTCAGAAGGCTGGGGAGTATCTGCCCACTGGCTTTCTCCTTCCTGCTTTGTTTATCTTCCCTTTACTACTGCACCCTCCTTCAAAATGGCTGCCTTTCCCCATTTTGGTCCCTTTCAGTATATCCAGAGTGCAGCAGCCAAAATAATTTCCTCACTCACTGCTTGGACTATGTTATCCTCCTTTTCAGATCAGACTAGTCTACCTGGGAATGAGGCACTTCTAACAGAGAGTTCTCTGGGCCCAAGTGAATGTCATGGACGAGTCTGGGGGCTTTTGTACAAAGCTCTTGGGATTCCCTCTGTTGAATCAACATTATGCTGTACTGTACCCAGGACCAGAGCAAGCACAATCATCTTATTTTTATGCTTAAGGCTGGTGGGTGCCTGACTGCTTCTTTCTGGTTGCATCCTGTTTGCAACACACAATAACAGTTTGGCAAAAGAAAAAGAAAACAAATTATGAAAACATTTAAAGCATCTTTGGTTCAAAATGTAACAATTTTTTGTTTCCTTGAAATTTTTCGCAATATATTTCTTGAAAAACTCCAAAATTTCCCTCCCCTTTTTTCCTACCCCGCTTCACTTTTTCCTTTGTCTCAAAGAATGCAGTAGAATGGAGGATATCTAGGGTTTATTTTGTTTGGCTTTTTTCACTCTTCCGTTTTCAAGTTTCACTTTTTGCCATTCTATAAGTTTTATACATTTGAGGATGTTTTCAGAAGTTACAGAGTGGCAAAAACTTAAAAAATCTCTCCAGCATCCCCGACCCCAGCACCCAACCAACCAAACCCTGGACATTTTGCCATGGAATGCAACAGAATGAACAAAGGGAGAAGGGGGGGGGGAATGTAAAAACTGACAATCAACATTCTGAAACTCTGAAATAGCAAAATTTAGAAATGTTTGGTTTTGATGAAAACATTCAAAATTTTAAGAAAGCTTTTTCTGAAAGATTCCCATTTTTAAAAGAAATTTTTGTCAACAAAAAAGGTTTCAAATCAATTTTTTGATCATCTCTAGAGCAAAAACTACATCTGAGCTCTGGTTGTGACAGCCATAACAAGCCAGCTTTTGTAGCCATGGCTGTCCATCACATTGCTGCTCCTCCCAACCTCCTACCTTATTACAATATCAGGATTCACCTGCCATCTGACTATATTCTGATGGGTCCCAATATTTAGCAGACTCGCTCAAAGAATCCTGGCACTTGATGTGGCCAGTTACTTACCAACACCTAAAAACGTGGCTTGTAGGTGAGATACTCTTCCTTTATATCCAGAGGATGTTGTACTTACCAAGGTTGTGTACTTGAACTGTCTGAAGGAAGATGGCTACAGGGAAAAAAGTAGATGAGAAGAATACGTTGGCAAGTGTTTACCAATAAACACAGAAGAAAAGCTGAGACTGATCATCACCTCTGAGTATGACCAAGTATCTCACAAGAAAATGACCCTTCTTTGAATCGGAGGCAGCAACTGCTACTCTTTCTCCCTGTGCATTTTTAAATTTCCTGGAGGGACTCTCCCATCTTCAGCGGCCCTTAGCTCCCTCTTCTCCTCTTTTAGACAGAAAACCATTGAACCTTTTTTTATTACTATTAGGAGGGCTCATGGCCATCAAATTGCTATACTGAATCCTGAAAATTCCAGTTTCCTTCCATCCCTGATTCCCAATTAGTTGTTTCACAGGACTAATACAAAGAGAATATTTACCCTGCCATGAGTTCTTCCATGGGGATGTTAATGTCCCCTCCCATGACATCCACTGGATATGCCTCTGAGTTGAAGATCACATAAACCAAGCAGGATCAATGCAAAACATAGAATCATAGAAGATTAGGGTTGGAAGATTAGGGTTCTCCTTTTCCTTTTCCTTTGAAATGATACAAACGTATTGGTTTTATAACCACACACAGTGCTTTGGAAAGGCCCCAGGCTTGGTGGTGGTGGTGCTGTGTCATTGCTTTTAGAAGGATTTATATATTTTAAATAAACCTCTGGGCATGAGACTGTATTTGCTTAAGACATTTTTTAAAAAATTCAGTAATTAAAAAAAAGAGAGAGAGATTTAAAATGCAGTGCTGAAAAGATGGAACCAAATTTTGCTCTCAGATATTCCAGGGGAAATCTGGAGTAACTCCTCACGGAAAGGAGAATTCAGCGCAGGCAGTTACTGTGCAAGTCAATGTGTCTGACCTTCCCCACGTTGTCCTACCAATGACCCCTTTCGTAATCAGGCAGAAATCATGCTCCTTAAGAGTGGGAGGTAATGCTGCTTCCATGCTGGCCTATTCCTGGGCCTCTACTGTACAGACATTGCCAACAGTAACAAATTGCTCTGAGTTATGTGCCATAGTTTAGTGATGTGGACTAGTTATTTATTAGAGACAGAGCTGGGACACCAGCAAAGGGAGAAAGCGGGAGTCAAAAATCCAAAGGAAGTGAAGCTGCATTGCTTAGGCAGCGGCCTGTGCAAATGACATTCTGTTTCCCTTGTCTTCTGAATCGTACAACATTGCATTTAAAAGTGAACCATGTGCAACATGTTAAAAGCAAACAACAAAAATAAAGGAACTTCCCCCACCCTGAGGGTTATGGTTAAAGGGAAAGTTAGTCCAATGTTGGACTCGACTGCACTTCCAGAGATGACAGATCACTGCTTGATTGTTTCTTAAACCACACAGATTCTTAGTTATAAACACGGTTATAAAATACTGATTGCAGAACTAAAGGATGTCTTTAAAGTTGAATAGGTATGATGAAAATAAACATCTTTCCATAAATTTAAAGGAGGTTCCTGTGGACTAGATGCTCGGTTGTTGTAAACTGGCATAACTCTACTGAAGTAAATGAAACTCTGCTGATCTACCCCAGCTGAAGAATTAGCCTTGTGTGTTTATTTGGATACATGTGTTTGAAAGAAGAAAATACTTCTTTAATGCAATGAGCCTACAAAGTGATGGGTGGGGGGGAGGAGGAATATTTATACCTTCCCCTCTTTTGATATCTAGTTCACTGTGACATGTTAACATGCCAAAGTAATGTCAATAGCTAGCCAGCCAAGTAACATTCACTGTCATTCATGTCATTCAGTTAAAATTTGCCTGAGCAAGGTCTAATATGTCTTTCTTGTTGTTTCCTACTGAAAACCGTTGCTTGTACTATTTCCGTACTATTGTATCAGTCTGGGCTAGAGCTGTGCACATAACTGATTTTTCCATTCATCCTGAACTAAAACTGAGCTTGTTTAAAAAACTTGGCGAATTGAAAAAGTTGGAAAAATGTTTTGGGTCCAGCTAAATGTTTTGGGCATTTTTAACCATTTTAGTCAAAGCAAAGGAAATGAAGGATCTAGATCCACGATACAGAGCCAGTGTTGGTTGGTGCATCTCTTATACTTAGTAGTCCTGGGGATAGGACACCATGTGGGGGGTGGGGGGAGGCAGCTTGTTTCCAGGCTTAGCTCCAATTAATAATTAATTTAAGTATTTATACAACATGGAACAGGAGATATTGAGGTCAATCCCGTAACCCATAAGAATAACCTCTAGCCTTGTGATGAGGGCACTGACTAGCAATGGGCAGACCTGGGTTCAAGTTGAAAGTGAGGATTTGACCTGGATCTCCTTCCTCCCAGTCCATTGCACTAACTACTAAGTTATTGGGTGTAAGGGGAACACCTCAGTTTGTGAATAGTGCCTAAGTCCCCTGATGAGTCTAGCTAAAACAAATAATCAACATTGCATTTTGATACTGTCAAAACAACATTTTTTATTTTTTCATTTTGTCCGAAACAATTCACCCATATCAACCCAATTTCACAACATGTTTCAGTCTACCTGAATGTGCATTTTGACGCAAAAAGGGTTTCATCTGAAAAACTTTGACCATTTGTAATCTGGACTTGTCACTGCTGATTTTGTCAAAATTTTTCAAAATGTTGAATTGCTCATTTTTTTTCTTTCTCTCTCTCTTTCCCTTTTCCCTTTGTTCCTTTTTGCTACTGCATGTAATGAAATGAACACTGTCTAGGTGTCCCCCAGTTATTTTTTCTCCCTCCCCCTCCTTTTCTTTTTGGTCACTTTGTAAATTTTCAAAACTTCTGTAACTTTGGAAAGTTACAGTGTCAAAAGGAAAAAATGTAACAGACAGACAGACCTTGGATGTTCATTTTGTTGCACTCTGCGGCCAAAAGGGGAAGATGGGAGAAAAATGAAATTTCAAAATATTTTGCAAGACTTAAAAACAACAACAACAATTGTTCCCCTGTGAACCCTGCAAAATAGAAATGACTTTGAAATGTCAGCATTCTGCGACCTTGCGATTCCATTTTTCTATCAACTCTAACAATGGATGGGATGCTCATTCAGAGCCTCCCATGTGGGCCAATGGTGAACAGTTTAGGAGACACAGAGAGAGTCCATTCAAATGGGATGGACATTGAATATATTCTTCAAAAAATAACAAGAAGGCCGGTCTTCCCACTGAACCACAAAAGGCCAATTAACCTTGGGCTAAAATAAAGGAATTTAATTTTTCTTCATTCTTACTGCAGACACAGACAACCTTCCTCCCTTATGAGGTAACTTAATATTCACATTATGCTTTATGGGATATCCTTTATTTACCTTATGCTTTCCTGTCCAGTCTTTTCAGGCTATGAATCTTGTATATTTTATATACACAAAGGTGACTTTTCCTTCCTTTAATGACCGTGGCTTATCAGTGGAGGCAACCGATACTGGACTCATAAATATGTCACTCTCAGTTTAGTTGCAGCGCTTTTACTTCATAAGAATATTCCTTAGTGCTCGCCCCTCCCCACCACTCACTGCATCACCACAGTCAACTCGTACCCTTGCTTTTGTTGAACTCTCCACTGATTAATATAAACAAATCACCAATTTAAACTACTGGCAAAAATCATTGTAACAGAAGCACAAAGAGAATATAATACAAGGTTGGTGGAGCCAGTGCCTTCCGATTCCAATTAAATATTTCCTGTAAGTCTGTGCCAATTGTGCATCTTGTAAGAACATTTGAAAGCAGGAGTTTGAACTCCAAGGGACCTTCTTGCCTCAAAACCTGTTTCCTGTTTAACAAGATTTAACAAGTAGAACCAAACATGCGCAATCAGCAACAAAAGTCATTGTGAGCAGCTCTGATGTGCGAAGGTGTTGTGTTTCCTCCCTGCTACATATGCCCACTCTACCGGCCCTGGAGTTCACTTGGATGATGCAGTCCCCCTATCACCCTAGGGTGCAGGTTTCTCGTGGACGAGACTCAGGCATTTTTGCTGCTGGAGATCTAAGGAAGCAATGCAAAAAAAGTTTGTCTAAATGAGTTAAAGCTTCTTGGCCAAATGACTTCTTCCTACTTCTTAAACACTTTTATCTTCCCGATTTATTTATCTATTTAATATCGTTCCCTGGAAAGTTGTGTGAGATTCAGTAAAAGATCATTTTCATAGAACATCCTGTAGAGTGCGTTTAATATCTGCTTTCTGAGGCAAGGTTGCTTGTAGTGTTTGCTGTACTTGAGAGTAAGTTTATCCCTTCAATTGGAGACAGAGCCGCAGTGTTTAGCAGCTTGCGTTGAAATTTGGACACGTTTCTGGCTGGGGAAGGGGAGTAGCTGTGGGGGGAATTAAAGCTCCCTCAGTTCAATTAACTTAGTCTAAGACCTACTTTTTTGCAAGGCTTTGTGGCTACTGCTGCCACCCACACTGCCCACCTGGTATACAGATGGTCCATGGTCCCATAGCTGCTGCTCCTCCCACAGCTGAACCTTCTGCTCCTCTCTCCTTCCCCTTGCCCCTAAAAGGAGCAGGCACAAGCCTCTGAAGGAGGGAGCCTGGCTGTCCAAGAGCCAATGGTTATTTCTGAGGAGGGAAGGGTGGAGGGACCAGCTGGGGAATGCTTCATTTTTCAAAGGGGTAGGGTGGTGCAGACAAGAAGAGGAAGCCGGAGGGAACGAGTGGGCTGAGGCTGCCCTATGAGCAGGGCTTCCACTTCCAAATCCTAGAGGCAGAAACGGTCCATTTCTAAATGTTGAATATGATTGGATCCAAAACTGAGAAGATGGACCCTAGCAACCCCAAAGTTCAAGAATTCCAGTTCAGGTCCATCTCTAATCAGAGTGAATATTTACTGAGTGGTGAGATTATATGTATCATGATATAGAACACTGAGGAGACATTGCCTGTTCCCCACACAGCTTACAATCTATGAAATGGTAAGCAATTAATCATATATATTTTTATAATTGCTGCACATGTGTTCTATGTATGCATAATGTATGTTATTTAGATTGTAAGCTCTTGAAGCTTTCCTCCCATGCATTTGTCCAGTGTCTAGTACAATGGGACCATCATTTAGGTCACATCCTCTAGGTGCTACTGTAATAATAATAATCCTATTGGTCTAATACCAATGGTAATGAAATTCACATTGCTTTTGCCTCAAAAATGCTTGTGACCAAGTCTCTAAAATACATTCCACACCTTGCAGCCCTCTGAAATCAGCCCTGCTTCCAGAGTTATGTTCATTGGTGACCTTCGTCATAACTATTGTGCTAGGGAATGTCCCTATGCCATTCCCTTTGACATCCTCCTTGGTATCATTGCTCATGCCAATGGGGAATTTTCAAGTTCAGGTTTTAAAACAAGGTTGGTTGGTTTGTTTATTGAGATAATGAATTCTGTTATTATGACTGGCTATTGGAGAAAAAAGAGCTTAAAAATTTGATAAGGGTTCTTGAAAAAAAGTTTTATCTGGCCCACTCCTAGTTTCAGAGCTATCATCTGGTGAGGTACCTAATGGGTCAAACTGGGGTCTTTCTGATAAGAAGTTGCTCAATCTCCTAAACTTCCTAGGTCAGGCTAGCTCTTCACTTGACACAGTCTACCACTATTTGATGGCTACTGTGTTGTTACCACTTCTGACAGGTTTTTGGAAATAGAAAGCAGGGTAATGAGCATTCAAATTCCATAGTTCTGCCATCAGGAAAACATCAAAAGGTCTTCCCTCAGTTTTTACACCCAATAAAGTGTTTATAATATAGTTATAATGACTTATTCTTGGTGGGACTCTCAATTTCAGATAAGTTCTAGAGCTGTAATTCTGAACTCAGTAGATGAAGTGAGATTGTGCTGAACTGCCTGTTGTTGTTAGTAGTGGTAGTACTGTGGTAGCACTTATCAGGTACAATTATGATTGGATCCCTGTAGTGCTAGGCACTGTACACCTCTATCATTATAAATGACACTCCTTGCCCCCCAAAGATTGTCCAGTCTCACTAGAATCATCAGGATGATGGCATTATTGGGAATTAGTACACCTGTCACAACACACGACACAGATCATATTTTTGTATATTAAGAAACCTGCCCCCATCTTTTAAACCGTCCTCATAAAATGCATTATTCGGACAAAGCGGAAATCCTCCAACATCTCTGTTTTTTGACTGAAGAACCAGAGAGTGCATGACTTTTCCTGATAAATGAGATATCTTTGACTGACTGTGGTCTGCCTTGCTTAATTGATAAGCACAGCAATGTCTTCCCTTTTATGATTAAATTTGCTCAGATTTGCCATATTCCACTCTCATCTTTGTCGTATTTCATTTTATCTGGGACCTATGATCTCACCTAATTTAAGTAAACTGAAAGAAAACTGCTACAAAATTTAAACAATAAAAAAGATGACACCTGATATAGCCAGCCACAGTTGTCCTGAGAATAGATTCCTGAGAGCCTATAAATATCCTCTGTACACTGCCAGTCATGGAAAACATAGAAGACGTCCGCCCTGTTGGAATAGATTATTTACATTACCTCACATCTGTCATCAGGCCAGAGTATTCGTTGTGTGTGTATGCAGCATGAGATTAGAGAGGCTGCTTCCAGAAGAGAGAAACAGACAAGATTTGTGGCAGCATTTGTTGAGCTGGTTGAGTAGTCAATAGCACTAGCGTTTGGTTTATCAGCAGGTCCAGTTAACTCACTGTAACTTGGGCCTTTTCTTGAAGCACTTGTTAGCTTGCCATGTTGTAGTTTGGGCACCCCACTAAGCAAAAATGTGGGCAGCAAACATGGCTTCAAAATGTAGTAATCTGCATCTTAAAAGAGTTTTTCAATCAAGCTGAGACAACTTGATGGTGCTAACATAAATGCCCCCTTTTTGCCCATCAAGGCAAGGTTTAAAGTTTAGAAAACCTACACTGCTGAGCAACTGATTAAAAAGCATCGCTGGGAACTGCTACAAAAATGTGAAAGTACAGATGCCAAGCCTAATGCCGCTGAAGTAAACAGCAAAACTCTCATTCACTTGAATGAGATAAGGCTTAGTCTCGTTGGCTACAGTTTTCAAAATTGACTAGGTATCTTGAGTGTCTCAAGTTTTGCACTACTCAACTTAAGACAACTTTAAGAAACGTGATTTTCAGAAAGTGTTGAATACCTGAAGTTGTCTCAAGTTAGGTACCCAAAAATTGAGACACTAGTCCCTTTTGAAAATCTTGGCCCATTAAGATGTTCCAAGGCCTACAGGCATTGAGGTCAAAATTTTCAAACCTCTGTGCCTAAAGTTAGTCTCCTGAATCCATATTTAGCCACTGAAATAAAAGTGGCCTGATTGTCAGAGCACGTGCAGCTCTCATTGGCTCTGACCATGGCTTAAAGCAACATTCTGGCTTCCAGTTTGTTAATAATGATGCAGGTTCAACACCTCACAGTTTAGTATTGTGTAAGTAACATCAAACAGCATAAGAGGGAGGGGGTCTTTTCTCCAGTCAGCATAACTCTTTTTAGCCATTAAACGGAGGGAGTAGCTAAGGCAGGGGTTCTCAAATTGGAGGGTCGGGACTCCTCAGAAGGTTCCGAGGTTATTACATGGGAGGGTTGTGAGCTGTCAGCCTCCACCCTAAACCTCACTTTGCCTCCAACATGTCTTAAATATATAAACAAATATTTTTCATTTATAAGGGGGAGGGGTTGCACTCAGAGATATGCTATGTGAAAGGGGTCACCAGTACAATAGTATTGAGCCAAGGGATCTAAATAGATCTATTACATTTTAAGTTTGAGACATAGAACTTCCTTCCCTCTCCCGCCACACACAAACATCAGAATGCTGTCTGGCGCAGATGAGAGTAGATGAACTTGAGCTTGCAATTTGGGAATCTTCTGGGCTCGCGTGAGATGACCTGGATAGAAATGAGAGAAGGAGAAGGTTTCCTCTTAGGCAGGGTGGATATGGGGTTGTGTTTACCACATTGGCTCTGACCTTTAACATCAGAAGCTGAGCCTTGATTAACACTGTGCACAGGAAGAGAGAGAGATTTTTTTGCTTACCAGCCTGTGAAAAGGAGAATTTGTTTAATTCTAAACTGTTTGCTTTATCATCCTATGATGAGACCAAAATGACATTTCCAACCTGGACTTTGTGCATTGGCTTGTTGACTTCTGCAGAGCTGGCTAATTATTTGACCCATCATGGCATAGTATTATCCTCTGATATGACATGCTTACACAGCATGCTGTGAAAGGCTTGGGGAAAGCACACAAGAAGGCGGCAAATGTGACAAGTCATAATCTTAAAATTCTTCTAGTGGAGGAGCTAATTCAAATGTAAAGTCTGGAGTCCCATGTGGTATGGGAGTTATATGAAAAAGTGAAATTTCTTTTTCTAATAACTTAATACTTGAATTATAAAAAAAGATCAAGAAACTATAAATGTTTATTATTATTATTTGTTGTCATTTATATTACATATAGCATTTAGAGGCTATAATTGAAATTGGGACCCATTCATGTACTGTACAGAAATAATCCGTACAATTTAAATAGACAAGACAGACAAAGACCAGAAGAAAGTAGTATACCCATTTCACAGAAGAGAAACTGAGGCAAAGAGCAAAGACTTACATACATCTACACAGGATGTCTGGGACAGAGCTGGGAATTAAAATCAGAAATTCTAGGTCTGAGTCCAGTTACTGTGTAAAATTATATTAGATGTATATAGCTCTTCAGCATTATACTTTAATTTTAAAAAAATAAGCCAGAAAACCATTTGGTGTCTAAGGGATCAAATAACTATTGAACATATTGCAAAAAAATGGTCAAGAGAATAGAACAGTTGCAGCATTGATCAAAATGATGGCTATACTTCATGCAAATTGGACTCTGTGCGTACACTATGTCAAGTAAATCCTCTTCATGCCAACTGCCTGTAGCATGCCCAAACAGCTGGATAAAGGAGATAGGGAAGAAGTGAGCAGGCCAAACATTCCCATCAGGATGTGGGAGGGATAAGGAGAAAAGAGGATGTGGAGCTCAGCCAACTTGGCTTCCAGAAGAGCAGGAAAGAGAGGGAGGCAGAAGAGAAGGGAGTAACATTATTCTGAACAGGTGATAGAGCACAGGTGTGGGGGCTGCTTCCTGAGACAGCTGTGCTGTTATCTTTTCTTGAGCCCTTAGCTACTCATTAAAATATTATTTTTGGAACTGTCTATCTTCATACTCACTTTTCCCTCTTGTGCCTGCAGTAGTTTTGCGTAAGCGACTTGTCCATTTGTAATGAATCCCTCTTCCTCATACAGGAACATTTGGTCCAGGTCACTTTTCGTCTCTTTCCTTATGTGCAGAAAAAGATCTTCCCACATTTTCTTTTTTGTTGCCTTCAGGTTATTCGATTTTCCACTACCTGGGATCACATTCACTCTTTCCTGCACTGAGAGTTCCATGTTGCTCTGCTAGCCACTACAATGAGAGCTGGTTGAAAAATACTAATTATTTTTCATGGGACATTTCAAAACGTTTTCACGGAAAAAATTCTCACAAGCACGTATTGTTTCAATTAAAAGACTAAAACCAAAAATTGGGAGCAGGAGGGGGTTTTTGAAAACTGTTCAGAAGGAAATTTTACCATTTTCTGTAAAATTCAGGTTTTAAAACCAAAAAATGTTCAGTGTTCAGATTTTTGTTGAAAAACTAGAAAATTGTGACTAAAAATATTACCACAAACACTTTTTGTTTTGTTCAAAAAGACATTTTCCATTTAAAAAATATTCTGATGAACATTTTTTCAGTCAAATCTAACTACAATGAAAAACAAGAAATTGCAAGACTGATAACCATAATGGTAGCTCATCCATCCTTTGCAATTCCAAGGAATGTGGAGAAAATAACAATTTTGCTTCCTGTGACTTCCTACCAGGTATGTTCTCGTTGGACTAGAGATGGTAAAAATAGCTTAGGTTATTAGAATTCACTCACAAAACTCATAAGAACAGGGAAGCGGAGTCCAAGATTATTGTGTAAATGGGAGCACTGCAGAGAATAAGAAGTAGAAGGCTTCATTTAATCACTTTGTAAATAGTTTAGCTTACGTAAACAGATTTTTGTAGGGGTAAACAGGAGATGTGAAACCATCTCTGTGTGAAGGGTCTCAGCAAGTGAATGAGAGGTAATTTTCATGGGAAAGTTCAGAGAAAGGACAAAAAGTTTACTTTAGAGAGCCTTGCACCGGTTCGATCAGAAGATCAGCTCACCTGTGTAAAACACTCAGGTCTGAGATGGAGCCTGAGCAATGTGATTCTGCAAGTGGGAAGGGTCCACATTGTGATTTTATAGCCCTGTGAGTCTGAGTCAGCTGACAGACCCAGCCGTGGGTATTTTATTGCTGTGTAGACATACCCAGAGAGGCTAGTTTCTCTAGGCAGTGTTTACAAGGCCTGCCCATGCCATAAACCAGTCTATAAAATCATGGTCTACAGAGGCCAGGAGAACCATGGGCCCAATCACAGTTCCATTTACATCAAAAGAAGTTTCCCACTTGATTACAATGGGAGCAGAAAAGGCCGCATCTCAGAACTCTTCTAATCTGAATAGTATTGAATTTGAGCATGCGATTGATATGTTAATACAGTTTTCCGGGCCACCTAAACTAGGGTGTTTAATTTAACAAAGGGGTCCCGTGTGGTGTCTGAATATAATTCAGAATACCTGTTTCCACTTGCATCAGTGGTAGCTGTCAGAATAGATGGGTTTTAAAAGATTTCAGAAATGAGCCACCCCCCACTACATCCAGATTGTGTTAATTTTTTTTTTTTAAAAAAAGCAGAATGAAACAGAAAAAAAGCAGTCATGAATGCACAATTTCCAAATAGCCTTGCATCCTTAAAAAAGCCATTTAGTTTCCTAGGTCGAGGGTAAGTTTTTTCCCAGAAGATGAGGTAATTTAGTGAAATAATAATATCCCCCCCATAAAAAAAACCCCTATAATAAAATTCAGCTTTAGGAACTGCAAAGGAAGGAAACTGTAACTTCTGTCAAAGCATAGGGATGAGATTAGCATTAATAAAGCATTCTTCACAGAGCAGAATTTTAGCATATGGCCTAATACACACATCCAAATAACTCCCATTTCCACAACGTTTCCTTTCAGATATGGGATTTTCTAATTAATTAAGTGTACTTTCTTCTGCTAAATTTATCTTGGCTATTAATTCCTGTGCTGAGTATTGAACCATTGGATTACTGTTAACTATTTGAGAAACTAAAGAGCTACACTTACTTTTCTTATCACAGTGTTAAGATATTTCCTCTGTGTTACCAGGAGTGTTTTGTTTAGTTTTGAGTGGGTCCACAGAAAAGACATAGTTACTATTTTCCAAAGCTGACATCATTTCTAGAATAAAGCTTCTAGTTTCCACTGCCCAATAGATACTCTTAGGTTTGAATTGTTAATCTCTAGTAGTTTTTTTTTAAAAATCTCCTTTTAATGTTATGACTATCTGAAGCAAAACAGTTATAGAGAATTGCTACTAGAGTTTGTCAACTATTTTCAGATAGTTTGATTAATTTAATGCTTATTTTTGTTTGCAAATTATCTGTGAACAGACTTTGATATTTACTCATTTGTTTGCCGTTTGTAATTACTAGGTGAATGGGTTTATGCGAATATCAATCAGCCTATGGATTGCTTGCTATTTGCATGGTGTAAATAGTCATCTAAATCACATAATATTTTTCTGCTTCCTGACTGGCTGATTCCCAGACCAGCAGTTTTTAAAGATGGCCACGCAATCTTTTTTGATGAAAATACTTCTGCAAGTAGGCTCCTGCATGTATATTCAGGGGTGAATAGCTAATTAGATGAGCATTCTTAACACTTTCACTTTCTGTTGGCTTTCTAGTAAACAGAATTGCTCTGCCATGGTTGGTCGTTCACCATAAACTAATGAAAAGGGAAAATGACTGTCATCAAGGCTAATATGCAGTCTTTATTTGAACATACATTTGTGAATAGATTGGCTGCAGTATTTACCTGGTTCTAACTGTGAGTACCAAGTTATTTTTTTGTTACTATGCACCTTGCTCATGTGGCATAACGCTGGCAGGTCTCTACAGGACTTGTCTACAGACAAAGCACCCAGAAGGGAATGGGTTTCTCCTGATTTTTAAAAAGCTTTCATTATGTTGTAACAAGCTGATAGTGTTTGCTTGACGCGCTTATCCTGTTTGTTGGTATTGGTCTTACTGGGAAAGCGTTAAGTGGCTCTGCAGGCTCAATGAAGCGGATGGCTTGTTACTTTGCCCAGGTAAAAGGAAGACAGAAGAGGCTGTAGTGAGAAGATCAAGACCAGGGGTGGGGAAACCTTTTTGGCCTGAGGGACACATTGGGGTTGCAAAATTGTATGGAGGGCTGAACAGGGAAGGCTGTGCCTCCCCAAACAGCCTGGCCCTGCCCCCATCTGACCCCTCCCACTTCCCACCCTCGGACTGCCCTTCTCAGAATCCCCAACCCATCCAATCCCTCCCCGCTCCTTGTCCCCTGACCACCCCCTCCAGAGACTCCCGTCCCTAACCACTCCCCCAGGACTCAACCCCCCATACCCAATCCTCCCTGCCCCTGACTATCCCGACCCCTATCCATACCCCCACCCTCAACAGACCCCTGGGGACACCCATGCCTATCCAACCCTCTGTTCTCTGACTCCTGACTACTCCCCCCAGAACCTCCAACCCCATCCAAGCGCCCCCTACTCCCTGTCCCCTGATTGCCCCTGGACTCCCTGCCCCTTATCCAACCCCTCCACCACAGCCCCCTTGCCATGCCACTCAGAGCAGCGTGTCTGGCAGCTGTGCAGCCAGGTCGGAGCTAGACGCGCTGCCCGCTGGAGCACAGCAGCATAGTAAGCGGGGGTGGGGAGAGGAAAGCAGGAAAAGGGCCAGGGGGAGCCTCTCTGGCCGGGAGCTCAGGGGCCAGGCAGGACAGTCCTACGGGCTTGATGTGGCCCACAGGCTGTAGTTTCCCCCTGCCCCCCATCCAGACAGTCCTGAGGCAGGAACCCTACCAGCAGCCAAGCCTGGGGAGAAAGTTTGAGCTGAACTTTGTTGCCTAATTGTTAATAAAGCCTAAACCCCAAGGAAAGTAAAAAGATTTTGACTCTAGGCGTGTGTAGACATTGTTTTGGGGGGTACTTTGGGAAAGATATCTGCTCAGAGTTGTATTTTCCTTTTTGGTGCTGATAATGTTACACTCTGAGTTGAACTGAACTGAGGAAACTTTCAGATGTACCAGATTTAAAAAGCAAGTACTGTCAAAACTCCCATTGACTTAAATGAGAGCAGGTTTGTGTCCTGTGTCCTTTCATCTATTGCTCTGCTCAGTTATGGTGCCAGAGATCTAACAAAAAGGGCATAACATTCAGGAGCATTAATTAGGCATCAGCTCCAGCCTTTCAATAATATTATTACAACCTGCCTTTATTTTCCACATGGGTAATGGAAAAACAATGGCAAATAGGCGATTCTATTCATACATTCCAGAGTGAGTAGCTCTCGGTGCTAACATTTCCTAGTTTGTCAGCTTATTAGTAGGACTGTGTATGATGGAGGAACACAGGGCACTTCATTGTGAATTTATCAACACAGAAATCCACAGACTTTCCTTTTAAAGACGATAACACCTTAAACCAGAGGCAAGGATTTGTCCATTGGAACAACATGGAGGGTAGATACCTCCTCACAGGACAGTTGAGCTATTCCCACTGAGATACTCCATCATGAAATAGTGGCAGCTGTCCGGGTACAGCAGAGGCAAAGTGCGCTGCACCCCTTGTCAGTATGTTTAGCTATTGTTAATGAGGGGCGTAGCTAGCAATTTGGAATGTGCACATACACACATTTACCCAACCATTGCCTCCCCTACCCATAATACCCCCCACATTGAATACAATAGGAGTGCTTAAGGTGTGGGGGCAGGTAGACAGACATCTAGCAGTGTATTTATGAAAATCCTGGTACAGATTCTTTCCATTCTTCTGGCCACCGTAAGGAAAAGTCCCCAAGAAACTCTTAGTGCAATGGCATAGATGGACTATCTCTGCCTATACGCCAATATTAGTATTTTCGGAATAGTACAAAAAGGCATCTCTAACATGTACCCAAATTACATAATCATTAATGCTTTAAATAAAAATTTTCTTCAGTGGGTAGGTGAGTCCCGTGCTCATGGAAAAATTGTTTACTATCAATTTCTAGAAATGCTACTGCAAGACATTATTAATATTATCACGCTTGTCCCTGTCTGTAGCGTGTGGTATAGCACTGACTCACTTACACGGGCATTTGCCAGTGTAGTGCATAACTCATACGCAACCTGTATCAGTGAAACCAGTTTAGCAAATTGGACACCTACTAGAGGGAAGGTATATGTTGTAGTAGTTCTCCTGGTCAGCGCTGATATAACATTGGTCCGAGGAGCTTTTTTCTGGCTGGAGATGACCACACTCACTTTCTGCTGCTCTATGGTCTTCAGATACAAGAGCTAACACAGCTACACACCTTCTAAAAAAACGGAGCTGTTTTTATGAGGGTTGCACAATGCTCTGGTATAGGACCTTTTTTCACAAGATTCACACTGTGTCACATTAACAGCAGAAGAAATGAAGCTCTGCCGGCTGTCTAAGAGGAAACGAAAGATTTCTAGTGGCTCTTTGCAAGAAGAGATACTGATAACACTAGTGTTCTCTCACTTGCTCTAAAAGAGGATTGCATGTTCATGGCTCTGGGTGTGAGAGGGAGACCTGTTACTTCTGGGTTAGGAACTGCTGCTATGTTTACCTGTGGGCAGTTACTGCACCGTCAGCATCTAACTCTCTGCACTTTGTAAAGTTTCTCAGGATACTTCAAATATGAAGGGAGAGATTCTGTGCTGTATTTCTAAGAGGTGCTGCACAGAACGTGCAGCCCAGAAGAGAGGAGGTTAAACCACATTTGCACTCTCTTAATCCTGGGTTGCACCAGCTCCTGTCATATTAAAGACAGCCCCAGGTATCTTAGTTACAGCAGCCTCCCTGGCTTGTTTAGGGTGACCAGACAGCAAGTGTGAAAAATCGGGAGTAGGGTGGGGGTAATAGGAGCCCATATAAGAAAAAGACCCAAAAATCGGGACTGTCCCTATAAAATCGGGACAGCTGGTCACCTTAGGATTGTTCCATGGGCCCAGTACTGCCCAGGTTTTTTGCAGCACTGTGTGCTGTATGGCCTTGCTCCTGAGTCATTGCTTTTGCCCCCAGTGAACCCTATGCCAGGGATTCTGAGGGGATCCCAAAGAGGCAGTCTGATGGTTGTCCGCTACTATATCTATGCTGGAGGAATCCTCCCTTTGCCCAATATGGTGCTTTCAGGGCTCCTTTATGCTCACAGTTTTGTATGGTTTAAAGAGGCACTGTGATGGGGCGCACTCACCCTGCACCAGATGGGAAGGGGTTAATGCCCCATTGTGGGCTGAGGAAGCCATGCCCCCTCCCTCCCTATTGAGCATGCTCCAGCTGTACCGGTATAAAGAAGAGCAGCCCAGCTCAGTCTAGAGGAGCTGCTGATGGTGACATGCCAGGAGCTCCTGCTGAGGACGGCCTCCAGCCTGTGGCAGAGGGGAAAGGAGACATGGACCACAGCCTCAGAGCCCAGTGGTCCATGGAGCCCCAGGGAACAGCCAATGCTGGGGAACTAAGAGATCCCAACACCTCCTGGACTACAACACGCAAGACTGTGGTCAGAAGTGACCCCCGGGTGGTGTCGGAGTGGTATCTCCCACTGAGGTAAGCTTGGCATGTTTCAGTGGGACTCCATGCTGAGATGGTAGCTGGTCATATCACTGCTAGTAGGACCCTGGGCTGGGGTCTGGTGGAGTTGGTTGGGCCTGGGTTGCCGACCCTCCGGCCGGTGGCCCCATAGACTCTGGCCATTGGGCCACACTGCCCTGACCATAGGGGAAAGTTTCATAGACTCCGGCCACGAGGCCATACTATCCCAAATGAGTGGGGCATTTTTCGTAAACTCTGGCCATTGGGCCATTCTACTCCATAGCTAAGCCCAGGTCTGCGGATTTGAGGGAGATAGGCACATAAGGCTCATTCGCCAGCCCCTATTCCCCAAGAAAGGCAGGTGTCCTCGCCCCACAGCAGACGGGACCCACCTTAACTGTGTCCCAGGCACCATAAAGTTTCATAGTTGAAAATGGCTTAAAGTTGACTTCCTTTCAAAGCAACTTAAACTCGTATTTCCAATTAACCATGTGCTTAAAGGTTTTGCAGAACTAGGCCTAAATCTCTCCATCTACTCTGGCAAAAATGAGACCTTTGCTTCACCACCAGTATCCACCAAGTCAACTCAATGAGGGGTAGTACTGATGAAAGATGCAGTGTAGACACTACTCAGGCCTATTTACCACTGTGCCATCCAACCCTGCCCTGAACTTCCATCAGTTCTACCATCCTACCTATACTACAGCCCTTCACCAAGTAGCACCAGGAATAGGGGAGCACAAATGTGAACCTGAACCCAGCTTTGCTTCTCTCACAATTTACTCGCTGTGCACATCAGCCATAGCCTAGGCTCTGGCCCACAGTGACCCTCTTTTAGATCAAACTCCATGTGCAGAAACAATTGAATGGGAGCTGTATATTCATCCAAGGATGGAATTTTGTCCTCTGTATTTAGGCTGCTATATGGTCCCTTGATTGGGATGGGAGTCTGCCTCACAACTATGTACAAGAATCGGGTCAGAGGCTGACATGCCTGAAAATGGATTAATCACTTGTCTGCTCCGGTATTTTTCCTATAATTTTGGCTGAGTATGGCAGCTGCTTTTTATAAATAGTGTGAGTCAACTGTGTGGTAACCACCAACCTGATGGAGATATGCCTTAGGGGGATTAGGCAAATTAGGAGAGGAAAAAATATATTACTTTAAAACAATGGATTTCAACTTCAGTATTGCAGATCTCAGAATGTGCGCCCTCTTGTTTTCATCAGGGACCCTAACTGGTTGTAGAAAGAGCTGTAGACTCCCTATATGCCATCCACAGCATTGTATTCTGTGTCTTCTCTGGTGAACAGGGCCAGGAAAGTTACGAGTTAGACTACAGACAGAAGTTCTTTGAAGGACAAGTAGGTAGAAATGAAACTCAAGTTACTGAAATCAAGAAAATGAGAGACTTTCTGTCTGTCCTCATTGGAGTATGGAAATAAGTTTAGAGAAGGCAGAGAAGTGAAGGGAATTTGAAAGTGATTAAGATCCCCAGAGTAGTGAAAGACACAGGCCCCATGAGTTTCACGGGTAAATCTCTGCCCAAGCTATTAGATATTGGTCATGTCATGAAGAGATGCCATGGAGGCGCTCAATTAGAACAGAGGAAAATAAAACTACTGACATTATCATTTTATTATTGTATTTACTATTTATTTGCATTACAGTGAAGCCTAGAAACCCCAGCTGAGACTGGAACCCCTCCCCTCAGAGCAGAAAAGAAATACAATAGAGTGGCTAAAACACCAGGTTTAGCGCTGAAGTCTTATAATTGGCAAAGCTGCAGGGTATATGCATCAGGGAGATTCACATGTTCTGGGACAGTATTCTACAGCAAAGTGGCTTGGAAAAGTAATGGCTGATGGAAGTAATAGTCTCAAAAACCAAAGGTTATGTATGACCTGAGCTATCTTGAGAGATTCAGGAAGTGATCCAAAGCTCAAATCATTCCCATTGATTTCAGTGCATTTTGGATTGGGTCCTAGATTAGAATTTAAAGGCACAGCTTATCACATACAAACAACACTGCCTTTAACTTGTACTAAACTAGTCAAGTTAAAGCCTAGGAAGGAGTATAGACTTTAACTCTGATAGTTTAGCATTTGTTAAAGTATGTGTTGCCTTACACATTTAGAATGTGTTGGTTAATATATGCTAATAATATACCTTATAAATCTTAATATAGACAGGGCCTTAATGACCTGACTAAGGAAAAAGTGGCTTGTACTTGAGTGACTTACTTTGTTTTGAAACATTTTTACACTGGTGTAGAACATGCTAAGAGTTTGCACTGATGTAAAAATACTCAGTGCAGACAAGGTCTACATTTATATAATAAATGGCTGGGCCAAGATTAGAACGCAGGAATTCCTGGCTCCCAGTCTTGTGCATAGTCTATTAGGCCTTGCAGTGTCTCTCTCTTTTTTAAAAGCATCATATAAGAACAAGTATCATTCACAATAAAGGTATAGCAGGCATTTGTTTGTCCAGATTCATAAATGCACATTTGCATAATCATTCTCTGAACACAGATTGTTGGTCCTCTGTTACTACTAGTTTTACTACATGGTAAGTTAGGTGCCACCAGTCAAAACATATTTAAATGCAAAATGTAAATAATATCAAGTGATAAAAAGTAAAAAACAAATAAAAGAAAAAGATCATAACAGATGCAACACAAGACTTTATTACATTAAGTTTTATTAGATTCCAGACAAAGAAAATATTTTTACATTCTTTAGACAACAGCTAATGTTCAAAGAACATTTGAAAACAGTTCAAAAGGTTGCTGGCAGCAGTACAGATTATGATTTGGCAGTATGAAAATAATTCAATTTGTTTTCATTCTGGTCTTGGCCACCTCTCTGATTCTATGTGCTACACAATGAGAATCCGTGGAGTGCATTCAGAGCGCTGACTAAAAATTAGTGCTACAGCTGAAACACCTTAACATTTCACCTCTGTTAAAAGGCAACATGCATGAACACATATACAAATATTGCTCTGTTTGATAAGTACAAGGAGACACAGTACCATAAGGATTATCAATGTAGCATTAGAAGTGCTGATATTTTTCAGTATTATGGTAATAATAATAATAATAATAATAATATAGGTAATTGATAAAGTCTTCTGTTGCATATTTTTTCCAAGGTTCTCAAAGCATTTTTAATAGATTAATTAAAATGCTAAATGCCCTTCCGAGACTGAGGAAGTTGTGTTATTTCCATTTTATAGATGTGTAAACTAAGGCACAAAATGGTTAAGTAACTTGCTCAACATGTCACAGCCCGTAAATGAATGAGCTGAGGTTAGAACCATGGAATAATACTGCCAGTCTCCTATTTCATCTGTAGGATCACAGTGAATATTTTAATATACATAGCTATAAGATTCCAATTAAGACTTAGGGGCTAGATTCACAAAGGGACCTCGGTGTCTAGAAAATCTTTGGCCCAATGACACTTTAATTATAGATAATTATTAATAATAATGAAATAGTCATTGGGCCAAGCAAGAGAGCAAGTATGAGAGTGATTGTGTAGCTGGTGGTTAGGGCATTCATTTGGGAGACCCAGAGTTCAGCTCCCCTGCTCTAATGACTTTTAGTTAGTTTTCCATAGTGGAACAGCTTCCACAGCAGAGACTTAGGGAGCCCCAAATCTGAATATCCCATATCCCAGTGATTAGTGCATGCTCCTGAAGGGTAGGAGGCCGTTATTCAAATCCACCCCCTCCTTCAGCAGAGGGGAGGGACTGAAACGTAGGGTGCGTCTACACTACCCACCGGATTGTCAGGTAGTGATCCATCTATTGGGATTGATTTATCACATCTAGTGTTTTTCCCATCGACTCTGGAACTCCACCTCCATGAGAGGCAGAAGCAGAGTCAACGGGGGAGTGGCAGTGGTCGACTCGCTGCCATGTGGACGGCCAGGTAAGTTGACCTAAGATACACCGACTTCAGCTATGCTATTCACATAGCTGAAGTTGTGTATCTTAGGTTGACCGCCACCCGGTGTAGACCAGGCCGTGGTCTCCCACACACCAAGCAAATGTTCTCACTACTGAGGTGAAAGTAATAAGGGTGGCCATTTTCAATGGGACATGATCTGAGCACACCTACCAGATATGTCCATGCAGGTGAACAGGTGTTCTCTTGCCTCAGGTCGTGAATCGTTCTAGGGATCAGGCAGAAAAGAGGAAACTTAAATGAAGCAGCAGTGTGCATACCTGGAGGCAGGGGCTTAGGTCCCTAGGAAACTTTTACCCTGACTATTTAGGCACCAAATGAGTTTAGGTGCCTACAGGGTTTGGTAGGAGTTTTGTGAACTGCAATGGAGCCCAAGTTTTTAAGTGCCTAAGTACCTTTGTGAATCCACCATGAGTTCCGAGCAAGTAATTGAGCTCTTTTTAAATGAACAGTGGCTAGGATATATTGATTCAGTTTCATAGATGATATAACTGTCTTATGAACTTCAGGCAATTGACCTTGTCTCTGTATTGTTTTTATTGAATAATATGGGCACAAATCCAGTTTATATTGCACTCAATAAGTTGTGCTATTTTACAGCTTGATGAACCACAAATGAATAACTGTCATCAACAGAAGTAATGAAGCCATTGCTGTTTCTAAGTACTGTAGCTATTGTGCATTTAGATGGTAAGTGTATTTTTAATTATTAACACATTTCCAGAAACATATCTTTCACATTTTTACTAAGATGTAACTATATAACTACCAACTTACTTCTCTTATAATGTTTTTGTGAATCTGAGTCTGACACTGATGTATTATAAAGCAAAGGATGAGGTATTTTATCACAGCATTTCAATTAATTAGGTCAAATCCTGCAGCCCTTTCTCTGGCAAAACTCCCACTGGAATTTGATACCCAGTTGTTAGAACTTTGTGTGCCACACACTGTAGTATTTTGTTTCCCAAATAGCACAGAACTTATAAAATAGCTTAGTCCACTGTACAGTAAGATTTTAGCATCCAGATTTAAAAATACAGGGAACCATAATTAATGTTACATGATCTAAAGGGTATACCTTGATGTCTGCAATAATTTCCTTTTTGCAGTAAGATAATTCTACCTTAAGTACTAATGTATGAAGAGCACTTTATACTTTATCTGTGATTTAGCTAGTTGTATGTATTAATGCTTAAATAAAATTAATGACAGCTGGTGTAGCATACATACTCTGATTTAATGTTGAGCTAAGCTCAGGGGTGTAAGTAAAATTTTTTCTCTTACCAGTATTAGGGCAGCTTTGCTGTGTTCCCCACCCCTCGAAGGGATGAGGCCATGGGTGGAAAGGGCAGGGCTGGGGAGGTCAGCATCCCCCTTCCTGTCCTCCCCCCGCAATTCTCTGGCCCATGAAACCTTAATCCGCTTCTGTTGTTGAGATAACTGGCGTACTTACTATACTTCATCCCTTGTGAGAATACAGCCATTGGAAAGGCCTGAGAATAAAACCTTATAACACATCTTACCATCATGTATACTTTCTTTAGACACACATACATAGGAGAGAGAGACTATAACTGTTTACAGATTTTCTTTTCTTCCCTGTTCAGTCTCATCCTTGGTGCGGCACTGTATATCAGAAAGGAAAATGTCTAATCGGGGAAGATGGCTGAACTCAGTGTTAAGAAGGTGAAGGACTCAGTGTTCTGACTGTCATAGTTAGCCTGAGGGTGCACCATGGATACATCTGCTGAATCATTGCTGGGACTTCAGGCTTTTCTGCTCGAGAGCACCATCTGACCAAGCTGAGGATAGCTGAATTTTCAGTTCCTAATGCACTTAGGCCCAAAATCGCAAAGAGTCTTAGGTGCTGTGATGTTGAGCATTGCAACACTTAACTGCCTAGAAAATCACAAGAACAATGCTACGATCCACAAAGCCTCGGTTAGGCACTTAGGCTCCCTATATGATGAATGAAGAAAGAGAGGTGCCTTAGAATCCCATCCATAAAAGCCAGCTCACTGGGTGGCGAGTTGCCTAAGCTAGTCAAACAGAAATGCTGAGAAAGATGTTTTCTAAGTCCCAGCCCTCCCTCAGAGCTAGGCACCTATGTCCAGGCTGCTGGGAGGTGCCTCTCTCTGCTTCTGTTCTGTAACTGGTAGCCCCGATCCTGGAGTTATGCAGCTTAAGGCCTTAAATTGTTTCTCGTGAGAATGAGTGGGGCGTCTGACTCATTTCAACAAAACAGCAGGAGGGTAGGGTTACCAGACAGCAAATGTGAAAAATCGGGACTGAGTGTGGGGGGTAATAGGAGCCTATATAAGAAAAAGACCCAAAAATCAGGACTGTCCCTATAAAATTGGGACATCCAGTCACCCTAGGAGGAGAGGAAGCAGAGCCCACCTGGTAAGTTTTAGTCTAATGGTTAGGGTGCTTGCCTAAGATGTGGGAGACCCAGGTCTAATTCCCCTCCCTGCCTGATAGCGAGAAAGGATTCTGGGCCTCCCACACTTCTCAGGAGAGTGCTCTGACCAATGAGCCATGAGACGTTGTGCTGCTCCCTCAGTCTCGTTTGTGGAAGTTGTTGGATGTGTAAATAATGAAAGAGCCACTGGAGCAGGGGGACTGGACACTGAGTCTCCAATGTGGATGCCCTTACCACTACAGTCATTCCCTTTCACGCTCTCTCTCCCTGTGGTCCAGTGATTCTTTGAGTACTTATCCAAAGTGGAACAGCTTCAGCAGAGAGATGGAAGGAGCCCCACAATAGATTATCCCATAGCTCCATAGTTAGCGCACTCTTCTCAACAGCGACTCCTGCAGAAATCTTTTTCCTCCCCTCAAGCAGAGAGGGGGAATTGAACCTGAGTCTTCCATATCTCAACTGAGTGCTCTAACCAGTGGGCTAAAAGCAATAAATTGGGCATGCCCTGCTCCTCTGTGAGCCAGGAATGGGATCTAATCTCGTAACTGACCTCTGAGCACACCTACCAAATCAGCATCCCTCTCCCCTCCAGTTAGACATTTACCCACATCTGTCTTCTCCTAGTTGTTGGATCACCCTGGGGATTAGGCAGAAGATAAATCTCCAGATGCCTTAGGGAGCAGTGCACGTGCCCAGAGGCAGAAACTTAGGGAACTTTTACCCTGAAAACTTAGGCTCTGAGAGAGTTTAGCTGACTACAGGGTTAGGTAGGAGTTTTATGAATCACAATGGAATCGAAAACTTGGACTTAAGTACCTAAACCTCAGCCTTGTCTACACTAAAGGGAAAAGTCGATCTAAGCTACACAATTTGAGTTATGTGAATAGCGTAACTCAAATTGACATAGCTTAGTTCTACTTACCACAGGGTCTGCACTACCTGACTCTTCTCGATCAGGTGGTGGAGTCCACGGGAGAGCAATTGGTGGTCAATTTAGTGGGTCTTCACTAGACCCGCTAAATCAACTGTCTATGCCAGGCCTGCACAACATGCGGCCTGGGGGCCATATGCAGCCTGCACGGGCTCACTGTGTGGCCCGCAGGGAGTGAATAGGGGTGGGGCAAGCCAAGCAGTGGGATGGGGGGACGCAGAAGGGTTGGGCCGAGGGCGGCGCTTTTAGGCCCACAGCTGTTTTTTTTGCAGTAATATGGCCCTCGCTGCTTTCCAAGTTGTGCAGGCCTGGGCTATGCATTGATTGCCGCAGTGTTGATCCTCTGGTAAGTGTAGACAAGTCCTTAGGCATCTAAGTCTGGCATTTAGGAGTCTGAGCCTTGGTCTACACTGGGGAGCGGGGAATTGACCTGTTATGCAACTTCAGCTAAAAGAATAACTTCACTGCGGTGAGTCGACTGCTGCCATTCCCCTGTCGACTCCGCCTGTGCCTCTCACGGCGGTGGAGTACAGGAGTCAACGGAAGAGCACTCGGGGGTCAATTTATCGTGTCTAGACTAGCCATGATGAATTGACCCCCCACTGGATCGATCACTACTTGCCGATCTGGCGGGTAGTATAGACATACCCTGAGTACTTGTGTGGATCTGGGCCTGAGAGATAATGACTTCTTCTCACTAATAATGTCACAACTGCTTCACCATCAATATTTATCATTCTTATAGGTATTTTCCATTATAGTTGGAGGGCCTGATTCTTTTCACTTATATAGGTGTAAGTCAGGACAGATTCCACTGAAGTCAGTGGAGTTACATTAGCAGAGGTCCATTATGTCCACTCAAGGGCTGATCTACACAGTTTTTGTACTAATCTAACTAAATATACCAGATAAACTTTGTTAAACCAGTATGTAAGTGGCTACATGAAAGGATTAACTAAATGTAGTTTTAAACTGTTTATTTTAGTTAAATTCATATTTAATGTATCAAATCAGTAAGAAAAATATGTACAAGATGTCATCCTTAGATATTCATGGAGTATAGAAGAAAGTTTCTGAAATTAGGCTAGCATATAGTTTCTTGATCATTATTTAAAAATATCTGCAAAACTCCTGGTTTCTTGTATTCACAGCATATGTACAATTGGCTGGTTTGTCAGCATCATTCCTTTCTGGAAATAATGGCCCTTGAATGTGTCTGCCTGAAGTCTGGCTTACCCATCTGTTTGTTTAAAAACCTAGTGCAGAGAAAAGTGTTGTATAAATCTATTTATACCATCAATACTGAAAATAATATTGAAGTTATTTCCATCTCCCTTGCTGTTTATAAGTTAGATCCTGATATTTATATGCTGGCATAAAGCCCATTAAGGTGAATGGGAGTTTTGCCAGAATAAAAAGTGCTTAAAGATAAAAAATTCAACATATTCTGCTAAATCTGAATATAGCAATGTCTTCTATTTCAGTCTAGTTTATATCATTTTAATTGAAATAACTATTTATCCCAGATATTCAATTGCATATGACAGTTCTTCACGTTAGTAACTTTAGAATAATATGCTATTAATTGTAACCCAACCATCTTTTATCTTCATAGGCTCTTTTCTTCTTCCATAGGCTCTTTTCTTCTGATTATTCAAAATGCTGGTGTTCCTTATTCATAAAGAGGCAATTCATTATTACTGGTGATAGGACAACATAATAACAGCTGCCAAAAGAGATCAATATAAAGGATGGAAACTATTTGTTTTACAAACTGTTCGGTGCTTGCAGCTTGATTAAATTAAAAGGATAAAAATTGGCACTGACTGAATGAATTAAATGGACATTACTGCATTCAGGTATGAATCTGCCTATAATACATATGTTTGCATGCACACAAACATATGTACTATTTAACTACAGTACAAAGCTATGTAAATGAAATCACTAACACTGAGAGGAAGTTAACAGTTGCTTTCTGAGGTGCTTCAGAAATGAGGCAATTCAGCTGTGAGATCTTATCTGTGAATGACTGTCCTGATGTAGATGTTAATTGCTTGGATGGAAACTACCTTTTCAGTCTCCTTCAGGGCTTTGAGTTTATCTCTGCTAACTCCTCCTTGCCGAGTCCATGAGGATTCAATCAGGCTTCTTGCTGCTCAGGATGCAGTGAGGCTAAGACCCTGTAAATCTAGGAGAGCAGAAGCATCTGGGGTCTTGAACTTTATCAGGTTTGAATGTGTGATTGTGAAAGTAAAGAGCAGAAAAATGACAGCACTCAGTAAATCAAACCAAAAGAAAATCAGTGCTATCAAAAGCAGGAGAAAAACAGACTCAGGTAAAAGCACAGATTACAAAGCAAAGGAGTGAGACTTATTTTTAATCTCTCTCGGGACCCCCTGTGCCTCCTAAAAGCAGCCTCTCTGCACCCTTTTTGTTGCTGCTCAGATGCCTGTATCTTGCTAAACGGCCTGTATTTCTGGAATTGGGAAAGAATAAAAGAATATAGGCTTGATTTGCTACTCCATTCTATCGGATGTATGCCAGTGCAGAAGCATCATGCCAGCATAATAACTAGTGTAACAGAGCAATGACTCTGGTCCCAAGATTTTGACCACATTGGTGCCCAGATCCTCAACTACTGGAAACCCATGAGACTCCACTGATTACAATTTTCTATGTATATTTTTTTACTGGTGTCCTGTTCCCAGTTGGTCTTAACCTTTTCCTATTCAGGGATAGTGGTAATATAAGAATTTTATCAAGATCAGATAGAGAGGTTCCACTAGAAACATATCAAATTGGTGGGGAATAAACTAAATTGTGTTCATTTTTGTATTATCTTTAATAAAAAATGTTTTAACTGTGTATGCATGCAAATAAATAGAGCTGCTCAAACTATTTGCTATGAATAATTGTTCATTACAAATTGAGTCCCTTGTTTTGTTACTGAATCATTAGTGAATCAATCCTGATTTTCCTGAAATGTATTCATTACTCATAAGTATTTATTAAATAGTCTGGTTGAATTGTTTTCAGTCCATAGTAGTTAGAAAGCTGCTACTAACTCATGTGGCTTGGTGGCTCACCAAAGTCACATGGTATTGTTTTTGCTCTCTGAATGGATGACTGAAACAGGAGGAACCTGTACAACAAACAACACACTTCTGGTATTAATTTATGATTAACTTAATCGGGTTCAAGATTTGCAAACATTTTGAAGAATACCCAGCAGTTGTATGAATACCCACAAATAACTTATAATATTGCCCACTGAATTTTATTTTTATTGACTTGTGTGTTTTATAGAAATACCCAACACCCCACTCAGAATCAAGGCCCGGCTCTGGGTGCTGTACAAACACAATAGGAAGCCACTGTCTGTGCCATAAAGAGCTTGCACTATCAGAATCATAGTGATCTGAACTATGCACTTTTATTCACAAACATCATTTCTATGTAATTGGATTTGACTATTGCTATAAATGAGGAAGATTTTGTAAATGTGTTGCCAAAACAAGTGAAATGCATTAACTGGACCTAATACATCAGTTAAACACAAAATCCCAATGTTTTTCCAGTATTACCGTTTACATCAGTGATACCTGAAATTAAAGCTGGATTTCCCTGGGTTGGGTTCATAAGAGATGGTAACCAGATGGCACATTCAGTATTTCCTGGGCTAATTTCCAGGTCTTTACAGGAACACAGAAGTGTTTTATTAATGAGGGCAAAGATGAACTTGTATAGTAGAGAAGGAAAGAGAAGAAAGTTTCATTAGCCAGTTCAAGAAGGATACAGCTGAATTTGTTTTAAAATTAAAGCCAAGCCGGTGAGATGAGCCACATTTTTCATAGTCTAAAGTCTAGAAAATTAAACCGGTTTATATATAATCGAAATTGCAGCCTTTGAAGGGATATCATAATTCTTTCTCAGCCCATATTCATGTCATAAGGGCTTGATTTAATCTTTGTAATATATTTAATATATTACAGTAGTTGAAGCATATGCATTGAATATAGTATTCAGAGAAATTATAGGTATGTAATTAGAGGTTTGTTGTGAGATATTAATTAGTCTGACCATCAGATTCCCAGTCATGGTTGCCTGTGCATAATATCTGGATTTTTTGACATAGAACAGTTACTCTTTTCATGACAATGAGAGGTAAAAGTTATTAAGAGTTCTATATAATTTATTCTGAACTGTTAAATCTGGAGTCTCTAATATGTGATTTGAGTGTTTTGATTTTCCATTCCAAACTCAAAATGTCTTTCACTTATACACCAAAACTCAGAATTTCCATTGTAGAAAATTCCCATATTTTTAAATTTCATGTCATCCTAAATTGAAATAAAATTTCCCAATTCCCTGCGAAACAAAATTTGCAATTTTTTTTGTTTCAGTTCAGTCAAAATGTTTTGTTTTAATAAAGTCTAAACCTTTATTTTTGATTTTGACTTTTTAATTGTATAATATATTTGATCATATAAAATACATTTATAATTGAGAAGTTGTTTTGAAATGAAACATTGAAGTGTTTTATTCTGAAAATGTTGAAATAATGTTTCAGCTTCAAAATGCTTCATTTTGGGCTTCCCCTCCCACAAAAGCATAATTTTGTGGAAATGGTTATGTCCCTGCTGGATCTTTAGATTTTGACAAATTGGCATTTTCTAATGGGAAAAACATTACATTGGAAAATGTTCAACCTGCTATACTAATTTATTATTTTTTACGAGCAGAGAAATAGGAAATAAAAGCTTCTGTAAATGATTCTTCAGCAGTTTCTACACAGAAACTATTTTTTCTTAGTGAGGTGCAATAATTACAGCAAATTATTTCCACTTGTCCTGAAAATATTCCTTATTAGAAGTGTTTAAAAAAGAGAGGGAGGTGGGGATGATATCTGCATGACCTTTTTGCTTGGCAAAAACTATTAGTTTGGCAATAAGGATAATTAAGCTGTGATTGGCATTTACTGTGTATTTGGTATCTGCCTCTATTACAAGAATAACAACAAAGAACCTATTCTAGAGAATGATTTGTGAGAATGGGGGAAGAATATAATCTCACTATACTAGATGTAACACCCTTTATAAATTGATCATTTTGATAAGGATTGCAATGGGCTGTAATAGCGTTAGTATTTTGCGTGTCTTCAATATCACTACTGGGGCTTTTATCTAGTAAAGTGATTAAGATGGAATTAAAATCTTCTCCACTAATAATAAACAAATTATATGGGAAACTAAAAGAAATAAAATATGTGTGGGATAAATCAGATGGTGAGGGCAAGTCATCATTTTCTGTTTTAATTGAAAATAATACTACTGTGGAACTGTCTAATTGTGAAGTCATTTATTTCATAGAAGACTTTTTCTCTAATTTTAAGTTCATTGTAACTAGATTAGTGGTTTGTACACTCCAGTTAGGGTGACCAGGCAGCAAGTGTGAAAAATCGGGAAAGGGGGTTGGGAGGTAATAGGAGCCTATGTAAGATAAAGACCCAAAAATTGGGACTGTCCCTATAAAATCAAGACATCTGATCACACTAATTACAATGCAGTGAACCAGTTTGGGATGTTCATTCTACTTTGTTGCTAATGGAGTTTAATTATATTTAGGGTCACTATGGGGCTGATCTGCAGCATTGGAGTTAATGGGGGTTTGCCATTGACTTCTGTAGATGTAGGATTGGGTCCTATGAGATGGTTCTTCTCTGTTTTACAAAGAGAAAAACACCAAGGTTAACTACTGGCTAGTGTTCTAATGGGCTGGAATCAATGGGAGTTTTGGATGCTCAAGGATGAATGAAAGAAAGGATTGTCCAATGGGTAGAGTGATGGGCTGGGGTCTCCCCAGCCCAAGGCTATCAATTGTGTGTTCTGTCTGTCACAGACTTCCTGTGTAAACTTGGGCAAATCTCTGTGCTTCAGTTCCCCATTTTAAAAATGGGGATAACAGGGAAGTGCTATCTCCTCAGGGCGTGTGAGAATAAATATATTAAAGGTCATGAGGTACCCAGATACTAATTACCAAATGTGTGCCTTAGCTAGAAGAAATTCAGAATTAGGCCTTGAAGGAGCTAAGCATATTTTTACCCTACCAAGAGCTGAGTGGCAGAATTTTTTTCCTTCTATATATAAAATTTGTGGAAGGTAGCAGATAGATGCAAGTAGAAAGTCCATAAACACAAAGAAGGCCATATGAAATGTTAAAAAAAAACAACCAGCACTCCCACCATTAAAATACAAAGAAAATAGTGTGTGTTAACTTTTCACAGAGACAAAACCAGAAATAATAACAAACCACCACACATTATTAATAGAGATCACAGGACAGCAGACTTTCTAGTGTCAAAGCATGCTGCTATCAGACTGAGTAAAAAATAATACGTAGTCCCAGGAAGCAAAATAAACTGTTTTACTTTTTCACTTGACCAAGAAAATATCATGCAAAAATGAAATGAGGTTAAATTAAAATCACAGAAGAATGAAAAGTGAATTTAAGGGTCTTTTCAAACATTTAGACCTGTTCTGTAATATTCATTCCATTCCTACTGGATACAATGCTCTGCTCCTCATTTCAGACAACCTACATTACAGGAGCTGCTTCTGCTTCTAGCACTGCAGATAACCAAGGGGTGTATCAGACCATATTAATATTTATACAGAAGTCACTGAAGTCAGCGATGGCACAGCTGTACTATATGGGAGAGGGATGAAAATCATAAAAGGCAGAAGCGGGGAATGAGCTATGTGTGTACAGGGTCTCCAGTGGTGTAGCCTTAATCCCCACCCCCACTCTCCCAACCTTGGGAGATATTTCTCTCTGAGTTGATGATACAGTAAAAGCCATGTCTCTGCAGAAACATAAAGATCAGGAAATATGTCCCCTCCGTAGAGCCTGCTCTTAACTATATTTAAGTCCATGGAAAAATTCTAATTGACTTCAGTGCTAGTAGGATCAGGTATTAGCATTTTGCATCAGCACTAGCCTTAGCTAATTTGTATTAGCCCCCTTTTTAACTGACATTGCCATAGGAAAAAGGCTTTTGCTTTCTCAGAAATATAGCAGCGATCAAATAAAGGGAGAAAAATTGTGTTCAGAAGGTTTTGGAATGAGGGATCAAGAAGCCATGCCTGCATGTTGCATTGAGGGGAGAGGTGTATTGCTGGGACTTAACTTGAACCTTGCTAATCCCGGCTGGCTCCAAGGGGCTGAAAGATTATATTTAGGTGTATATCATTCTGCAGAGCAGCAGGATGCCTGTGGCCATCAGGGTCTTTTGGAAGATTTGCCCACACTTCCCTGTAAGCTAGATTTGTATGTTAGGGCTCATCAGTGGGAATTTCCTGTGCATTATGGCCCTGATTCAGGAAAGTACTTTAAGCACATCTTAAACTTTAAACAGGTGACTCAACACTTCAGTGGGTCTATTCACCCGCACATGCTTCAGTGCTTTGCTGAATCCCGGCCTAGGCGCATCCCCAAAGTGTTGCTCTGTAGTGAGTAAAGATTTTTTGTTGTTGCTGTGTGATGTGTGTGATGTGTTCTCCCCACATGGACAAAAAGTGTGCAAGGGCTACATGGTTGGGAACATGTGCCGTAGGTAGAAGAAATTCAGGATTACACCTCAATGGAGTGAACGGTATCAAAATCAAGGCTTACAGAATAAACCTGCTGGAATGTAAGAGAAATCTATGGTCAAAGGGAAGACAACACTGAGGGAGACTTCAGGGAAAGCAGCTCTGCAAATGAGTGCTCTGTTGGAAGCAGGAGGCCCAGCCAAGAGAGAGCTAGTGAAGAGCCCAGGCTGGGAGTGTACTGGTAGAGGCTGTGGGAAAGGAAGGCAGGGAAATGTAGGTTTTCTCAGGCTGGGAGCCGATAGTAGAGGCAGTATGGAAGGGGTGGATTAAAGTAGGGGGAAAGACTGAAGGACAAGATGAAAAGGGCAGATCTTCAGAGGGAGGGCTGTACCTAGTGGGAGAGTCTGGGTGGAAGATTTGGTTTTAGGTTTACATTGGACTTTGAGTTGAACTCTGGAAGTGGTGGACTTTGGGATTTAGCCTGAGGGCTCAGTCACTGCAGTGACCTGACAGAGCTGGGAGCTGGCGAATAACTGACATGAAGGGGAAGCTTTGGAAGAGGCAGGGTCTCATGTGAGATTTGGGGAGCCTCTGTTACAGTCTTATTGAAATCCATATGACATCCTGTGGAGTAAAGTACAAGGATGCCAGAATCAGGTCTCACATTTCATAAGGCACCTATGCCTGTGGTTTCTAAGTGCTGGAGGAATGAAAGCTGCAGGCAATCTGAGCATAAACCCTTTATTTGTGTTGACTTCCATGGCGGAAGGACTAGTCCCCTACATTTTCCAAAATGTGGAGAACTTTTGCTTTTGTTGCAATTTTATCCTCCACAAAGGGCAAAGCTGTACCAATATTTCATACAACTGATCTTAGGAAAAACAAGCCTGGATTATAGTTTCTATCTGGACTGTGTAAAAAATAAACTCTGTGTCTTAAAATTTTTAAAAAATAGTGCTTTGGAAACTGACAGAGTCGATCATTTTGACAGGAGATTTTGAAATAGGGCACTGCTTCCGAAGTAATGCTAACCTCATAATAACATTGAAAAAGTTGTGCCCGGCAGAAGGAAAGCCGGGGAGGAAAACTACCCAACGAAGACAATGATTTTTAAAGCTGTGTGACTGTGCTGCGATCATTGCTGGATCAATCCAGGGCTGGCCTTGCATTCCTTGGGCTTGATTCAGCACTTCTAACACACTCCTGATTTAGCAAAAGCCCCTCCATTTCAATGTAACTGCGGGGAGGGGGTTCTAGAAATGTCCTCTAGAAATCAAAACTCTCAGGGTTTTAAAGGAGAGTTTTACTTGAAGTCCCAGCTCCTGGAGCCAGGTGAAAACATGAGAATCTCAACTTTAAAAGAAAGAAGTTTCTTGCCCTCATGGTTATGGAGAAAAGCTTGAAAAGTGACCAGCAGTCAGCGGAGAAGCTCAGAAACCAGAGGGCAAAGAAAAAGACTCCAACATTTCTTATTGTAAAAAATCTTATTAAAAAAAAACAACAGACTCCAGAACTCTCTTTCCTATAGGAACACCCCAGGCTCTGAAAGACAAGTGACTCAGGAGTTTCCATGAAAAGAAACAACTCCCCGGGCTAACGCAGCTGGTTTGGTTTCTGAAAGCGGGTGGATTGTTTGTGTAACCCAGGCTGAAAAGTCTTCCGTGGAAATCACCCAAAAGCACAGCCCCGGCGCGTCCCCCGGCAGAGCCAGCCCCCGCGGGTGCTGCGGAACCGCCCGCGGCCCCGTGGGACGCGCCGACGGGCACCGTAGGAGCCCGGTGAGCCGCTCGCTCAAGGTCAGCGTTTGAGCGGGGATTTCACGGCTGGAGCCAAGCCGCCCAGAACAACCCCTGCAGGCGCCGAGAGAACGGAGCGCGCCGGGCACCGAACCTCCCGCTGCAGGCGAGGCCAGGCAGCCCAGGGGCTTCCCCGCGCCCCGGCTAGGGGTCGGGACACCCTGATCTCCTGGCCCGCGCGGTTCCCACCCTCGGCACGAACCGCCCCAAAGCCCCCACGTGCTTTGCTGAGCTCTGCCGCCCTGCCAGCCCCCGCGCCTGCGCCACAGCTCGTGGCACGTCTTGGAAACACGGGTGAGGGACTCCCACTCCCGCAGGTGGACCCCCGTGGGGTCAGCCCTGGGGATCTAGACTGGGAAACCTTTGGCTTTCCAGGTACTCCGGGCCGCGGGGCTAGGTAGAAATCCTAAGACAACGCGCCCAGGGTCAAATCCTACCGAGCACCTGCTCCCCTGAAGTCCAGCCAAGCAAAACTTGGGTCCTAGTAGCTTAATCGGACTTAGTGACTGTCACCAAGGGCAATGTTGCACTGTAGGAAGAACAACATCGATAGCTGTTTTTGAAGGAACTTTTACCTTCTTGCAGACTGGGGGGGGTGTGTGTCTGTGTGTCTGCCTAGCTTAGAGTTTCGACTAGATTAGGTTTTAACTTTACATATTAAAGCAATAGAAGGATTTTTAAAGGGAAGGAGAACTCCAAGTAGGGTGACCAGATGTCCCGATTTCATAGGGACAGTCCCGATGTTGGGTCCTTTTTCTTATATAGGCTTCTATTACCCCTCAGTCGCTGTCCCGATTTTTCACATTTGCTGTCTGGTCACCCTATCTCCAAGGAGCCTAGGGAACAGGCTGAAAATCCACTGCCTTTTCGTGTCGCCCCAGTCAATCGGTCTGGTGTAATGTCACAGTTGTTTGAGAGTGGAAATACTTCCTATCTTTGGCTGGCCTTGATAACATTATATTTTAAAGGCGCTTGGATAAGAGGCAGAGGGGGGGAATTGCACAGCAGGTAGCCTTTAATAACTCCTCTGCTTATCAGCCTGGCCTAAATTTACCAGCAAGTTTTAAAGTACATTACGTTACATAAACATGGCAGGAAAAGCCTGCATTTCATCCTTTGATAGGACCAAAGTGACCTTTACTGTATCTCACCTAGAGCCCGATTTACTGAATGCACATTCTGACACTCAACAACGTTGGGAGAACCTGTTCTCCTCGCTCCCTTTAAACATGGGCTCTGTGTTAATGGGCAGGACAGTAAATTGGCTGTGTCTGCTTATTTCAGAAAGCACATGGCGCTCCAATCCCTCTGCTTAGCCCTAAATGGCACCGGGGAGCGAGTTCAGAACGCATTTCAGGTGATCGGGGATATTTCGTATCAAGGAAAATTTCCAAAGGGTTACAGATGAGCTGGGCCGAAGAGAAGATCCGACATTTATGACACTAAACCCAGGGTTTGCGAGAAACAAGTCGAAAGCTGGCAATACAGGTCAACAATTGGCCAGGAAAACAAGCTTGTGAACCTCTGCACAGGATAGCTCCGTATCTTAAAGGGATCTGTAGACCAGGAAGAGCGCGTACATTTCTCGCGCACACGCCAATGCATTGGTTATAGTCTTCGCGGCTGTATTTTAGTGACCTTTCCTGTAAAGTACTATTCGCTCTTTCTCTAGTTTTAAAGCCACTTGTGTAACCAACAGCGTTGTCAAATGAGACTACGGGGGGGTTGAATGTGTGTATTTTTGCTCACTAATCCTCCTTCCCACCGCTGCTTTCACAGCCCGCAAACTGAAGCGAATTATAACCTAAGAAAACAATCCCCCTCCTTCTCCCTAAATTAACCGTAGTTAATGACTGAATTAAAATTGAGATGGATGTAAATGTAATCCAGCCAACCTAAACCGCGCGATTCCACAGAGAGCGCTCCAGGAGAGGGAAGCCAGCCTCCGCCTTCAGTGTTGTGTTAAAGAAACCCACACAACGAGGGGCTCTTTCCTCCATTCAGGCTTAATCGGCCACAGCGCCTTTCTGGAGCATTTTGATTGGATTGATCGAAATAAACCGGAGCGATCGAATTGCCGATAGGTTGGAATGGCTACAAGTGACGGCTATTCTAGTATATTTCGATGTATATTTCAGCCACTCTTCCCCTTCTCAACCAGCCCAACATTATTAGCATCCCCCACCCCCAGCTCCATTTCAGTTCAGTTATTCCGTCCGGCAACTGGAGGTAAAACACGCAGAAGAGGACCAGAGCTTAACACGGCTAGGAACGGTTTAAAGCCTCAGAGAAAACTTGCTGCTATTTTCGCTCCTGGGTGAAAGTCCGTCAGAAGTGGGGTGCGGGGGAGGGGAGTGGCAATTAACAAGAAACAATTTAAACCAACCTGTGGTTAGTGGTTTTGGAACAAAACTGAAACGAAAAGAAGGGTGGGGGAGTAATTTCCACGTCGCCTCTGACACACTACACGGAATTTTCTTATCGGAGTCTAGTGGAGAAAATAAAATGAAATTTGTAGCCTGGCTGGAAAGTAAACAGACAACTAATCGGTGAGGAAAAAGATCTGGAGTCCGGAGGGTAACACGCAGGTCACCTTTGAGCCAGATCTCTGCCCGACTAATCTCTGCCCATAGCGCCCGTCTTCTCTCCGGCCCGAGCAGGAGAGAGCCCAGGGGGAAACACGCCACATTACAATTCCTGAGGGACTGTGGCGTGCTGATATGGGCATTTTCTTGCTCTTGACTATTGAACGGAATCCCGGACGAGTAGATCTAGAGTGGCACTATTTAGCGGGCACAACACCCATTTAAGCAAGACACTTGTTATCAAATTGGTGAGGGTCGGGATAGATCCGTGACGCACTGATCGAAATTTCCACTCAGCGAAAATCCCATATGGTCCCATGATATCAACCTGGACGCCTCTCCGTATACCGATGTAATACTTTCCGGTTTACTTTAGCAAGGATCTGCTGAGAATGGGAACCAAACGTAATGTTTAAAGCCGATTGCTTTCACCCAGGTTAGCAGACACATCTACTGCTAACAACCATCATGTGACGAAATTACCTTTGCTCCATATCATTAAACCTGACGAGAGTCTGCTTGGGTCTCTCCCGTTAGCAAATCTAAACATTACTGAGCCGGATTCTGGGTTACTGAAGTAAAGTCCACTGGAAGACAGGCAGTTGCATTTAAGAAACTGGACCGGTTTCCAGACCTCTCTGCCTACTATTATAGTGTTTAACTAGCATGTTCAAATTAGGGGGGAACCCCCAATCCTTTAAATCTGACACTTGGAGATGCTGAGCAGTATTAGTCAGGCCAACGGGAACTGGCAGGAATCTCCCGCAATACAGCTGAGAAATGAGAAATTGTTCCTCCGACAACAAGCTCCTTTTCTCCGCCAGAAATCCTCCTTCCATAGACACAACCAGAATAAAGCAAAGCGGCGAAACTCCAAGCACTGAACGCGCGCTCCCAGCAAACTTTTACACCCAATATTTTATACCCCATCACGCAAACTGTTCGCTTCCCACTCACCTTGCCCGGAAAAAAACCCCCTCTGCCCAAGATAAACACTATCAGCAGGTTTTTTAATTGTGCCTGTCGGAACGAATAGTTTCTGCTAGCTACAGAGAGGGAGACAGGCTTCTTCTAGCCCCCCTGCTCCAGAGGGCTCTCTTTCTGTGCAAACTGATGATGACAGATATCCAGCTGATAACCTCTGGGGAACGAAGTTATTTTAATTTCCAGTCACTTTCCTGCTAAGTACCGTATCAGGTTGTACACAGCCGAGATAAGAGAAAGAATAAGAAAGAAAGAGACTGAAAACGTAGCCATAATGCCTGGAGTGTGTCCTCATAGCCTTTGGCTTTACCTGAGTCCTACAACAAATCGAGGATAGCTTTGATTTTGCCAGAAAAATCGTGGGGACCGTTTGAGGGCTATTCACCTGATTTCTTAATGTGAATGGAAGTCGAACAACGCGTGGCTCCTACAAAAAGGATACACGGGCCCATTCGCCATGACCTAGGTGATGTTCAGTCCTAGAAAGAAATAACATCATGGCCCTTGACGCTTTAAAAGTGATTTCCCGCAACCTGCGGAAAAAAAATTATGGGAGGGGAAACACCTCCGTGAAATGGGCTTTTAGTGAAAACAAACTCTGACCCGCACCCCAACTTGGTAACTCCCAACCTTTCCTAGGCTGCGTATTTATACCTCCTTACTGCATGTTCCACTCCATGCATCGGACGAAGTGGTTTCTAGCCCACCAAAGCTAATGCCCAAATCCATTTGTTAGTCTCTAAGAGGTGCCAGGAGGGCTCCTTCTTGTTTTTGCTGATACAGACTAACAGGCTACAGCTCTGAAACCTTCGCTGTTTCTGTTGAGAGAGAAGAGAGCGCTGGATGATCCTGAGCTAGACAGAATAATCTTGGGGTGGGGGGATATAATTGGGCAAAGGGGGTTCCATGGTGCCCCCGCTTGCGTTCTATCAGCAGGCGGCTTTGGGCTCAGTCCCTGATCCCCCTTTGCAAGCATTTGCCTAGCACCGCTATCTCTGAGCGGGTTTCTGATCCCTATCTCCCCCCGCATTCAGCGCGCATCGCATTGTTCCCGGGCTGCCTCTCACGCCAGCGGCGCGCCTGTCCTGTGACTAGCGCCGGGACTGGCACCCCTCCGGAGCGCGGTGTTTGTTTAGGGCTCACTGAATCCAATCAGGACTTGCTGGCTGCAGTTTTCCGGCAGGGCTGTGAGAGGCGCCTCCTCTCTCCTTTTTATAACACGAGCCGCTCGCAGTAGCCGCTGGACTCGCGTTTGCCGCTCTCCTCTCCCCTCGCTCACTGGATTACAGCCTGCGGAGACCACAGCAAGGACGCCCATGCGAAGCGATCGCCAGAGGTTTGCTCCCTGCTTTTGTTTCTGCTCGACACCTCTTGGTTTAAACCACGATCTGGGCTCGCCGGGGGCCCTGCTGGTGCGCGAGGAGCTGCGCTGGACAGACTTCTGCTCCCTGGGCCGGGAAGCCTTATCTACCCGCCCCTTATCTCCTAGTTATCTCGCAAAGGGAGAGACGGGCTTGGGCCGATCTGCACGGGGGGTTTGTGTGTGCGGGGCTGGATATTCCTGTGGTTCTCGTCAGAGCCCCGAGGCGGGTTGGGAAGCTCGGAGAAGGAAACTCGCGCGTCCGCTTTTGTCGCTGGAGCGGCTGACGCTCCCCCCCTTCTCTCTTTCGCTTTCTACCCCGCTCCTCCAAGGTCCTCGCACTGGGCTGGGCTGGGGAGTGTGTGTGTGTGTGTGGGGACTGTTTAATACTGGCTGCTCCCTCTCACGGGGTGATCTCCGCCGGGGGCCCCAGGTTGTCCGAGGTGCAGCAGTTGGCGTGTGTTGATTGCGGATTGGTGCCATTTCCAAGGTGTGCTCTTGTGGGGTTGGACTTGCCACTCCAGAGGCCCCGAGTGAGTGGCGCAGGCTGGCACCAGCTTCCTCCGAAAGGTACCTGCCCCGGCCCTTAGCAGATCGCCTCTCCTGGGCGGGCTCTGCCGCCCCCCACCCCAGTCCCTTTTGTCTGAATCAAAGGAACCGGAGGGAGAGACCCTGCTTGATGCAACCCCCGGGGGCGGGGGGTGTTTCCCAAGAGCGCTAGGGAACCTGCCCCGTGCCATTGCGGATCGCTCCCCCCCGGGGAAGGAATTCGGATGACTCACGCGTCGGGAAATAAGGAAGGGGCGCGTGGGTAGCCGACAATGCGGGGCGCTCCCCCTTCCCCTCGCCTTTTCGAGCTGCAGCCCCAGATAAGGTGGGAAGGCACCGCCCGATGCCCGGCTCTGCCTAGTGCCGGGGCAGCGGCGGCCGGGCTGGGGGCTGAGGGGTGTTGATGACCTTTGCTGGCAGGCGACGGGAGCGATCGGCGGGCGCGGGGCCCCTCGGCTCCCAGCCCCCGCACTGGGCTCGGCAAAGGGAGACGCCGGGGTCTGTTTGCTAACTGGGTTTTTTCTTCTCTTTTGTGCCCCCCCCCCCGCGCCTCCCCTCTCCCCCCCTCCCCAGAGGCTAGACGGGGACCTGGATGGCCCTGACTGACGGCGGCTGGTGCGTGGTGAAGCGGTGCAGCGCGGACGCTGGCGACTCCTCCTGCCCCTTCTCCGCCAGGGAGCCGGGCCCCTCTCCGCCTTCGCCCTCCTCTTCCTCCTGCTGCTCCCTGGCCGAGCGCGGCTCCGCCGAGACTCCGCAGCACGAGCCCGAGGGGACCCGGCCGCCTCCTCCCGCCGAGGCCCGGGCCCTGCTCGCCCCCTACGTGCACTTCGGGGCCCCGCACCCGCCCGCCTGGGAGGACATCGTGCTCTTCACGGACCTAGACCAGACCAACAAGCTGCTCTGGTCCGGCCGCGGCTCCAAGCTGAGCCCCTTCGGCGCCGAGCAGCCCGAGGAGATGTACCAGACCCTGGCGATCTCGGCCAGCCAAGGGCCGCCGGCCCCGTACGATGGATCCGCCGGCAGCTTCATGCACTCCACGGCCAGCTCCCCGGTCTACGTGCCGACCACCCGCGTGGGCTCCATGCTGCCCAGCCTGCCCTACCTCCAAGGCAGCGGGGCCGCGCAGCCCAGCCACCCCGGCGGCAGCCACTCGGGCTGGCCCCAGCCGGCCTCGGAGAGCCCGTCGTACAGCAACGGCAGCGGCTCGCACCCCTCGGGCCGCTTCCCCTACTCTGCCAGCCCGCCCATGGCCAACGGGGCCTCCCGGGAGCCGGGCGGCTACAGCAACAGCCTCAATGCCAGGGACCAGTACAGCCCACTGGGCAGGCCGCTGAACGGATCTTACCCCGGCCACTACCCCTCCTACGTGGGCCCCCAGCTCACCCCAGCCTGGCCCACGGGGCCCTTCGAGAACTCCATGCTGCACTGTCTGCAGAGCCGAGCCACCCCCATCCCGGTGCGGGCCCCCAGCGCAGGTAAGAGCGCCCCGGCCCGGGCGGGAAGGGCCGGCCAGGCTCCCTAGGGATACACGGGAACGAAATGACCGGAGCGAGAGGATTGCCCGGCCAGGGGAGGGCAGCCGAGGCGGCATGGTTGGCTGTGTGGCCAGCCTGTTTTCTGGCGCTGTGGTTGTGGCGAGGGGAGGAAGTGGCAGAGAAGCAGATGGCACTGAAGAGTCATTATTAGTCTTTATTTGTGTATCCTCCGAGAGGGGACTCCAGGAAGCCGGTGGCTTTGGAGAAAATGTTCAGATCTTGGGCGGTGGGGCTGGTTTGAAGGGGAGGAGAAAGGTCCCAGGAGAAGCCGCATGAAACACACTCTTTGGGTGGAGACGCCTAAAGTTTGGTAACGAGGAATCCTAAGAAGGCCGCTGGCCCTTCAGGTGACTTTTGCGATAAGTTTTCTCTCCTGAGCTGTGCGCAGGGACAGTGGTTTGGAAGGGATCCGTGGAAGTCTTTTGAGAGCCCGGTTCTTTTGGTGTTTCTGAAGGGTGTGACCTTGGTGATCGTGGCAGGCAGGGGGCCGGTAATACAAAAGTATCTTTTGGAACAAACGTTACCGTCCTGCTTTGTGTATTTTTTTAAATGGCATCAGAAGTATTTTAATTGCCGTTTTAAGCCTGGTCTTTTTTTTTTTAAGAAAAAGAATAGAACTGGTTAATGTAAGTCACTTCCAGAAGTGTCTCTTTATTGTATATTCGTGCTTCCCCGTATTAACATAATTCGATTAAGAAATAGTGAAAAATGCAGTGTAAATTACATCTTCTATTCGAAATAAACGATCCAGGCACATCACAGAGACTCGTTCGATGGATTTTTGTGATTTCCAAAGGCAAAGCCAAAGCCAGTTAGTTTTAGCGATTTTTAAATTAAAATCAATGGGAATTTATGTTTTAAAACCGCTGGCACAGTCACGCTCCCAGAGGCGGAATTTACTGATGTCAGCGTCTTTTTAGCAATTATGTGTGCCATTAAATTAACCGTAGGGTCGAAGATTGAGTTACTTTGCGATGATTTTTGGTTACTGCAATCTCTTCAATTTCTTTCAGTCGGAATATAATTTTGCGCTTGCTTTTTTGCCTGTCACTCTACTAATAAATATGTTATGCCCATGGATTCGGTATCATTTTCCTTCTAAACAACAGAAGGCACCACCTAAAAATCTTTTCCTCGTTCGATATACAATCCATCTCCAGTCCCCCAATGCAACGGATTTGATTTAGGCATTTTAAATCCCACTCTCGTGTTTACTAACATGACACAGGGAATGAAGATGATTAATTTTTTAGAGATAGCAGCGCAAGAGCAAAGGCAAAGCAAACCCCCTCCTCTCGTGCAACACGAACGTTGAGTGTCAGGACTTTCAAAGTTAAAGTGCAAAACACGGAGATAACCGGCCTGGATCAAATCCGCAAGGAAGCAACCGTAATATCTGCCTCAGGAGAGGACTGTGGGAATGGAAAGTCTCCCAGATGAGTGAGGGCGGATTTGATCCCTGTCCTGATTAATCTTCACCACTTTCTGAATTAACAGAGGGGAGTGGGACATACAAAAGACCCCTTCCCCAATATAGAAGGAAGGCATCCAAGACGGACTGTCTGTCCCTCCCCACTCTTGAACAGGCTCATGGCTAGGTTTGAAGAGGAAGGAAGGAAGGGGGCAACCCTAAACAGAAAGAGGTTACGGAAGAAGGGTTAGATGTGAAAGGAAGAGCGCGCGGGCACATTTCTGTCCCGGGATCTCGTTCTGGATCACGGATTCTCCTTCCCAAATACCCGATGTACTTCCCTTGTGTATTCTGCAAGAAACGGATTTGATTTTTGTTTCGTTTACACACCGTGTTAAAACAATGAAGGCGGTGGTCCCTACAGCCCTGCCTTTGGAAAAGCGGTGATAGTATTATGTGACGTGCGATATTTTAATTCCTGCCTTAAAAGGGCACGGAAAGCAGGTCAGCTGATTTCATGGGGTATCATTGAATGTTTCTAACTGTGTCCCTCATTAACTTTCCTGAAGATGAGTTTTGTGACCTTGCGACTGAAAAGGTGGGGGCATGTGCAAGGTGGGGGGAGGGAGCATTGACTGCTGGAGAGAGAGTCTTCAAAGTGGAGTTGAGGTCTTATTGTAAAGGAGACTCTAGGCAAGATCCAGACTAGGAACAACCAAAGTGTGTATGTGTGTGTCCGAACCACAAAGTGCAGGTGTCCTGTCAGTCACCTAACCTCAAATTTTTGATATTCCTTTATAGTGATTGTATTACAGCAAGCACCCAGAACATTAAATGCCATAATTATTATAATATATGACAGGCCCAAGTCAATGGGGATGTTTCCTGAGTTAAAGCTGCGGGCTGGAACTCTAAGAACGCTTTACAGAGAATTCGTAATAAATGAATATTTGTACCAAAGGGATAGATAGCATAAGAGAATCTCAGTTTGTGGAGGGCTCTAATCGGTTTATTCGCTTCTATTTTAATAGTTATATCAAGCATATCCTAGACCTTGACATCTTCTTAAATAAACTAATGGAAGGGGGAACAGTACAGAAGGCATTTGTGCTGAGATAGTATTTCTCACATACACATATGCAGTGTAGTTGTAGCCCCGTTGGTTTCAGGATATTAGAGAGACAAGGTGGGTGAGGCAAGATCTTTTATTGAGCCAAGTCTGTTGGTGAGAGAGCCACGCTTTGGAGCTTACACACAGTTCATCCTTACCCAGACCTGAAGGACAGCTCTATGTAAGCGGGAAAGCTTGTCTCTCTCACAGAAGGTCCAATCACCTCATCCACGAACATTAGAACCAGACTGCATTCACATGCTACTCTGGATTTACTCTAAACCTGATTGGGGGAGGGGGGGGGGAGAAGAAAGAGATTAAATATTACAATATCTATTATAGATCTGTGCAGGTCTTCTAACATTTCCATGAACGCTCTTTTATTCTCGTGTGGGAACTCAAAAGGAGAGAAATTCGTTTACTGGAGAGGAAAATAATGGATTCGAGGAGATTTGCACAAAGTTAAAAAATAAAACGTAAACCCCACTACCGATTCCATCACATCACTTCTAACGATAAAAATAATTTTCGCTTCTTGCAAGTTAGACTCCCGCATTTAAAATAGATCCAACTGTAAACGTTTTATCAAATAAAAAGATCAGCACTCAGAACACATGCCGTGTGTGCAGTCAAGCTCTTTGTTTAAATGTACGGCAAGAGTGTCGTGGAATTCTCATAACTTAATGGAATCAGAATTCTCATAAATAATGCAATGACAGAATTCTCATAAGTTGTAAGAGTTTCTAAGCTTTTACTGAACAAATAACCCTATGTTATTTTACCATAGTTATAAATATATCGATCATGGATTAAGGAAAAACTATTCTAAAGGCTAGAGAAATATTACCCCCATAGAATTTCTTTCCATAGGTATGAAGTGTAACATTTTAAAGTAAACAATTGGAAAAAATAACTGTTTAACTCCAGTGTCCTTGAAGCCTTAAGCATTTTACTGATTACAGTTTTCAATGGCGGCTTTTAGTGCAAAGATTAATAAATCTTAGTGATGTGTTAAGAGTTACAAGCTGACAGTGTAATTTGAACCGTGGTCTCTGGACTCTGCCATGTTCTGATTTCATTTTAACTTGTAATTTTTGTAAATGAAGGGAGGAGATAAATTTGGGCGGGGGGACCAGGGAGGGGGAAATACAATTTCTTTCTAGGCGAAGTACATTTAGTATAATCAAACAGTTATATCAAACACTTATTTGACGTTTACGAGATTTCTTTCACTTTAGGGAACACAAAGCTAATGTGTGAAACATAAAAGTAACCCCATGACGAACAAAGTCAGGTAGAAGAGGGCATTAAAAGGGGAGAGAATCAAATTTGACGCTACACTTTTTCAACAATGGCTTCCTCCTCTTTTAAACTAAGAAAGTGCTATAGAAGTAAAACATTTTAAATGATCTCGGTACAATGTGTGTGTATATATATATAAATATATATACATATAAATATATAAATTGATCTTTATCTTTAAAATATGGAGAGATGCATCAGATAAAAGAAAGGGTTCCAGAGAGGAAATGTTTGTTGTTATAGTTGGGATTTATTTATTCTTTGCCTAACATGCATAATCTTCATTAAGTGCTTAGTTAATGAAGATATACATGTGAGAAAATGTTAGGTATTTTTCCAGTTAGTGTATTTCTTAATAATTAGATTTAGTTTCCCCATCCCCACGTCAAATTGTTGTCTCAACTACAGATTTAGTAAAATCCAATTCGCAAAGACTTTTTTTTGATTTGAAGTTTTAATAAGTTGTAAAGCATTTTTTTCAGTGAGAATCGAAAACAATCAAACACTTTTGCTCAGTCCTAACTGAGAATTATTTGACAAAAATAACTTCACTTCTAATTTACTATGATTACAGTTAGGCTCCCAAGTGGACTTTGAAAGGTGAATATTTTGGCAACGAACATAATAGTTTTGCACACCCACTCCATATTTATTCTGAGTAAATGAGATCTCTGCCCCGTGCGAATGCCTTTTAATGTGTTACTTCTTTTATACAATAAATAAATAATCTAAATAAACTCCGCGAGCAATTCCGATTGAAAATAGATTCTGTTCAATACAGGCATAGGAAAGGTTAGTTAGTAAAATTCGGAGATCCAAATAATTCTGCCAGACTAAACGAAAATCGGTAAATCTCGCACTTGTGATTTTCACTTTCAAATGTACATGATTGTATCTTTAACTGACCCAGCAGTTCTGGCCTGCGGTTTTCCCCAGGGCAAAACTCTCGTCGTGATCCACGTGAGAAGGATCGGGCTATGGGGGGGGGGGGGGGAAGTCCCACCTTGTGGGTTAACAGTATTTTTTAAACTAGGAATTAAAATCGTCTTCTTCGGTCGAATTTGGGTAGAATTTGTGTCCCGCTCTCTCACGAGAGGAGCGTTTGCAGCAAGGCCGTGTGGATTAGAAACCTCCTCGGGCGACGTTTTAAAGCGCTGCAGCGGCCAGTGCTGCGCTCAATGGGAAGAGCCCCAGAGTCGTGTCTCTGCGGGACCGGAGGAGCTAAGGGCTGGAAACTGGGACGGCGGGAAAGCCCCCGGGGGACCGCTGGCCAGTGGGTCACTCTCAGTCCTCTGCCAAAGGCGCGTTTTGCGGCGGCAGGAGGCCGCGAGCGGAGCGTGCGCTGGGCAGGTTGTGGCGGGGCGCGGGGATCTGCTGAGGATGAGTCAAAGGGAGGAAGCGGAGAGCAAAGCGCGCGGGGGCCGGGCAGGTTTCCTGCCGCCGTCTTGTTGCGCAAGGCCCCGAGCGAGCGATCTCTGCCCCTCAGCCCGGTGCTAACTCGCCTTCCTTTGCCTGTGTCCCCTCCTAGACCTGCTGGAAGATCTGTCCGAGGGCCGGGAATGTGTGAACTGCGGCTCCATTCAGACCCCTCTGTGGAGAAGGGACTGCACCGGCAACTATCTGTGCAACGCCTGCGGGCTGTACACCAAAATGAACGGCCTCAGCAGGCCCCTCATCAAACCCCAGAAGAGAGTGGTGAGTGAGCCAGCGCCAGGCACAGACGGCTGGGAGCCAGCCCCACTCCCTCAGAAACCGGAGTCACACTTTTCTGAGTGTGAACGGCTGCTGACATCACAGACCTTCAAATACCCACCCCGGTTCCTAGGGCTTGAGCCTGCAGTTCCACCTCCCCAAATTTGCCCTTTAGCTCCCTCTGCCCACTCACACAGTCTCTGATCCTGCCAGAAATGTAGGACTCAGTCCCGTTCCCACTGAACTCAGTAACAAGACTCCCATTGACCTGGCTGTACAGCAACAGGCTTTCGGTGCACAGAACTTTCATTAGAGCCAGTGGGAGCCCACTGTGCTCCTCAGCACCTTGTAGGCTCAGGGTGACCCTGTCCTGAGGGTCAGAAAATTAGTTCAGCACAGTGGAAAAGCCCCTTTCACATGGGTGAAGTTGTAGGATAACCTGTGAGAAGATGTGTTAGCCTCAGCCCCTTGTGCTGTAACCTAGGTTCCTCCTATGCAGCCTCCTTGCTGTCCTTCTAGTGCTTCAGTCCAGCCCTGCTGTCTGGTTCATCTTTAGGTCATAATTATGTTGAAGCATAAACTGGGGAAATAAAGAGTTCACCCTTTGGGTGTTTTTTAAAAAAATTATAAACCCCCCAAAGAAGCAAAGCAGATTTTTACAAATACGCACTGAAAATACTGGAAGTTTCCATTTTTTGCGATGTTGAAAATTGTTTGTCCGGGGGCTAGAAATTCCTAAAGCCGTACCTTGTTTGTGAAGAGCTCATTTCTCTGGAGCTTGGGGAATTTTGTTTATATAATTCAAGGAAAACCAGTTGCTTAAGCTAAATTTTTTGTTGCTGTTGTTTTACTCCTAAAAATGACCCATAATTTGACAAAAATGTATATTGAAAACCAGGGGGGAAAGAAACATTACAGACCAGAACCTCAGTTTATAAATCAGCACTGGCACTGAAGAGGGAAAAAGAAAATGGAACACGAGGGAACTGCAGACTGCTTTTAATAAATCTGGGTTGAGGACAGAAAAGAAAGAGAATTCTCCTTTTGATAATTGCCATTAATGGGGGACAGGTATAATAAGTAATGTTGACATAATCCAAACCAGTGCTTGCTCCCTGGTGTCTGATGACAGTGTGACAAACTGATCAAGCTTCAAGACCCCTTCAGTCACCCCAGCTGTTGCAGTTCTTTCATATTTCTGCTGTATAAAAAGAAATGCCATTCTTTGTTAAACAACAATTCTATCGCCATCCTCTGCAACATTTTCTGTAACTGGAAATAAAACACACCTGACGAGCTTTTAAAAGCCACATTTTCTTCATCATGTCAACATTAATCTAGTGAAGTGTTGTTAAGTCAAAGAATTCATTAAAACCAAAAGTTAATGACTGTTGAATGCTCAATTTCTTAACTGGTTATTTAGCAAATTTCATTAAGCAAGGCTAATTAGCAGGAATAAATGCAGCACATGGGGTCAGATCATCAGTTGATGTAAACAATTATAGCTTTCCTAATTTTAAGACCATGGAATAGATACCCCCCAGCTGAGGATCTGGTCCATGGTATTCCTGGTTATCACTGTTTTTGTGTGTGTGTGTTTGCACAGAACACAATTAATTGCAGCGATTTCAATCTGACACCTCAATGAAACAAACGTTTTACAGTGTTCTATTAAAAATGTAGTCATAATCTATTCCAAATAAATATAACCAAATTATATATTATGTATGATTGTATATTCATACATCTGGAAGTATATAAAAAAATGGTTTGAAGATGATAAGCATGTTTTGGCCTTTGTCCTACTGTTACTGAAGTCAGTGATAAAACTCCTGCAGCAGGAAAGCCAAGATTTTTTTCCATTTTAGTGCCAAAACTCTTTGAAAGTTAAATAGTTTTTTAGATAAATTAGATTTTACAACAACATTGATGTAGAAAATTATAGAAAACAGAGAATATAAAATATATTGAGACTTATGCCAATTTTCTTGCAAACAAAAATAAAAGAAAAACAAAAAAATGGTAATAAGATCCAACTACATAAATTTTAGAAAATGCAGCATATATATATGGGGCCCAAATCCTTTTCATGTTACACACACACCCAAAACTCTATTAATTACAACAGTAATTTCGCTTTAGGAAGGTAAGCAAAATTTGGAAGCAGTGTATATCTGTCAGTTTTCTTTTATTAATTAATATGACAAATTCTGTTTCAATACTAATTATTTGCTACAGTATTTTCCTGTTGCCTTAAATTGGTACAGAATGAAACCACAGCTTGGTGATTATCTTCAGTATGCAACCAGTAATGACTTTTCGATTCAAAGTTCCCAGTCAAAGCAATTATATTTAATTTATAAATTCTCTTTACAACTATGATGTAAAGTTACAGCTCACTACTTAGTGACACAAATGGATAGAATCCAAAAGACTTGACTATAGCTCTGAAAAATACTTATCATTCTGAAAACATTATTTTTTGTTTTCTGTGTGGCAGGTGTGGTATCAAAGGTCTCCAGATATTTCAAGCAAATCAGCAGTAAATGATACAAATGGAAAAGGGCATATGCCCAAGAAATTAGTTCTTGTTGTGCACTCTTTTTTTATGGTCATGATGGGCTCAAAGCAGTGCACCGAAACTGACTGTTCTATGCAGGTCTTTTCGGCGTGCAAACATAGCTAGTCTCTGATATTTTTGACATTGCAATACTTTGAAAAATAACAGATTTATGATGTAGCTTGAATTCCTTGCTTGTGATGAATGTGAAAGAGAGCGCTTGTTACAGGAACTTTTATAACCCATTCACCTTCATTTCACATGTTTATGAGGACTGGCTTCACTTATGATATATAGTCTGCAGTCATAAAGCTCTTTGTTATATGGTTATTTCTGATAGAAGGTTGCTTCATCTTGGCTCCAAACTCCACTGAAGAGTGTCATAAATGGCTTGTTTATAATATGGACCTTGCTGTCACACACCAATTTACTGACTTCCTAGAACATTCACAGAGAAGGAGCACTGTTCTGTAAAGCATGTTCCTGAAGTATGTTGTTCTTCACTTAGTGATAAATATGTTTTTACAAAAATGACACTGTTTGTTGTACATATTAAGTCTCTTTGATATCTGTTCCATATTCCTTTTCTGTGTCAAAACAAAAGTTTGCAGCTGTCAGCCCTTCAGGTGAAGTTCAGCTTGTGAAAATTGAGCTGTTTTTTTGCATTAAACAGAATCTCTGCCATGCTGGAATGTTCATTTTTCACTGCTGCTGTAGGAAGGTCATTAAAAGAAGATGGTTTTCCTCAAACCAATTTAAGGCAATGCTTTGAGAGTAAGCAATTTAAGGCTACACAAAAAAGTGCTGCATCAAAACCATTACTTTACAGTAGCACATTATGAAAAGGGAGAGTGCTCTGAAAGCTGTTCCACAGAAGAGACTTATGTGCGCTGCCCAGTTTTCATTTTGATGGAAATCTGTTGGAAAACTTTGCAGCTGCCTTTCATATCCAACCTATAAGAGAGAGTGCTGAGATTTCCGTGGTCTGAACACACAACTGGTGATCAGAAACTCCTGAGTTTTAATTTTTCTTCTCCAGAATTGGGAAAATCACATTGCCTCTTTGATTAGTTTCCTTGTTTGTAAAACGGGGATAACAATACACACATTTTGGGGTGGGTGGATGGCTTAATTAGATTAGGTTGTGAAGCAGCTTACAGAAGCTAAATGTTGTTATACTGACTTTGTATTACACATAGCTTTGGTAAACCAGTTTCCAGTCTATTCCTCTCTCCAGCTGTTAAGTGGCAAAGTACACTTGTTTCTATTTGTTTGTTTATTTTTGTTTACTTGTGTTTTCCCCTAGCCTTCATCGAGACGGCTTGGTTTGTCTTGTGCCAACTGTCACACCACAACCACGACCCTGTGGCGTAGAAATGCAGAGGGCGAGCCAGTATGCAATGCCTGTGGCCTTTATATGAAACTTCATGGGGTAGGCAGCTATTTCAGTCCACGTTTGATTCCTGTTTAGTAAGGGCCCAATCCTCATATGGAATATCCATTGACTTCAGTGTGCTGAGTGCTGACAGGAGCAGGCTCCACGGGCTTGAGTCTATGTTTATTGAAGTCGATAGCAAAGTTCCCTGCGACTTGAATGTTGCAGGATCAGAGCCTAAATGAGGCTAGCTTAAGGATTCTGTAAATGGATGTTAAATTGAAGATTAAGAAAAAAATGATTCCGAATGTCATTTGTTAGTAAATTGTTGGTTATACTTTTTCAGCAAATGTAGAAAAAGAAGCTTGTAAGAAAATAACTGTACTTTGACTATAATGGGAATCCATTTAGCTCTAGACTGGGAAAGCTTGTGAGTAAAGTTACACACATGTATAAGTGTTTGAAGTATTGGGGTTTTAGATTAATCAATACTTTGTCCAGCATTTTAAAAAAAGAAATTAAGTGGTGGTTCTAAAATATTATAAACATATCACTTACACGGACTGATTATATTTTCCAAAGGTTTTATTAATTAAGCAAGCAATGTTAATTCTGAATACATATTTTCTGTTTAAAAGGTATGTTAATTGTGCCTTTAATGAGCCAGACTCCAAAGCAGCTATTTACTCATTTTCTTGGTATAAAGATAAGCTTGAATGTGATGTATTAGTTCACATGGATAAATACTTAAAAAGAATATATATTACACTTTAAAGACCCATCCTACAAGCACTTAGGTCAAGGCCTGTTCATGCACAATTAGAGTCAGTAGGAACAGGATTGGGCCCCTCACGTGTATCCGTTTTCCAGCATCAGCCTCTAATCCTTAGGATCCAGTCCTGTTGTCGTTACTTAGGAAAATCTCTGGCTGAAGGAAATGAGAGTTTTGCCTAAATAAAAACTTCAGGCTTTTTGGAATCACTGCTAGAACCCTGGGAAAAATAGGTATTTTTTGGAGAGTGGAGTCTATATAATCATAAAAATGCTTTAAAGTAGTTGAATTCAATTGATTTAGTTGGTAGTACCAATTTATGTTAAAATTTGGTTTCTGCTAAGTGCCGTCCATGCAAAACTTCATGATTTGTGTTGATTCCCCCACCCCCGTCACTCCCAGGTTCCTCGGCCTCTTGCCATGAAAAAAGAAGGAATTCAGACAAGAAAGCGAAAACCGAAGAACATAAATAAATCAAAGACGTGTTCTGGTAAATATTGTAAGATAGGATATTTGGATGTAAAGATTTTGTCATACTAGAAAATATTTGTTTCTAATCACAGTTACTGCTGTTGCAGGTAACAATAATAACGCAGTTCCTATGACTCCAACATCCACGTCTTCTACTAACTCAGATGATTGTAGCAAAAATGCTTCCCCTAGCACACAAACTACAGCCTCGGGGGTAAGTGATAAAATAGTATCTTTATTTGTAAGCAAGCTGATCACTGTACAATGTGTTATCTCAGCTTTTATCTTATCTAGTAGAACAATAATCTAAACAAACTTTTCAGTTTTGTTAGCTGATACAGGAGCAAGATTTTCTGAGGAAATTACATATAAATGTAAACAAAACGACATGCTGAAGTACTTTACAGACCTCTTAATTAAGATCTATATAAATTTTATGATTAAATCAACCAAAGCTTAAACAAAAACATTTTGTTTTGCAGCGTTTAAACTGTTTTATCTTAAAACCGTTTTTTTAGACATAATAGCAATGCACGGCATAGTGACAACATCAATAACATTAGTGCACATAACACAAATTCCTTGAATGCTGGCCAACGTGCGTGTATAACTCAATGCACCACCCATCTCATCTTTTCCAAAAGTTATTTAAAAATGTGTGCAGGCATTACACACACATAACTCCCTCCCCCAAGCATAATTTTAAACTCCTACTAAAAGCAACAAAACTCAGTCCTGTGGTCTGTGTGCAGGCGAGATGAACCGAGATGTGCGCTTAAGGCCTAATCCAAAGCCCTTGGAAATCAATGGAAAGATTCCCACTGGGAGTGGAGGCTGTTCAGCCCTTCACAGGACTGAGCCCAGAAGGTCCACTGAACAATATCTTGTTTATTTCAAACTCTTATTTTCATATATGCACCACAACTTCTTACCACCCCTCAGATCAGTATTTGGGATAATAAATACTATAATTAAAGTTGCAAAGTAGTTTAATTCATAACCTCTTTTATTTATCTACATCTCTCGCCCCTCCCCCTTGCAGTCTTCTATATTCTTCATTTACTATATCATTTACTTTAACAGATACTCTTGGCATGGCTCTCATGTTCCTTTATTAGTAAAAAGAAACTTGTTTATTATAATTATTTTTTGGTATGTTTCCCGATCCAAATTCCTTTCCTTGATTTCTTTCCTGAAATATGCAGTTTCACTGTAAACAAAACCAAACCAAGTTTTGTTGTTTGTGGACTTATTTACAACAATAATGCTCAGAGATGCTGGACATTTGTATTTGATGCCATAAAGCAATATTATTAAAAGGCCATATTTGAAGTAAAAGAATTCAGAGAGTTCAAACAATATATAAAATACATTAAAGTAAGGTAAATTTGAAACTAAAACATGGGTCTAAAATGGAAAATGATTGGATTTCAGGCTCCCTCTCTGCCCTTCCCTTTCCCAAACATTTGATAAGAAAAACCACTTAGTGCTAAGTTCACCACTAACTTCAGACCTAATGAGATGAGACCTAAACCAGTAGTAACAGCACGTAATCTCCCTCTTGTCCATTTTGAACCATGAATGCACATTATAAGAATTGAATCTGTGAGGTGGTTGGAACAATGGCATGTACTATATATACCAATGTCCACTCATTTGATCTTATAACCTTGTTTGCTTTAGGCAGTCAATAATTAACATGTGGAAGAAACAGGAGAGGCAAGAGAATGCAAGCAGAAGGTCATGGTCTTTAAGGCTTGAGCCTGCTGTCATTGAAGTCATGGGCAGCTTCGCCATTGACTTTAATGGAAGTAAGCTCAGTCTCTGGGTCTGAACCAGGGGAGTTGCTGAGCAGGCTCAGGACCTGTTGAAGGCAATGGGAATTAAGGGCAGTCAGCCTCTCAGAACAATAGAACCTAAATCTGGTCACATGTAAAAAAAAAATTATATTAACACCAAACCTCCTTCCCTCTCCACGCACTCTGATATTTTTTTTCATGAGAATTTAGAGCTGATGGATTGAAGGCCATTCTCTATTTATCATCAGAACAGGTGCAGCCCAGAGGTTAGCAGTGCAAGCTTCCCTGTGCTGATCTTCGTGCATCAGCTGGAAGAACCACCCATAGGGATGACTCCAGGTGTATTTAGTCCTCAGTGTTCCTAGCATTTAGGGCCAACTGTGCTTTTGGTGTTTTGATAATGTGGACAATTGTTCACTGGGAATTATAATGAACTATATATTCTAACAAACTCGTTCCAGGTAACTCACGGTACTGACATTTTTTTGACTGCCCTAATTCTTATTCTTTTAGGAGTGGAAAAATGCTAACTTGACAAAAAAGAACCAAAATACATTAGGGAAAAATATATGAAGTTTTAGAAACGATTGCTTGAAATTCATAGAGATGTTATTGCTAAATGAATGATTTAGAGAAAATAAATTCCTTTGCTGGTACAAAAGTAATTTGTTATGCTTTTGCGAGGCTGCCAAAAGAGTTCCTAGCAATGTGGAAATCTAATGGAAATGAAATTCAGCAGAATTTGTGTCAGCAACATTCATTTTCAGCCCTATCTTTTCCATTTCCTTTAAAAGTAAAATAATGGGGGAGGTGAGGGGTGGGGAGAAGGTACTTATCCTCTGAAAGGCAGTTACTCAACTGAGCAGCTTTGAAACTGCACATTTCATGCAGGGAATTTTACTGGCTGCCAGCCTTGAGAAAAGATAATGGCTTAAAAGTTGATTTTATGCCCCTAGTTGAAGAAGTTAAAAAAATTAAAAGATATGATTGATTAATAGTAATGGTCATGAATTATAATATTTGGATCCAGTTCCAGACTTAGAACATCCCGATGTTTGGAAGTGTTTGCATCTGAGCTTTTGGGATGACCCATTATAAAGATGGGGGCTCTTTGCAAAATTCACATCTGGATCTAGGGATTTTAGTTTGGTCCCATTTCTGTCTTTGTGAGACATATAAGAACTGAGTTAACATGGAACAGAACCATTTACAGGCTATTTGAAACTTTCAAAATGTACTGCCCCTTTATCTTGAGACAGGTCATCCCACTGATGCTCCCCCCTTAAGTGCACACAACAATATGCTGAAATAAACTAACATAAAATGCATACGCCCCAGTCCACACCCTTCTGTAGATGTGCAGAGGCTGCATTGGGCATTGTTGGCCGCAGTACTCCTTTCCCAGTTAGGACAAAACACCATGTAAGGGCTGTTACAAAGTCTGCTCTTTATGGCAATAGATGGAGTCTCCATGAGCCAAAGCTGATTTTAGTGAGGACACAGCAACAATGAGGGAATTCGCCCTTCAGAAAAGCATTGGGCCCATATAAGAGACCCTGAACTCTGTGGCAAGAGGACCCACTACAGCACTGCTGCCCAACCCCTTATTTTCACCTGGCGTTGGGATTGCAATGGCCATTGCTTTGGGCACACTCATATAGCAAGTTGTCTGGATGAGGTAAATCCACATCACAGCACAGCAGTCAGGGCCCCACTTCTCCCTCTTCCACCTGTGCAAAGAATCGTGATGTCCTAGTGGGAACCAAGGTGCACCACAAATAATGCCTTGTAAAGCAACCTGGATCGTGTCAAGAAGTGCTGTCCTTTACATCTGTTTTTTTTTTACTTTGGGACAGTAGAGACCACACAGGGTAGCCTTTTCTGCCAGCTTATGCTCCCTTATGGAACAGATATGATCACCCTTTCTGGAGCATGCCAGTACTTTGTGTGTCCAGAGTCCATGGTGAGCACATGGGCTTGCTTTCACAGGGACCATGACTGTGCTCTACATTTTGTTACAGCTTATGTTCCTGGACAGCACTTCCACGCTTTTGTAGTTCAGCCCGCATCATGGGTGGACAGAGACTGACCAGGTCCTTTGTTTACTGCTTTCCTGGTTATGATAAATGTTAAGCATAGCATGCCCGTTCTTGCCCTCACTTACACTCAGACAGCCCAGGCAAGAGACTGGAACTGAAGAAATCATTCCTGTTTGAGTGGGTGTGTTTTTATGTAGGTGTATATAGATATTTGTGTCTATTCATATATATCAGTGCAATTTTATGAGTCGGTGCAGCAAAAAACTGGAGTCAATGCTGTGTAATTTAATCTCTTAGGGACATTTTTGTTTGGTTGATTTTGTTTGTTAATGAGTGCAAAGGAACATAAAGTTTTCTCAGAAGGACCATAAAAATAAATAGTGTGATAGTCTAACAGGGGCCTTGTCCTGCAGTTCTTGTGGAGGAAAAAGCTCCCATTGATTTCACTTGCAATTTTGCTTTTAGACTGGGTCCTTAGAGTGACAATAGCATGGACAGCGGTCTTGCCAGGCTGGAATATTGGCTCTCTTTTGGAAATTCATGACATATTAACCATAGATTTATGTTGGTATAATATAAAGGAGAGATTAGAGTAAATGTAAAATTACACATTTGTAATATACGCAAAAGGGTTAATTACACCAGCATTAAAAATACAATTTGACATAGTGGTAATGTCACAGAATCAACAGAATTCCAGTTTTGTTATAGTCATACTTATTTTAAAGCCAGTTGTTTTTAAGGCAAGATTACAGCAGGAAAGGAAACAATACTAATTCAGAAGAATAATGTTCAGAGAAAGTGCTATGGTTCGGGGTTGGGGAAATGAAGGCAGGCTCACAGGAGGGCCATTGAAATTGGAAAATTAAGGGGACACCCAATCTTTGCCAAATCAGGTTTTATGTAACAAAGAACTTTTGTAAGCATGCTTTGAGTAAATAAAGGTTATCACTGAGCAAAGCCACGGTAACGGAACAGGATGCCCATCATTTATCACTAGAGACTGGCTTACTGTAGATCTAGCCATAAACCAGTAACACCTAGAATTGACATAGCACTTTAGAGATCTTTAAAGCACCGTAAAAGTATTGACTAAGGGGCAGCTCATGGCTGTTAGTTAATCCCTGCTCCTGCTCCCCAAATCTCCTGCATGGCCTCTTTGCATCTCCACTGCCATCATGGGGGGACATAATAGGCTGCATGTCTAGTATTCTCTCCATCACCACAATGCAAGTTGGTAGGAAGTGGATTGAAAGAGGCAGGGAGTGGGTGGAAGCTTGACTCTATTTCATGATATTCTGGCCCTCACAGCTGAGTCTGTACATGGAATTAGTAATCTGCTACTGATTTTCAGGCCAGTATTAATAGTTAGTTACTGCCAGGTAGGGTGACCAGATGGCCCGGTTTTATTGGGACAGTCCCAATTTTTGAGTCTTTTTCTTGTACAGGTGCCTATTTCACCCCACCCCCGATTTTTCACACTTCATGTCGTCACCCTACTTCCAGGGCCATCCCTACCCATATGCATAATACGCAGCTGCATAGGGCACCAGGACATTTGGAGTACCAAATTTCCTGGTGCCCTGAGCAGCTGCATTCTCTCCAGCCCCTGCTCCAGCTCTTCCTAAGGACCCCCCGCCACTTCTTCCTGCCCCTGCTCCACTCCAGCCCTGCCCCCACTTCCCTGAGCTCTGCAGCAGGGCCGGGAAGTGCAGCGACTCGACCCCAGCCGTGCTGCTGGTGAGTGCTGAGGGGTGGTTCCCCTCTGCCCCCCCAAGCCAGCTCCATCCCCCCTTGGAAGGCTGGGGCTTCTCCCCAGCAGAGGCCATTCCTCCCATGGAGGTCTGCCCCCTCACAGAGGGGCTGCATAGCCCCAGAATAGCTAGGGACAGCCCTGGTTACTTCCCTCTGGAACAAGTGGGAGCAGGGAAGGACTTCTGCTCTCTTAGTTGGCAAGGCTGCCTCTCGCAAGATAAAATTGGTAGCATATTTGTAGGCTGAAGTGTAAAAAATATATGTAGCGGTGTTTGTCTGTGTCATATTGTGGGGGACAACTATAAGCACAATGCCAGTTAGTCAGAGGATTCACTACAACTTTGGGATCCCATTCTGTCACTTCAAATTCCTTGAGCTTCCTTTTCCAACTCTTCCAGCCTGACTCTCCTCAGTTTCTGCCTCTTGGACCGAGTCTCACGCTCTCTCTCTGCTATGGCTGCTCTGAATTTGTCCCCAAAGACAGACATGTGGGGTGGAATTCACATGGGTAACTTAGACTGAGCGTCACAGTGCTCAACGTTTGGGTGCCCTGCTGCCAAGTGGAATTCTCTACCCTGAATTAGGTGCCCAGGTTTCCTGTACAAGACATGGGTAGAGTTAGGTGCCTAAAAGGGAATTTAAAAAGCCAGCTCACTGGGCAGGAAGCTCTCTAAGCTAGCCAGAAGGAAATGCCAAGAAGAGAGAGTCACCTACGCACCACCCCTCCGAGCGACTTAGGGGTCACACTTTGGAGCCTCTCCTGGAGTCACTAAGCCAGGCTAGCTCTTTCTCCAGTGGTTAGAGCACATGGTCAGGATGTAGAAGGCTTGGTTTCAGATCCCTGCCCAATGTGAAGCAGGGATTTGACCCTGGAGCTCCCATCTCCTTGGCCTATGGCAAAGGTTCCCAGTTTTTTTTGCTGCACTGACCTTTGGCAATTTATGCCCCTGGCACACTCACCTCTGTACAGGAGAAAGGTCCAAAGGGAGGGACTTGGATAATGCTGACTTCAGAGATCCCAGGAGGAGGGAGAAGGGGAAATTCCCATGTGACTACTGAGTTCCAGGGTGCCTCCTCTGCGGAGGTGGATCAGCTTCTAGGGTCAAGGGGAGGGGCCTGTGGGAAAAGCATGGCTCTCCTGGGGTCAGTTCTGGGCAAGGGCTTTTTAGCCTGAGGGTAGCTTCTCAGCCCCATAGGGTGTGGGGGAGACCAGAGCCACTGGGTATGAGGGAATTCTAGTGCCTGGCCCTTCAGTGGGCATCAGATCCAACCTCAGGCACCACCCCTGTCTAGCCCCACTCTCCCTGGCAGCAACAGAACTCCCGGTCTCCCATCTTCACCCAGCAGTGCTACCACCTCCCTACCCAGGCCCTGTTCCCCCAGAGAAGCTTCCCTCCAGTCACTCCTCAGCAGAGACCCCATATCCATCATGCCCTGACCCCTGCTTCCCCAGCAGAGCCCTCCCCTTGCCACTCCCCCTCCCCCACACTCACCGCTGTGCTGTGCACAGTGTCAGAACTGCGGCCGCCCAGGATGCTCTGGAGGATGAGGGAGCAGGCACTGTCTGCAGCCTAACCCACAGGAAGATGCTGGAATCCGGGGACCAGCCTCCTCCTGCCCCCGCCCTCCCAGGACACTCTCATCCCCCTGATAAACTCACGCTTCCCCCACTCCCTGAGGTGGGAGGGCATACCACACAGTTTGATCACCTGTGGTTTAGGGAGTCAGTCTCTCTTGTGCTAGCCCAAAGAATACTTCAGCTTCAACGGTGGTTAGGGCACTCATCTGGGAGATGGGAGCCCTGGTTTCAAATCCCTGGTCTACGTCAGGCAGCGTGGGCATTTGAACTCAGGTCTCCCATGTTCTGGGTGAGTCCTCTGACACTGGACTCTTTGGTATAAGCATGGTGGCACCTCTACAGGTGTTGTCTGAGGGGCCCAGTCTGAGAGATGAGCTCTAAGATGGCCTCTGAGCATGTCTATCAGATCAATCCCTTGAGTGAGATAAGTAGAAGACCGCTGGAGCGTAGGTGTGAGTTAGGCACTGAGCAGTCAGGAATCAGATGGCTGTGTGCATGCCCACCTGCAGAAATTTAGAACCTAGGGAACTTTACCAGTGGAGATGTAGGCAGCTGGGGAATTTAGGCACCAACAGAGTTAGGTAGCAGCTGACATGGGTTATGAGAATCTAAATGTTGGATTTAGTTAGGTGCCGAAGTCCCCCTTGTGAATCCTACCTGTGGTTTCTCTCTGATTATGGCATCCTCAGAAACTCAGGCCTGGATCCAGAGAACCTGTTTTGGGGTTCTCAGTGGCAAAACTCCCGTCAAGTGTGAATGGAAATAGGATTGGGCCCTTAAAACATCCCTGGAGATGCCAAGCTGGTTGTCATTTTCTATTAGCAAGGCAGGGACTCATGCTTCTGAAAGCTGCCCAGTTCTTCTTAACAAACCTCACTGAATTTTCTTCAAGAAGTTGCAGTTCATTTGATTATCAACATTATCATCAGACTCCAGCAATACAAGTTCAAACTGTTAACATTTTATTAATAGGGGCCAGCTCCTCAGTTGATGTGAATTAGAATAGCACCATTGATTTCAATGGCACTGCTATGCTCATTTATACCATCAGAAAAATGGGTTCAAATAATCCACAATAATACATTTGTCTATACAAGTTAGGGGACTAATAGGAGAGATGTTTAATCATGAGCAGACCTGCTAACCTAATGATTCAGCCATGGCCATTTCACCGGTTTAAGATTATTTTCCATGTCTCCCTTTGGGAACTCCCCAAATTGAATTTGTCATTCCATTAACGAGGAGTGGTTTCTAAACTAAGCTGCCCTCCCACACCTTTTCTCCTCCCACACTTCATTCTGGCTCATTTTAGGAGCTGGACCCAGTCTGGGTCAGGCACTGATATGCAGCCTTCAAGCCGGAAGTGCCTCCGCATTCTCTGGTATCTGAGGGAGCGTTAACAGATAAGCCACAAATGGGAACACAAAACAGATCTCTCTGCTCCACCCTTGTAGAATTGAATCAGGGAAAGAGTGAATTACTTTTTCCAGACAAGGAAAAAGCAGGTGAGCTGTTTATCTGAAAGAATAAAAGCGGCAGGGGTAGGTGACTGGGAACCTTTCACACTCATTTCTAGTGTACACAGTCTTTGCAAAACTTGTTCAGATTTGAAAATCATTGTTTTTCTGTAGTTTAAAGTCTTTCTTCCAAGGGAGGGTCAATGGATTTTTCAAAATGTCTTTCTGGTTAAAGAGGAACCTATGGTATATATTATAGCTATAAAAGCCTCTTTCCAAAATGTAGGCTGGCCCAAGACCATTAGAGCAGGATAAATAAATGGGAAGTCCTGGGGAAGGAGAGGAGATGCCCATGGATGTGACAGTGCATCACCAAAGGAAAACATTTTATTTCTTCTACATTTTATATATTGAATTTATTTGTCTTTTATTTATCAGGGCAATGGGCTTCCACCCTGCGCTAGCTAAGTCTCTAGGCCATGTAGCCTTCCTGATGAGATTACCAATAAAGGGGCTCATTAGACTGGTTGCTTTTTGTGATGTTCACTTCAAATTGGAATGAGAGTATCAAACTTTTTTCAGATGGGCCACTGACCAGGCATCAGTTAGAAACTTTGATCCCTAGTGACAGAACTGGATTTGAATCACCAGCCTACAGGTGAAAGGCTCTGTGATCCAAATCTTGTCAGACTTACTCAGTTTTTTACTTAAGCAAAACTCCCAAAGATTACAATGCACATTTTGACTGGGTGCAGTCAAATTGGTTATATCCCATAACCAATAATATAAGCTATCTGCTACCACAAGAGACTTGAAGTAAGAATGATAAGGTGGTTGAAGTAATATCTTTTATTGGACCAGCTTCTGTTGGTGACAGAGACAAACTTATATAGAGCATTTCTTCAGGTAAATGCTGTGTAAGCTCAAATGCTAGTGTCTTCACCAACAGATGCTGATCCAATAAAAGGTTATTCCCTCAGCCACCTTGTTTCTCTAATATCCTGGGAGTAACATGGCTACCCCAACACTGCGACCACAATTGAAGTAAGGATAGCAGTAGCCATGGTTGCTATCATTCATTACTTGCACACCCAAAACACCTATTGAAATCAATGGGATTTCAATGTGGGTTTATTATGTGAAAAAGCAGTGCAGCATTCAAACAAACTATAGAGCTGACAAAACATTTTCATACAAAACATTTTTTCCATCAGAAAATATGTTTCTTTGAGGTTGAAACTTTTTGTGGGAATGTGTCAATTTCAATGACATTTTGGTTAGAAAAAGAATTGTGAGGAAGCATGTTGATTATGTCAAAACATTTATTTTTGACATCTGAAATGGAAGCCTTATTGGTCTGAAATTATGTTTTGCTTCAAAAATTATTGTATATTTTTTTTAAGAAAATGAAACGTTTTGATTTAATCAAAATGAAATATTTTGATTGACTTGAAATGACAAAAAAAATTTGGTTCGCAGAAAATTTCAAAATTTGGAGTTTTTTGTTTTAATTTTGAAATGTTGTAATTTTCCATTGAACAGAATTTTGGGTTTCTGATCAGTTCTGCAAATTATAAGTAAAATGTCTTTTCAGAGGGGCACGGGATTCTGATGTAAATAAAACGTTGTTAAACGTCTGAATGATGCCAAGGTAAATGGACCTTTTAAGAATGGACTCAATTTCAGGAGTAGCAATAAATCTGCATCATAAAGTTCACTGTTTTTGATCAGATAACATTTATATCACCCTATAAATATTTATAACAGTAATATAATTTTGTTTTACTGAATAGCTGTATAATATCTAATAAATAAAACATAAAGATGGCAGGAGAAATAAGCATACTTTCTTGTGTTACCTATATACATGGCTGGTGGTCAAAGTCAAATCTTCTGAATTATTTTTTATTAACATGCATACTTTCTGAAGTATTTCCAGAGAAAACTCTACTTCAGGTTACACCGATGGACCCCCACTTTCATGAGCTCATCTGAGGGGGAAGCTGGACCCCAGTTTACCATAGGCAAAAAATACCAGCTGACCACAAATATCTCTTTAAATGGGAAAGGAAATTTAACCTGGGACAAAATTTGTCTCTACTGGTGGTTATTGCCACCTTTCACCATGAAGACTCACAAAGCATTGTGGGAAGCTGCCCTTGAATAAAAGTGCAAATTTCCATAAACATTTAGGCAAGTCCCTGCTTTTTATATATGAGAATTGCTAGTTTGGCGCCACTCCAGGTGAAGATGGGAGAGATGGGCCTGAGGGAGGATTTTCCTTTCGTGTGAGATGATTGGATTAAATATGTGTACTTTCCACTTAAATAATGGGCAGGCTATTTCCGCAGTCACGCTGTCAGATATTCCCTTTTATAGGAATTTGATCCAACAAGTATCCATTTACAAGTAAATTAAGATTTTAAAGTCAATTTATCCAAGAGTTAATTTCTCATGAAGTCAGCTCTTAAACATTTCCTTTATTAGGTGAAATGTTGCCTCTTTCTCTATCTGGCACTGAATTTTTTCCTTTTCAGCAGATCTCCTAGGCCACATGGAAACAGTGGATTGTTTTTATCTTTGCAACTCTCCGTTTCTCTGTTAAAATAAATGGATTGACTATTATTAGATTTCAGAGTCACATCCACCAAACCTTCCCTGTGGTTTGTCTCACTGATTTAGATCTTTTTATGTCGCAGTGGGTGGGAGGGTTGTAACAAATCCATGCCTACTGAGAAATTCATGGTTCAAGCTCACCATACCCAATCCAAACTTTATGGTGACAGCAAGGATGGAGCTAAGACCATGTTGGTTCGGAAGCATAGGCCTTTTCCACTTGAGATAAAAGTGAATCTTTGTTAGCTGTCAGCAGTGTGGGGGTGGTATCATACATTTGAGTGGTTCTGGCCAAGACTCTGAGAAGTGACTTAATTATTTTGGCTAACTCTGTTTTTGGGTGCCCACTTTTTGAGGCATCTAAAATGAGTCTGATTTTCAGAAAGTTCCGAAAATCCACTTTGTGAAAGTCAGACCACTTAAGTTGTCTCAAGCAAGGCACCCAAAATCACTAGCCACTTTTGAAAATCTTGACCCGTGATTCAACCCAGTAGGGGGCACTGGTACACCCAAACCCACGCACGAGCACATTACAGTCTCATCATGCTGATTTCCATTTCTTTCGGCTTGTCCAGCTCTCCCTTTTTCTGGTAAATTATTTCCATCTTCTGAAAGATAATCATGTAATGTTTCCCAAATAGTGATAGCTCTCGCGGTGGGATGATGTCAGCAGAAGGGTCCATTATAAACTGGGGAGAATGCACTGGCTGTCCCGATGGGGTTTTTTTTTTCCAATCAGAGGTTTTGAGGTTCAAGAGTGTCAGAATGGGGTCAAATCCTGATCCTTCATTCAAAGCCCGAGCAAATCAGCTTTGCTTGGAGTCTGGTGCACCCAGTGGACAACAACATTTCTGCAGAATTCTTGGCTTTAGAAGCATTGTACATGGAACACAAAGGCAAATTCTTTTCAGCTCTCCAGACTCCCGATTTGTTTAATTGATAGGACTGAGTTAAAGCACACTTATGTTTGTTTTTTTTCCTGTTCTCCAGGCGGGTTCTTCAGTGATGTCTGGCCAAGGAGAGAGCACCAGCCCTGAAGACAGCACACTCAAGTATTCAGGTCAAGAAGGGCTGTATACAGGAGTCAGCTTGACCTCCACAGCTGAAGTTACAGCATCGGTGAGACAGGATTCCTGGTGTGCCCTAGCTTTAGCATGATTCAGAGAAGATCAAGCTGGATACCTGCACTGGGCTGCAGCCTTTAGACGTCCACACTTGTTTTTGTTTTGTTCTGTTTTATCAGGCAGTCTGAGCAGCAGAGAGAGTGCTGGCTAGAACATTCCTCTGATGTTGTTTTTGTGCCTTAATGATAGAGGTGTTTTTTCCAAAGAGGTTCTGCCTTAGCATCCAGCTCCTCATCTATGCAAGGAAAACAAGGGAAAGTGAATCTCTCCCCGGGTAAAACGAATACAGCCAAAAAGAGCACCCTAGAGCTTTTGTTAGGTTCCAGAAATTCATCTTCAAGAAATCCAGCAATGCTGCCTTTTTGATTGTATGCTTGTTTTCACTCTCTCACCTCTCCAAAGAATTTGATTGGTGTAGTCATCTTTTGGGAGGGAGATAAGGGAAGCGTTTGATGATAAGGGATAGTGAGATAAATTTAAGAAAGTGCTAATGTGCGTATTGCTTGTGCCAATGCGCACATCTTGAACTAAACCTTTGATGCCCTCTCACAGGTCAGTTCCGTGGTTAGCACTGTCTGTATCCAGTATGTCTGCATTACTCTGTCATTTTCCTTCATCAGAGTTCATGTACGCCCATGGAGGAAATCACAATGTTTGGTACAAGTCTCTCAAGGTCGAGTCGGTTAATGAGATCTTTTGTTTTAAAATATTTACTCACTTTGCAAGACTGCATTATAACTTTTAATGTACACTGTGACTGAGGTTTATGAAAGTTCATATTTTGTGACTGAACTCTATATAGTCAGTCAGAATTTGTAAACAGGGTAGCAATCAGATATTTTTCTTCCATATATAAAATAATTTTTTTTAAAAAAAAAGTGCAATTTGCGTTGCAGCAATCAGTGTTAAATCATTTGCATAAGATTTAACAACAGTTTTTATATGAATGAATGAATGTAAACATTTTAACTTAATGGTACGTAAATAATTTAAAAGAAAAAAGTTAACTAGGCATCCTTATGCTTTTTTTTTTTATTGCAGCAAAAACATCCCACTTTCTGTATTTCCAGTTGTTAAAACACAGTTTTCAAGAACAAACCTTCTCTCAGGAAAAACACCCTTATCCATTTGCTCATAAGTTTTGTGCAGAAAAGCAAACGCATCCCCAGTGTTTTGCCATTGAATAAGTATGTGCTGGAAAGATACAAATTGCAATGAAACGTTACTACCTAACTGATACATATGTAAATACTCCAGAAGATATTGAGGCATCTTTAAGATTTAGGATGCAACCTGTATAGTGTGACTGACCAATAGTTAGGTTGGTTTACATTGTTTTTTAAATGGGATGTCATTTGGAAAGTTGTTCTTTCATCAGAGCTTTACAAATAAAAGGGTATTGTTTTTTTCTGTACAATGAGACTTCTCTTTTGTTTCATTCTGATAGATTACAAAATATTTAGTGGTATTAAAAGCTATAGAAATGTGTATGATGCAGCTGCAGTGTTTGAAGAACACTATGACGTCTGTCTAATCTGTCTATCTAATCATTCTATGTAGCTTATGTATATAATATATAACATTTCTATAGCTCCTATCACCGTATTACCTAGTAGCATATAAAAAACAGGGAGATATACCTGATGAAAAATGTGTAAGATTGAACCCTTGTCCCCTTCTCAAGTTTTTAATATTATTCTCTTGCTTATATCACATCTCAAGATAGTGATGACATTCTTTCCATAAGTGGCCCGCTTCTTCCTTGCACACCTAAAAATCCTACTGATGTCACCTGGAATTGCAGGGGTATGAAGACTACAGGATTGGGCCCAAAAATTGCTGATGAAAGAAGGAGCTAGAATTAGTTCCAGTAATATTAGCAGTAGTGTGGGATGAGGAAGCAGGAGCTCCTGACTGGTAATCGTAGCTCTGCTCTCAATATGCTGTACAATCTTGGATAAGGCTCAGCCGCTGACCCAGACTTTTATTTGGCATGAATTGGCATAACTCCACTGACCTCAATGACGCTATGCCAGTTTGCACCAGCTGAAAATCTGCGCCTCTCTCTTTCCGTACCACATAGAATGGGGTTAATAAAGTTTCTCTTCCTAGCTCACGGGATGCTGTGAGGATCGATGGGTGAATTAGTTAATGTTGGCACAATGATTTGATAGTGAAAGCACTGTACAAGATCTGAGTGAGCAGAAAGGGCTGTCTCGCAGGATTCAGGGTTGGGAAAGCAAAGGGAATTGCGTATGGAGAACAGGGTTTTTAATGTGAACTCTTTATTAGCTGAAATGCTGTCGTGACATCATAAATGGCCTATAGCACAGGGAAGAATGTCTTCCTTTATTCCTTAGTGGAAAAAGCATCATTTATGAAACACTCTGATGCCCTGGAGCAACAGTTGCATGAACACATCCCTTTCTCTTTGTGAGATGGGTAGAACAGAGTGCCATGTAGTTTACTCTGCGTGTGTGTCTTTAGGGTGAGACAATACAAACTAGGTTTCGTGTTAACACAGTAGTATGGTTTTATTCAGAAAAGTGACTGTGTAAATTGGCACTTTCTTACACCCTAGAGCCACTCCCTGTGTGTATGCCTTGTCAGCCCTTCTGTCTGGTGACAAAATAAATGTTTAAACTTTTTACACACACAGAGTAAACTACATGGCACTCTGTTCTACCCATCTCACAAAGAGAAAGGGATGTGTTCATGCAACTGTTGCTCCAGGGCATCAGAGTGTTTCATAAATGATGCTTTTTCCACTAAGGAATAAAGGAAGACATTCTGTTGGTACTGCAGAGTCAGCACAACTATGGGAATGAGAGCTGGGTTTTATTCTGACTCGCACATCAACAAAATTGATAACAAACTGTGGGCCAAATTCTTCCTCAGTTGCACCTGCACCTCTCCGTTGTAGGCTAGGGGTAGCACTGGTGTAACTAAGGGAAGAAGATAGCCAGCAGAGCAATCTTTTATGTGCCTGAAAACTGTTTTCATGTTCGCTCTCAGTCTTCTCTTTTCTGGACTAAACAACCTCAGTTTTTTCAACCTGTCCTCAGAGGTCATATTTTCTAAACCTTTAATCATTTTTGTTGATCTTCTCTGGACTTTCTCCAATTTGTCCACATCTTTTCTGAAATGTGGCTCCCGGAACTAGACACAATGCTCCAGTTGAGGCCTAATCAGCGCGGAGTAGAGCAGAAGAATTACTTCCTGTGTCTTAACTACACTTCTGCTAATACATCCTAGAATGATGTGTGCAACAGTGTTACACTTCTGACTTATATTCAGCCTGTGATCCACTATGACCCCCCCCCAGATTCCTCTCCACAGTACTCCTTCCTAGGTAGTCATTTCCCATTTTATATGTGTGCAACTGATTGCTTCTTCCTAAGTGGAGTATTTTGCATTTGTCGTTATTGAATTTCATCCTATTTACTTCAGACTATTTCTCCAGTTTGTCCAGATCTTTTTGAATTTTAATCCTATCCTCCAAAGCAGTTTCAACCCCTCCCACTTACATATTTATAAAGTGCTTTGGAATCAGTGAAGGTTAAAGGTACAATATAAATGTAAATTATCATAGTATGGCTGATTGACCTTCCTTAAAGACACATAGTGACAACTGAAAAGCTGTAAGTGCATGGTAATATGGAGAGTGGAGTACTGTATCCTGGAAGGCAGTAACTATGGGTCTAGGAGTCGATAGCGGCCAAGCAACTGAGCATGAATTGCAAGAACAATGCTGTGGCAAAAGGGGCTAATGTAATCCTTACACAGAATGTGGGTTTACCTCTGTATACAACACTGGTGAGACAGATACTGGAATCCAATTCTGGTGTTCATGTTTGAAAAAGACAGCTGAAAAATTAGGGTTTAGAACTACAAAAATTATTTGAGGGCTGGAAAATGCCTTGTAGTGAGAGAGAGCTCAATTTCTTTAGCTTAGTAGAAAGAAAATTGAGCGGTGACTTGATTATAGAGTGTAAGCACCTTCATAGGGAAAAAATACTGGATACTAAGGGGCTGCTTAATTTGGTGGGGAAAGGATTAATAAGAACAAATGGCTGGAAGTCAAGCCAGACAAACTGAAATTAGAAATAAGGTAGAAATTAATGAGGGCAAGTAATCACAGGAACAAACTACAAAGGGGAGTCATGGATTCTCCCTCTTCTGATGTCTTCAAATCAAAACTGGATGCCTTTCTGGAAGATCTGCTTTAGCCAGACAAAAGCATCCTTCAGTCAAACACCAGTTATTAGGCTCAATCTCTGGGTAACTGGGTGAAATGTAATGGCTGTGATATACAGGAGGTCAGACTAGAGCTAATGGTCCCTTGTGGCCTTAAACACTCTGAATCTCTCAGATGGGACCTAAAACTGAGCTCCTGAGTTCTGATTGGTTGGTTTAGTGTCCTGGCTGAACTCCAGCTCAGCTTCACCGTTTGCCTACCTAAAATGTCCTGCTTCCTCTCCACAATGGGTGTGAACTGTTGCTGTGTACTGTTAAACAGTTCCTGTGTTGCATGTATTTCAGTGGTGGGTGAACAAATACATTTGCATCCCTCATCTTCTCCAGGACAGTGCTGTGAGGCTTAATTAATGCCTGTTAGGCATGTGGATGTTACTGGATGAAAGGTGCCATATAAGAGCAAGCTGTGAAGAATGACCAGAGGGATATGGAGCAACTGGGCGCTCTGGGTGAAAACAGAAATGTCCAGAACAGGTAGGCTGTGTGCTAGGGTGTCAAAATCCAAAGGCAGGACCACATCCCACTTGCTTTGTTAACAGGAGTAATCTTGTTATAGTCAATGGTACACCCAACAAGAGCAAGCAAAATTTGACCTCTGCTTTCCTGTTACTTAGGGCCCAGTCCTGCAGCATTGACCTCAATGGGAGAGGGTGCCCTATGCTCTGGTGCATAAGCAGTACAAAATGGCCTTATATGAGCCAGAAATAACCAGCAGAGAATTCCCACTCTGTAGGGGACCTCTCCATTGGCACAAACCTAGCAGAGGAGGCTCTGCTACCTCTTGCATCAGTGCCCTGCACTAGCACTGGCATTAGGGTAGGGAAGAGTTGGGTTGGGAATGTTCCAGAGACATGGGGAGGGCAGGGAAGGAAGGGGCTTGGCAGCGCAGAGCTCTGGTACACCTCATCCTTGCCTGACCATATGCCAGTGGTGTAAATTAAAGCTGCTCCTGGGGCTGGATGGCTGATGATCAGGGAGCTGAAAGTGGTTTTCTCTGTCTGCTGGCCCCACGCTGTCAGGATGGAGAATCTGTCCCAGAGAGAGAGTTTTCTTTAGACTTTTCTGCTTTCCCTCTTCTCTGCTCCTTTTTCACAGTGTCTTCATTTGTTCTATTTTACTTAAAGGGGAGCATGATTAATCCTTTAAACAAAGGTTTCGGCATCTAAATCTTTTCCACTCCACCAGACCTTGTCTCGGGTTCAAACAAGGCTCTGCCAACTCTGTCTGCTCTGGGCCACTTTTTGCATATTCTCTGTGTTGTTAAGTCCCTCTTTGACTAGTGTTTGATTGAGGGAATTTTTGGTTAGCCTCTTTCGTGTGTACCTTCGGCTGCCCAATGGCATGGCTGCTCTGGCTTCATTCCTAACACACATCCCAGATGTTTCCAGCTTCTTTTCTGTAAAAGGTTAGAGATAAGAAGTTGTTGAACTCTCTGGCGAATCTTGGCATTTGTTACACGTTCATTCAATTTAATACCTAGTGTTGTTCTGAGGCATTTGGTTTCAAAGGCATTTAGGCTTTTGTCTGTACCATTGGTAGACTTCCATTTTCAGACAAATCTGTTAGGATGGAGATAACATTTGAGATGAAGCTTTGTATTTTGGTAGTTTTTCAATAACCAAATAAATCTTGGTTAAGCTGGTAAATGCAGCTGCCACCTTGCCAATTTGTGACTTTATATAAAATAAGGGTTTATGTACAGTAAATAGTAGAATTACAAAGCAAGGGTCTATTTATGTAACCCTTTACACTTGAGTAATACTATTGAAATCAATAAGCCTTGATTAAGGATTATTCATGTCAAGAAGGGTTGTAGGAATATGTACCAAGACCAGAAAGTGGCTAGAACTGACCTGAGCCTTCTCTGTAGATGAAAACAGTTATGCTCTGTTTTTCTTAATAAGTGAAATATTTTACAATTGATTTTTTTGTTTTTAACTGGTAGAATAAGGAGACATTTCATATAGCCTGATAAGTGGCCCCCTGGAGAGCCATTTTTACATCTTATAAATGAAATGCCATCCTATAATTCCCATATGCTTTGATTTGCTAAAGTTGTGTTTTTTTGGGTCAAGTTGAGGACTTCAATCATGGAGTTCTGGAAGTAAAGTTTACTCTTTTGTCTCCTTGAAGCTTTAAAGTATCGCTTACTGCAGGTTGATTAGTCATTGATTCCTTCAAGTTTTCAGATCACACTCCACCTACAGACAGAACGGCTTGGACAAATTGTACTTTTGATAACTTATTAAAAACTTTAAAATGTGGCTTCTTTCAAAGGAATGTTAAGCGTAACTGAGAGTTAGATGGAATCAAGCCAGTGGTGTCTTTAAAATTATAGCTTCAGCCCTATTACTCAACCCTATGCTCTCCTCAGAATGGTGATAAGCACTAATGGTTTCAAATTAATCATCACAAGAAATTCACAGGGCTAAATGAAAGCTTTGTATAAGCAGGAAATTCAGGAAAAACAGCTTGTCTTTCTAAGCCCTTAGTGATCAGTTTTCACCAAAAGGGAAGAAACTTAAGCGTGCAGCCCCCACTCAACTCACACTGTAAGCAAGACACTGCTATCTTATTATTTCTGTATAGCCAATTAAGGCAATGAGGAAGTCCATGGATGCTCACATTTGCTGTACCGTAGCTGATATCACCACTGTGGTCATATAAATCAGTCCTGATCCTTCGGTCCATATGCCTGTGAGTTCTTTCTCATGCAGGTAGTTGCACTGACTTCAGCGGAAACACACACAAGAGAAGACTGCTAGTGTAACGCTGCATGACAGGGTCAAACACATCATATTAAGAAGCCACACATTATATAAACAAAGGATTAGCATTTCTGGGAGAACCCAAAGTAAACATTTTAAAAATGAAGTTGGAAGATATTCATGTTTTGCCCCGTTGTGTGCAAAATGATGCAGTGATTTAGGAAATGCTTTTCCTATTCAAAACTAAAATGATGGACCAAGCATTGTGCACTAATCATTTATTACTTGTTATTGGCAGGCAAAGCTATGCTGACACAAGGTTAAGTCTGTGATTTTAATCACATAAAGTTCAGGAAATGCAAAGAAATGTTTACATTGCCTTTTCCGTTTATGCAATTTTACAACAGGGTCTTTCCTTATCGGAATGATATTGGGACCACTGCTGCTCTCACTGCAGCCAAGATCAAAACTCCTGATGAGTTAGCAGCAAAAACAGTCAACTTTAAAAAAACCAATGTAGTTCTACAGGAAAAGGAAATGTACCCTATATACTCAGGACCTCCTGGAGGATGCTAATCCTGCTTCTTCCCTGTGTGAAGGAAGAACAGGGGAGGATGGAGTTCAAACAACAGAATACATTATTGTACTAACAGAATCGGGGAAAAAATGGGTATATCTATATTGTGATGACCTAAACCAGCTCACAGTAAATAGTAGGAAGCAGCAGGAAAGGAAAGTAGAGCTGGTCAGAAAATGTAGTATTGTCAGACAAGTAAGTGTCGGCTATGCAAAAATGACAAATAAATAAATAAGTTGTGGAAATTTCCTAGTTTCTGTTCTTTGCTGGAAAACCCCTCAGACATTTTGGAAAGAGTCATTTTTCATCAAATCGCATATTGACTGGAAAAAATTCAACCAGCTCTAAAGAAAAGATAGTTTTGTCACTGTGGAAAATATAGTTTCCTGGTCACTTTATTGTTTTGGCACTTCTAGCGCATTCTGTCTACATCCTGGTACATTTTAGGGGGTAATCTATACTTGACAGCACCTGTGAGAATTATGGCTCCATGTTGCTCCCAACACAGATTGTGCCTAAAAGACAAGATTGAATCCTTAATTGTGAAATGCTTTGAGACCCACAGATGAAAGAGGGTACAGAAGTGCAAAGAATTATTATTTATTTAAAATGTAGCTCTCCATCAAATTAGTTGTATACAGTTGAGGGATTTTCATTTTGTGGGGAGAAGATAAGGTAAAGGAATATGTGCAATGTAGCAATGCCACTTTGGCCTATGAGTTCATCAGATCTGATGAGTTAAGCATCTTTTAGCCTTGTCAGCAGTTGGATGGGGAAAAAAAAAGAGAAACCCTATGTACTTAAGGAAATAGTTATGGTGATTCAGTAGGTGGCACTCTTTTATCTGAGTTAGCACTGAACCATTGGGAAGCGGTAGAAGCTATGCCTTTTGGATTAGAGATAAAACTGATGTCCTTGTGTATATATAAACCTTCCGTACTATGTACTTCTATCAGACTCCAGTTCAGCAAAATACTTAAGCATGCACCTAACTTTAAAGGCATACAGAAGTATGGTTCTTTGCTACCATCTGCTTGTCTTCTATGTATTTTAAAATAGCATCTCTCTCTTTCTCTGTCCATGTTGGCTGAAGAACACCTTACAGAATGTGTACAAGTAAGTTAAAAAGCAGACGAGGGCAAAGTAAAAAGACATTTGGGGCCAGATCTGAGGATCTGGCTGAGCTAGACTTTATGCCCCCTCCCCTGACACTGCTCTAAGTTGTGTCCTGCTTTTTCTGGCAGCCATGGCTCCCTGGAGTGCAGAGGCATTCTGGCCACACCCTCTTTGCCCTGGCCATGACCCCTCTACTGAGGTTCTGATTGGGGTTGGTGGGGGACTGGCTATGCCAACTCTATGCTACTCTGGGATTTCCCTGTGTGTGGAAAATCCCTAGGTAATCAGTTATGCTCTCCTTACAGCCTCCTTTCGGCCTTGATCATTTGTTCTCTCTCTCCTTTCTAGATGGAGCTGGTAAGAGGGCCTCCTTCATCTTGTTTCCCTCTAACATTATGTATGGTTGAGAAGGTTTGTTTTAAAAAAAAGTCTTCCCCATGTCTCTTCTCTCTCCTGTTATTGTTCTCCCTCCATCCTAGTCTATCCCAAGAGGATGTTTGTTGCCTGGGATAGATTGGCACACTTCTGAGTAGCTGCCATGGCTGCAACAGGTCAGCGTAGCTACATCCTAAGATGGGGATGGGAAGAGGACCTTTTGGCTATGGCAGAAGTGGGGGCTTTCATTAGAACAAAACCAAAATGTTTCTATACCTCTTAGTTAAGGAGGAAAACCTGGAAATATGACCTGAGCAGGAGCCAAAAGCTCAGAAACCTGAAGACAAATAAACAGAACCCAACATTTATTATTTAAAAAAATGTTTTAAATTAATCTCATGTGGGGGAGGGGTTAACTCATGGTATTTGAATGTGGGGGATTGGCAATTCAGTACTATTCCACTGAGAGCCCTGTCCCCAGTGCTGGGCTGTGTCCAACAGGCACAGTCTAGCTCAGGATGAACAATGAGAACAATGAACTGCAGAATTCAGGAAGAGCAATCTTGTACTTTTTTAAAAAAAAAACAAGAAAGATGGAATGGGCCTGATTCTGATCTGATTGCCCCAGGTGTCATAAGTGTGAAGTAGCCTAGAATTAGTGTTTACCTGTAAGGGGTTAAGCTAAAGGTAACCTGAGAGGTGGACAACTGACCAATGAGAAATTCCTCAGGAGACAAAGGATTTTGAGTTTCAGTTTCTCTCTGGGTCTCTCTCTGTTCATCTCGGCTATGACAGCTATGTCTTTCACTGTAACTATAAGATTCTATCAAGTACTGTAGTCAGTAAGTTTACCTTCTTTTTATCACTTGGAGGGTTCTCAGTGGTGAGTGTTGACTGGGTGCTTCTTAATATTGTAAGCTTCAGCAGAGATATTAACAGTGGGAGAAAGTTGCCTCGGGGGAGAGGTTTGGTTTCTGAATCCTTTTGTTGATTATGGTAGATGCTGTTCTATTGATGGTTATAAGGGATTTATTCCTTTCTTTTTTTCTTTTATTAAAATCTTTCTTTTAAGAAGCTGACTGCTTGTTTTTTATTGTGTAAGATCCTGGTTTTGGATCGGGCACGTTTTGCAGGAGCAGGCGAGGTTTGTTTTTTTTCTCTTAAGCTTCCCAGGGAAGGAAGAAGTTTGGGGGGGTTAGTGGAAAGGGAAAGAAGGGTCCCAAACTACCCTAGACCTAGTTTGGTGGTGGCAGTGTGCCAGGTCCAGATACAGAAGAAGTTGTGTTCTGGGGAAAAACATTTTAACCCAAGCTGGTAAAATAAGCTTGGGGGGTGGGTATTTCTTTTTACATGCGGGTCCCCACATCTATACCCTAGAGTTCAGAGTGGGGAGGCAATCCTGACACCAGGTCTGCAGAGGTGTAACTCCAATGACCTCAGTGGAGATGCCTGCGGTGTAACTGATAGCAGCATCAGTCCAAAAGTATGTAATAATTGCAGCCACTGTGGCCCAGCTTCTCAGCTTTAGCTGAGAATAAAGCAAAGCCCTTTAAAGCCACCTTTGTGCCTCCCCTGTGCTGAGCGGATGCTGTGCGACATCACTCCACAGCGTAAGTTAGAGCAGCCTGAGGTCTGCTCTAACTTGTGCTGCGTTTCAAAGCCCCAAAAGGCTAATATGGAGCCATGGATTGCCAAAGTGCACAAAATCCCTGGCCATGCTGCCTTTCCTCTAGTCATACATTCCCTCGGTGTGAAGGTGTGTAGGAGCAGCTATCCTCTTCACTGCCACAGGATCCTCCTACATTCTGATGAAAGGTGCTACATAAGAACTAGTTATTATGTATGTATGTATGTATGTATTTATTACGTTGAGATGACCTTCTGTGGCCAACTGTACCAAATATAAGTCCAGGATCAGCAGGCAGCTTGGCACTATGTAGCTACACCATTGGGGAGAATCTGAGGCGGCATCTCTCAAGGTCTCTTTTCTTCCTCAGTGCCGTCCTCCTCCTGAATTACAACTGTCGTATGAACATCTAAATTGCTTCTTGATGGTCTTGGAGTTTCTCAAGAAAGAAGTGGAGAAGTCCTCAATCCTCCCTATGAAACATAAGTGGGGAGGGATTCATTGGCTGATCAGTGATATGTTTGGTTTTATATTTCTGTACATGTATAGCCTGCTTCACTTAATTAATACAACTGAGGGAAAGGACAACATGTTTCTATTAATAAATAATTAACAGATTATTAAAAGAATGCAAGTGGAAGAATATGTATTGTTCCAAAAATTCACCAGAAGAACTGAGACAGCACACAGTATTTTATTTTTTATGTAAGGTGAACTGCAAGAGAAAAATCTGCTTAAGTTCTCTGATAGCAGATTTATTGGCTAATTAATGAAGTCATTATTTGCTTTGATGTGTGCACTATTTTGTTGTACTAAAGTGCACACATTGATACTGGTAGGGGTAACTAAAGGGCATGTCATAAACATAGCTGACGTCATGGAATATTATTTTTTAACAGTCTTTCCTGTTAACTCTTCCATCTAGAAAGCTAGATATTTTGGTGTATAGATCTATTGACTTTGGGGAACTTTGCAGATCTATAGCAGCCCAGGATCTGGTCCATAATGTTTATTGTTTCCCATGTTCATGGAGCTGGAGCTAAAGGCGCCATCTTTCCAATGTGCCGGAGGTGTTCACTGCTCAACCCCTGGCTCTGCCTTGCCCTCGCTCCTCCCTCTCCCCCCAGAGCTCCTGCATGCCACGAAACAGCTGATTGGGAGCGGGAGAGGGGGAAGGACGGTGATGGGGGGCTGCTGACGTATTACTGTGGCTCTTTGGCAATATACATTGGTAAATTCTGGCTCAGGTTGGCCACCCCTGCAGTAGATCCTTTAATGTTATCTATAATCCCTGGTCATATGGTATATAGCCTTTTGTTCTGAAGTTAGAGGATTCTAATAAGTAGATTTATAGAATCTCAGAATGTATGTGTGTGAAGAGGGTCAGCTATCATGGATGATTGGCAGCTATTTTTTTTAATAATGGACTGAATATTCACATTAATCTTGCAAAGTGTTGAGGTCCCTCAACTACTAAAGACAGAGGGAATTGAGGGTGCTGAGCACCTCACAAGATAGAGCCTTCAAAATGCTGTGCTGACCAGTGTATGCTTCTGAGAAAATAGAAGAGCATTTGTGTAGAATTTAAATCTTTTCTTTCTTTCTTTCTTTCTTTCTTTCTTTCTTTCTTTCTTTCTTTCTTTCTTTCTTTCTTTCTTTCT